>CM062295.1:692795761-693155761 GCA_031216915.1 Pictodentalium vernedei
TGGAATAAGCTGTTTGAGCTTGTTCCAATGATGATAAAAAAAACTAATATTTGGAAAATTTGTGAAAATTTTTGTTTCTTGCATGCAAATATATACATGTAGCACATGGAAGATATCCACAGTTGGGGAGAGATGTCCAAGGCTATCTCTTCACATTCCTTGTTTGTGCTTCATGCTAAACCAGTTTGTCTGCAGAGATAAATTTGCTTTATTAAAAATCATTGGAGATAGGCCACACACCAACGATTTTAAATAAAACTAATTTTAGGTAACAAATGTTGAACTTCAAACAAAATCTATCACTCAACCAGTTAATGTTGATGAGGCATGACATGGTGAAGGTGACCTAAAATACTTCTTAGAGTCACTTTGTCAGGTGAGCGATTAAGGCCATGTGGGGCCTCTTGTTTACAGAACCTGAGCACACTGTGTGAGTGGAAACTTCACTACATGAGTGTTTTTGTCATAATCAACCAATACTTACCCCTCGTCTAATCGCAGCCACTCAGTGTGTACTATTGGCAAATTATGGATAACAGCCTTGCTTTGAAAACACAGACAGATGAAATTTAGAATCAGGCTTTTTTTTCTTCAACTCGAGAAAGAGTTCATTGAATTTGGCAGCTGATAATTTTGACACTTATTCCCAATTAATCGACTATGTAAAAATGAAGTCACACCTCAACATCCTTATAGAGTTAGCACATATAACTATAATAAATAATTCTAGTAGTTTGTTCAGCAATTAAAACCAGTGGCAATAATCTTTTTAATAAGACAGTCACCACAATAGGATTAATGATCAGAAGTTTAATCAAACAGCCACCGATTATTGTATAAACCTTATGTTATTCTTAATAGCCTATTGATATAGACGGTTTAGTTCGAATTTTGCTTCAAAACAGAATCGCTTGACAATAAGACTCTGGCAGCCAAAAACGTTTGAGATGAAGAGAGAAAGATGAACTTATACCAGAACTGTGAAAACCCGTTTAATCAGAACCACGGAATACATATACTAGTAGCCAGTTTATGATGGGTGGGGTTGTGTCATTCCCCCCCCCCCCCCCCAAGAACCATAGGAATGAGGCCGGGACGACTACAGCCCTCCGTTGCCACAGAATTGATATGCCGCGGGAGGGGTGGGGGGGGGGGGGGGCATTGCACAGTGATGACCAATGTAGAATATTGGAGGGGTAGGAATAACCCATTACGTCCAGCCATTACGAGGCGATTCACAATGGGGCCACCTCCTATAAAAGAATTTGCTTGTACACTTATTAGCTCACCTGACTGAAAGTCAGGGTGAGCTTTTCTGATCACTTTTCGTCCGTCGTCCGGCGTCCGGCGTCCGGCGTCCGGCGTGAAGGTGGTGTTTGGGTCTTTTTCTTCCAAACCACTGGCCGCATGTTAATGAAATTTCATGTGAGTAGGGGTTATATAGCGGCATTTTGATTTTTGGGCAAATTAGGTTTCGGCTCATATTGAGCAGAGGGGTGGGGCAAAAATGCTCCAATTCTTAAAAAATCTTCTTCTCAAGACCAGCAATAGCAGAGACTTGATATTTGGTATGCAGCTTCCTTTTGAGGTGTAGACTCAAGTTTGTTCAAGAGAAGTTCGTAGGTCTATACTTGGCGATGTTATGGGAGGAGCAAAAATTTTGGCCCCACCCCAAATTTCTATTTTTAAACCGAGAGGCCAATTTGAACCAAATTTTATGTGAGGGCTTATTGGGTCATAAGTACCTAATTTATGCAGAAATTTTTTTTCCTGTAGCCCCGTGGGAACCACAGGAGCTAAAAATAGAAAAAAATTAAAACGCCTATATCTCAAAAACTGCACGGCAGTGAGAATTTTTATTTGGTGTGAAGCTTTCTTGGGACCAACAGAAAGGATTGGTAAAAAAAATTGCTATCGGTTTTATCATAGGGTACTTTTTCGGGACTCTGAAAAAGTGCTGAGTCAGTATTTTTTAACACAGTAGGCAATGGGAAAAAAATAAAGAATTGTTTTCTTCCAAACCACTGCTCTAAAAGCTTTCATATTTTACATATAACATCTTTGGAACATTGATTCACATATTTGTAGAAATCAAATTCCTCGGTCCATATTTGGGTTCCCTATGGGAACCCAAATGTTCAAATTAGTGCAATATGAGGGATATATTTTAAAAATCTTCTTCTTCGGATCCACAAATCAGAATCTTTTTGATATTTGCTATGCATCATCCTCAGGGGGGTGAGATTGATGTTTGTTCAAGCCAAGTCCCTGAGTTCATATTTGGACTCCCTTTGGAACCCAAATTGTAACTTAGTGCAATACGAGGTATATTCTTTTAAAATCTTCTTCTTCGCATCCACCGGTCAGAATCTTTTGATATTTGGAGCCCAAATTATAACTTAGTTCAATATGAGGAATATTCTTTAAAAAAAATTTTTTTTTCAGATCCACCAGTCAAAATGTTTTGATATTTGATGTACAGCATTCTTAGGGGCTGAGAGTGAAGTTTGGTAAAGCCAAGTACCTGGGTTCATATTTGGGCTCACTGTGGAGCCCAATTATACCAAAATTTTTATTTTCCAAACCAAAAAGTCGATTTGAACCAAATTTGATATGAGGGCTTATTGGGTCATAAGTACCTAATTTATGCCGAAAATTGTTTTCCTGTCCCCCACGGGAACTGCAGGAGCTAAAAAATTTTTTTCTTTTTAAATGCCCATATCTCCAGAACTACATGGCACTGAGAATTTTTATATGGTGTGAAGCTTCCTTAGGACCGGAAGAAAAAAATGGTAAAAATTTTATCATAAGGTTCTTTTCTAGGACTAAAAGTGCCGAGTCATCATTTTTTAACAGTGTAGCTAATGGGAATAACGTTGAAGAATCTTCTTCTCCCAAAACACTGCTTCAGAAGCTTTTATTTTTGGGCTCCCTATGGGAGCCCATGTATAACTTAGTTCAGTATGAGAAATATTCTTAAAAAATCTTTTTTTTCTGTTACTCCTGTCAGAATCTTTTGATATTTGATTTTTGATTTTCTTAGAAGTGGCAAATTGAAGTTTGTTCAAGTTCTGCTTTATTGATAAAATTGGGCCCAGTAGTAACCAATTCCTGCATTGAAAGCCCTGTAAAGTGGGCAGTGATAGGCATAAACGATTGACCAAACTTGATATTATAATTACGCCTCTGTAAGATGTAGCCTTAGATGCTGAAAGTGACCTTAAATTCCAATAAATAAATAGATAAATTATTGAGTACCCAATATGGGTATCTAACATATGAACACTCTGGGTTACTAAGTAGAGAAAACACTTTTATGTTGAAAAACTGATAATAACCACAAGGCAGAATCCCTTGCTATTTTGGTGATATGACTCGGCCAGTATCAGGTGAGCGCCCTCAGGCCCCGTGCGGCCTCTTGTTTGTTATCATGAGGTGTCCAGCAACCTGGCGGCTCATAGATAGCCTACCATATGGCCTGTTATCTGAAAATTTGCTTGATGTTCCAACAAGCTTTTTGTCAAATCCCTCATTGGGTGGAGGGGGGAGGGGGGGTGTCAAAATCGGAAAGTGGTCGGAAAATTGACGATGGCGATGTTGAGAATGGAGGGTGGGGCTGGTGAACAAATTAATGGCGCCGATAGGGCGAGGGTAAGGTTTCCGCCAATGAATATAATTCCCCCCCCCACCAGCAGCACCCGATTGAGGAAAACCTAGCTAGATGCCCTTGGCACAAGGTACAGATTAAGAATCTTAGTCGGGGTGAAATTTATTTTTGGCCTGCAGTGTAAACCCGAATGACTTTCCGAAAAAAGGAAGATGGGGGGGGGGGGGGGGGGGGGGGGGGGGGGGTAGGCCTACGCACAAAAGTTTAATTGGTCTACCGATGAGATTTTCCTTGCCCCCCCCCCTCCACTGATTTGCAATGCATCTGGGCCAAAACAGGACAGACCCCGTGATGCTTCTTATCACTGTTAGTGATAACGTGCGGCAAAACCATTAAATGACATGGTTGGAGGGGAATGCTCAAGAGGGCAGCTCTCAAGAAATTAAGTTCTGGCATGACCTCAGAAGCTTGGCCGTATTTCCACCGGGTGGTGGGGGTGAAATGTGACGTTTCAAGAAAACGTTTTACCCGAGGTTGTCAAATGTCGACGTGTCTCCGATATTACGGTCCCGTCCCTTAGATCATTTTTCTGAGCCACCTTAAATAGGGCTTATTGATTTTAGTTGACATTTTATGTTTAGACAAAGAGTTATTATTATTATTTAGGATCTAGACATGGGAAGTGCTCATTTACATGAAGGGTCTACATAAAATGGCGAAAAGAAAGGACAGTGGGGCAAATAGGGACACTCACAGTTCGCCGAGGGGAACGGCACCGTGGTACCAACTCATCTCAACTCGCCTGTCTTTTGTTTCTGTTTCTGCCTTTTAACGGCTACAGATTGTTGGGATTTAACAGAAAAAAAAAAATCTCCACGGTGCACTTTTTTCCCTCACACCGCCAGAATCACATTTCAAAACTGCAGTTGAGAAACGAGTCAAACCCTGAGTCCAGGTTGATTTAATAAATAGATTTTCGGTGGGTAAACTTACCAAATGCATAAATAATATTTAGGTAGGCTAGTCTGGGTTAGACAACAGAATGCGTACACAGTTTTCGTACCAGTCAAAGAAAACATCGACTTTGGGTTAGCGATTTGTTTTATTTCAAGCATTTTCAATTTATTTATATTTTCTTCATGTGACAAAATATCGAGAGAATATAACCACGTGTGAATTATTTTGTGAATTTCGAGTTGACAGAAGCACATACTCTTATTACATACTCAAAGCGTCACGGTTGAACACCGCGTCACAACAATACCCATGTATAAATCCTTTGTTTTCTCAAATTTAATTAACTACCATTTTCACGGAACAAAGATTTGATCTTCATAATCCTTTTCATGCCACGTCACGGTGTTAAAAAATCAACACCGTGTGACACCGGCTGAAAAATGCGATTTTCACTCAGCACGGGGGCGGGTGATTGGGACGTAATACACTTGGCACGTACTGTAGTTTTAACTGTATATTGAACCTGAGAACATTAATACAGAAGCTTCCACACCTATAGTACATGTAGTACATTTTATAACAGCGACTGATTCGTGCTCCCGCATTGTGTCCTTAGGCAAGGCACTTAACCCTGATTGCCTACATGCCAGTACATGGGGACACGCATACTGCAAGTCGAAGGTGTGCATGTCTTCAACCAATCTAACCCTGCCTGTGCCGCAGTGGAGAGTTCAGAGTTACGATGTTGGAGAGCTGACAGCTGCTCGTCGTTGCTCGGTGGTTCTCACCGGGTACTCCGGCTTCCTCCACCCGTAAAACTGTTACCGACATGATATGACCCTGGCTGTTAATGTGTCGTTAAACCATAATAAAAAAAAATACTAAAAATTACTACTGTTAAAACTAAAAGTCCTGTCATGAAATGCGCACAAATAGCACGTTGATATGCGCGTTAATGTACGCGTTATGGCCCAAGTAAAGCTATCAAATTCTGTACATATGGCCTGAGCACAAGCAATGTTTCAGCCAATGGACCTCCGGGTAACCCGGAGGTCCATTTGCAGAAACATTGCATGTGTTTGCTATGAGTAACCAGGAGAACCTGTCGTGCTTTGGATGCCATTCGATATGGCAATTGCGCACAATTTCAACGCGCAATTAAGCCTACATAAGCGCACTAGTCGTGACAGGACTTCTAGTTTTAACTGCACAAACAGTCGCATGAAATAATGATCAGTCTCTGTGATCTCTATTAAATAAATTGTTTTTATACTATTAAATGATGAAGATATTTATGCAATAGTCTACATTCTGTGGCTTTGCAGTTGTGTCCTGCCTATGTAGGCAGCCAAGACTTGCCTAGGAACAATTGACAAAGTTTTTGTGATGTAACTTGCAAATGTATCTAAAAACTTCCTGTTGAGGCACCTGTTTTGTTGCAGTAAAAAGTGATGAAAGTCAAAATTAGGTCCTCAAGAGTTAAAGAAGAATTAACTTTTTATTTGAATGAGTACTGAGATTTGGAAATTTGTGGTTTGAATTGGGGGAAAATCATGCCAGAATGCCATTGGAAAAGGGTCCCATATTCGGTGCCTGTACAGTTAAAACTAGAAGTCCTGTCCCGAATTGTGCGCTTATCTAGACTTAATTGCGCGTAGGAATTGCGCGCAATTGCCATATCGAATGGCATCCAAAGCACGGCAGGTTCTCCTGATTACTCATAGCAAACACAGCCAATGTTTCTGCCAACGGACCTCCGGGTTACCTGGAGGTCCATTGGCTGAAACATTGCTTGTGCACAGGCCATATGTACAGAATTTGATAGCCTTACTATGGTCATAACGCGTAGATTAACGTGCAGATCGACGTGCTATTTGTGCGCATTTCATGACAGGACTTCTGGTTTTAACTCCAGACACCCAAAAGAATCTGTGATATTGTAAAATCATGATTTGATATACATCGCAAGGTCTGCATGGTGCTACTCATTGTATCAGAAAATATATTTATCAGTTGAGTTTTTCACAACTGAACTTTTGGTTCAACTAAGTTAATAGGCAGGCACCTGGACATGATTTTCAGCTTTTAATATCATGCCAACGAAGCCGGGGGAGGGGGGTGGGGGGATTGGTGGGGGATATTGAAATGGAATTCCTCCATCCGTCCACCCTTCTGTCACAAACTTTGTCCGCTTAACTCCTCCTACATTTTTCAGTGGATTTTTACAAAACTTGGTCTGAAGTATCGGTATCAAGTGAAGATGTGCATGTGGTCAGGAATTTCCGATGTGACGATTTTTGCATGGTTACGGTCCTAAGAAATAGCAAAATTTCCATCACAAAGGCTTGTCCACTTCACTCCTCCTATATTTATACCACCCACTTGAAAAGTGGGAGGTATATAGTGTTCACTTGGTCCGTCTTTACATCCGTCTGTCCATCCGTCAGTCCATCCGTTACGCTTTAGGGGGGTACACATCTGCTATCCGCAACTCCTCCTAAACCAGAAATGGATTTCATTGAAACTCTCAGACATTCTTTTACATACATTGAAGATGTGCACCTCCTATTTTCTATTCAGATATTTTCATTTTTACAGTTACCCATATTGAAAAATTAACTTTGTCAAATTCAATTGACATTCTGTACAGATCTGCTATCCGCAACTCCTCTTAAACCATTGAACAGATTTCATTGAAACTTTCAGACGTTCTTTTACATACATTGAAGATAGGCACCTCCTATTTTCTTTTCAGATATTTTCATTTTTACAGTTTCCCATATTGAAAAATGAACTATGTCAAATTCAATTGACATTTTGTATAGATCTGCTATCCGCAACTCCTCTTAAACCATTGAACAGATTTCATTGAAACTTTCAGACATTCTTTTACATACATTGCAGATGTGCACCTCCTATTTTTCTTTCAAATATTTTTATATTTACAGTTCCCCATATTCGAAAATGGTCTTTGTCAATTCAGGTTTTAGTAGTGAGGGGTATAGATCTGCTATCCACTACTCCTCTTAAACCATTGAACAAACTCCATTGGGACTCTCAGACCTTCTTTTACATACACTGAAGATGTGCACCTCCTATTTTTCTTTCAGATATTTTCATATTCTGACATACATCTGTCCGTTATGCTATAGGGGTGTATTGTTTCTTTTTTTTTTGGGGGGGGGGGGGGGGGGGGTATACACATCTGCTATCCACAACTCCTCTTAAACCAGTGAACGGATTTCATTGAAACTCTCAGACATTCTTTTACATACATTGAAGATGTGCACCTCCTATTTTGTTTTCAGATATTTTCTTTTTTTACCTTTCCCATATTGAAAAATGAACTTTGTTAAATTCAATTGACATTCTGTACAGATCTGCTATCCGCAACTCCTCTTAAACCTTTGAACAGATTTCATTGAAACTTTCAGACATTCTTTTACATATATCGAAGATGTGCGCCTCCTCTTTTGTTTTCAGATATTTTCATTTTTAGGGTTTCTCATATTTAAAAATGGGCTTTGTCAATTCAGGCTTGCGTGGGGTGGGGGGGGGGGGGGGGGGGAGTTGTTGACATTTGCTACCCACGACCTCTTTTAAACTAGTGAATGGATTTCAATGAAACCTTCGAACATTGGTGTCAGTGTTTGTGCTCTCTACATTAAACACACTTTTGCTGTTGTAAAATGTTTCGTGGTGGGAGTGGGTGGTATCATTTAGTGAGCAGTGCTCACAGTTTTTCTAGTTATTGATTTGGACATGTATATTCATACCCAATAATGTCACTCACCAAATATCATTTAATTTCTAGAGCTGAAACGGTTAACTGATTAATCGATTAATCAATGATCAATATCTTGATCGATCCAAAAAGTAATTGCTCGATTAACCGTTACTTTTGAACTATTGTATTATATGGGTTAACAAAGGAACAAACTTGCTTCAAAACAGGCAACCATTGTCACAGTGACTCACATCATTTATAATTCAGAAAAGTTTTGGCAGTCATACAGAGTCATATGCCAAAAAATGTCCTTGCGATTGCGTATTAGCCAATGGGTTGCTTTTATGATTTTTCTCACATGATGGGAACATCGGTTTTTAAAGATTTAAAAATATGACTTTTTTACTGAAGTCTCATCAGTAACATCTGAAAAAGACTGATCTGATATATGAAAATGGAGGGAAGCATAAGGGCTTAAATGACCGTGAACCAGCTCAATTATTGGTGGGCCTGACTGCTGTCTCCTTGCGTCTCGCATACTTTACACCCCAAGGAAGATGATTCGAGAAATCACACTTAAATAATGTGAATTTAAATACATGTGCATGTATAATATTCATTGGAAGAAGATTAGATAACAAATATTTTTTAAATACTCTGCAGGTTAAGAGTTAAATTCACCAGCTGTATGTACATGTTTGTGAGTTGTGATTGACTTGTCAGAATCAATAAATTGAGCAAACGTGTACCAAGTAAAGTTCACAACGCGATTTCGAATATTCGACGTCAGATTACGCTGGGATAAATTAAATTCATGTTCCTCATAGACAGGACGGGTGATTACCATTCAATCCATATGGCGCATGCTGAATGTGTAAAAATTGTGTAGGATTTGGTGGGAGGGAATTGGGTATTTTATGGGGATTATCTGCAACTGACAAACTACCACTCTTTTCTATACAGTGAGGCAGTGCTTGTTTACTGTAGTAAACATGCTCTGTTTTACTGGTAAGCACCGATAAATAAATGCATAGAAGTCTGTGATTAAATTTTGTTTTTCATTTTCAGTTTGCAAGAGTTGTTTGGTGCAGTACTTACATGAGCATAACACTTGTCCAAGGTGTCATATTGTCATCCATCAGAGTCATCCAAAGAATTATATAAGGTAAATAAATTTTTAGCTCATCTGAAAGGGGCCATTGACCCTTAAAGGAATAAAGGCCTGGAGGTTTTTATACACTTTTACTTTCCTTTGAAAGTCTATATCTTGTGGATAAGCTGTAATTTCTAGGCACATTTTGCTACTTATGTAGTCAGCCAAGACTTGTCTATAAACAACTTTCAAGATAATTAGAGTGCAACTTACTTGCTCACCAAAGGACTGCATGTTGGGGTACTTGCTTGTTGCTGGAAATAGGGTAAACATGAAGAATAGCGGACCCAACAAATTATACAAAAATTACCAACTTTTCCCAACTTTTCATGGTTTCCCTACATTCTTTAGCGTTTTTTCTTTACATATTCATAAATTTGGGGGAATAAAAATCACTTTTTAGCTTGTTTTTACTAGTTTTTAACTTCCGAGACGAAGCAATTCAACTTGCACGTCAACCATCTTTTCTTTCGAAAGTGTGTGTTCGAGTTTGAAGCGCACTTGTTCTGCACTAGTACCACAAGGAGAAGTCGGTAAGTACAGTGTTTTTTTCACTTTTTTTCATTATTAAGGTAAGTTATGTAATAAATAGCACCGCGCTCGACGGGTTAGGGTCAGTCTAGCAAGGGTTCGGGTTAGCTAACCCGAACCCTTCCTACACTGACCCTAATCTGTTGAACACAGTGCGATTTTCGGAACTGAAGTGATACTGAATTCTCCAGAAATGGGAGGAGACGCCCACCGTGACGTCACATCTTTGACAGTTTCCATTGAAAGAACGTCGCTGTTGATAAACACGATCAGACGACTTTTCCGTGCCTCTCTTACGGGAAGGAAAAACTTAGTAAATAATGTCTAAATGTATTAAAAACTCAGGGTTTTGGGTACATATGTGAAGAAAAAACACTAAAGAATGTAGGGAAATCATGAAAAGTTGGGAAAAGCTGGTATTTTTTGCATAATTTGTTGGGTCCGCTATTCTTCATGTTTACCGGAAATAGTTATCAAAGTCAGTATTTGGCCTTCAGGGCTTAACTGATAACCAGTTTGTCCATTATCCATCTGTCACTGTGATTTCAAACATTTCAAAAACCACTGAGCTGATTTTTACCAAAGTTGATATGTATGTTCCTTATGATGAATGAAAGCAAGCCAAACAAAAGAATGGTTACTGGCTGGAATGGATGGCAATTGCATATGTCAACACATCTTATATGGAGTACCATACAGGACTCAACGCTTACAGTTTAAAACTAGAAGTTTTGTCATGACTAGTGCAGAAAAGACTAGTTAATGCACTATCTATAGTGGGGCGGATTGCTATAAAAATAGTTCAGTTTGTGATACAAGCATGAAATTTGGTATGGAAGTCACTTTTGGTAAAAAGAATACTTTAGGATAGTTGGCCACGAAATATCTTATTATTTTCAAGATAGCCACCGGAAGTGAAAAAATCTGCACTATTGGTGATGTGAGTGCAACATATATGAGTGAAACATATAGCATTAAAGCAATTTTTCTGCTGTTATATCATTCCTTTATGCAAACCAAGACTGAATATGAATTGAAATAATGAATAGCAACGACAGTTGTGGTTTAAAAGCCTGTGGAAATATATGGCAAGGGAAATAACTCTGTATGCTCAAATGTGCAGTTACCAGGGATTTGTTTCTTTTTTAAACGTACACGTATTTTCAAAATAAACCTCATAATCTGCAATATCAATGCCAATGTTTTGTATCTCATGCATTTAGAATCGATGCCTGTATATATCACAGGTGTATTTGTTGATACTAACTGCTTTCTTGGCAGTTACAGGAGCAAAGTACAGTGCATGACAATCCTGTGCGGTAGCCTTTCCAGTACATGTTGAATGCTTGCATCAGCACTTCTGTAGTTCTTGACGGCACTCTGCTATAGCAGAGAGTGTAGTCCAGTGTGGCTCCCACAAATTGTTGTGTTTAAGCCAACCCCAGCTGATAGGATCTGGTAACTGTTGCACTGGAGAAGAAGCCTGGCCCCAAACATGATCCGCTTGGAAAACTGCCCTTTTAACATGCTCATATAGGGATGCCCTAGTTGGTGGTATGCCATTGTATGGACGTTGCTTTCGAGCGAACAAATCAAGGCAATATTCGTCTACTCTGCATGTTGTGCTTGAATGGTCTTGCATGAGAACAACAAAATGTTCCAAGATATCCATGTCTGCCTCTGTAACTTCATTCTGTGGTGAACTGAGTTGACAGAAAACCTCTCTTGCAGCCTCATACACATTCCATGCCCGCCAAGCAGATTTCTTTCCTTTTCCCACAAAGGCAGACACTGTATCACGCCCTGTAAAAGCATGAAAGAAAGGTAAAACACTTGACCGAGGTCCAATTGATTTGGTAATGTTGTGTACTGGGAGCCAACGGAAGTGTTGTCCATTCCCATAAGCTAACCACATTGAATAAATCTGAAGGTCAGTAAACACGGAGATGGCTATAACAGCAACATCTGTGATGGAAGTAACAACAGTCTTGCTATTAAAACCTGTAACAACAGTCGCATCTTTGGCATGAACAAACATACAGGTGTCTGCCTCTTCATGGTTACAGGGTGACAGCATATCTGTGTTCAGTTCCTTATTACAGGCAACATCAATCCCTTTAGTGACAACTATAAGACTGTTTGTCTGAGCATGTACAATTCTATCTGCCAAAAATCCAAACAGTTCAGTTTTGTTTTCATCACACCTCAGGAAATTGCTCCACGACTTTGGTACGTTAGTCTTACCGACCACTTTTCTTCGGAAACCTAGCTCCCCTTTTCTGCCGAGTTCCTGGTTTGAGGCTACTTTCGAGGTATACATCAAAAACAACATCTGCTCTTGTACATTTTTGTGCACATCTTACAATGTATGGTATAATAACCTCAGCAGCATAGTCATTAAATGTTTTAGCAGTTCCAGGTGGTTTTGCATTGACCATAGCCGCACCATCTATAATCATAACTTCAGTATGAGGCTCTTCTACTCGAGCAGCTATCCTTGTCTCTAAAATGTCCATCAGCTGTGATTTTACTCCAGAGTTGAGCATGCCATTGTGTGATAATGATGGTGGGTACTGTTGGTTTTCATGTTGAAAAAGGTTTTGAAGGTCACACTGTCGATTTTGGCACGATATAAAAAGTTGTGAAAAAAGTTTACAGTCATTTTGCAAACTCTCTATTTTCAGATTCCCCACCGTAGTATGAGGCTTGATTTTTTTGCTGAAAAGGGAAAGTTTATTTTTTGCCAAGGGTTCTGCCAACAGGTAAAAGCTGAGCCATCGACTCGTTTACCTTTTTATCTGCAACTTCTTTGACATTGAGGGAATAAAGGTCTTGTGAATATTCTTCAAATGGACTGCCATACTCAGATATTGTTGAAATTAGTCTACAGACTTTATCCTGAAAGTCCTTCTGAGCAACAGGGGTATTGTCATGGTGTCTTCTGTTTTGTTTCAACTCTGATTTGCCAGCTGCATCTGCAAATTCATCGATAACCCTGCTTATTTCTGGCCCCGCTATCATCCATCGCCTCCGTGCTGCTGGGTCTTCTGTTAACCCAATAGCTCCACCGTCACCCTTAACTATGGCATTATTTTGCTCGTGAGCTTGATCGATTGCGATACCAGAGAACACTCGTTCAGTTTTGTAGACAGCAAAATGACCCTTGCAAAATTCTGTATATATATCAGGATGTAAAATCTCAAGCCCGACCATATCACGAAGGTGAACTGGGAGCCACCGGGCATAATTTATATGGTCCAGGGCAAAGAAGTAGGGAATAAGTTCAGCTAGTGATTCTTTGTATAGTAGGAAATCACTTTCACGAAATGAACGGACAAAACAAAGTATCAACAACTCTAGTTTTAGAATTGTGGATCAGAACTGAAACTGTGGGATCTTTTCTTGATCACCACACCACTGCATAAAAACTTTGAACTCCTCTGCTTTGTCAAGAAATGGACCTTCACTCTTATTAAAAGCAGTTTTCATGAGACTGAACAGAGCAGCAACTGTAACCTGATGCACGTGCCTAGTTTTCAACACATTTGAAGCTGACAAAAAAGAGTCAGCAGTTCCGGAAGTAGCAATATGTGCGCCTGTCAATGTGGCTGTCCAGCCACTACCTTTCAGTAGATCATCTAGGAGTCTGAATGCTGCCATTTCAACATGCAAGCCACCAAACATTATGATGATTTTATCCTCACCATGTGCATCTGGCCACTGCCACTGAATCTGTTTGGCTAAAGCAAATAGTGGTTGATCAGCTGCCATGACAGGTGTTTGCCCAGGATTTCAAAACTGTGTTACTTCCTTTATCTTTTCCATTGAGTGCTTTGTGGTTGCTACTGAATGCGCTGGTTCTTGCAAAAGAGGCATTAAGGAAGAAACACTTACACACACACTTGGACCTCGCTTGCGTGAGGAGTGATAGGATGACCAAGAAACATCATCAGAATTTACAACATCATCTGTCAAATGGATAAATCTTAACCATTCGTATTCCATGTCAATGTGTTTATACAGATACGATTGATCTGAAATAGTTGGATATAGATTGTGGGCAGTTGGCTCGGGCTTACTCTTGAAATGTGCCGGCTTAACATTTGTATATGATTCAGCAAGCATGGAAATAGTTTTTGACTTTGGTCTTTCTGAATCTGCATTAAATTTTCGCTCCCCACCATCTGAATCGGTATTTGGGTGCTGGAAGATAGAGATACTTGTGCCATGCAACGATGACATAGCTGTTGTAGCCGATGGATTGTGATCTATGTTATCACAGGCTGATGTAGTAAATACACCCTTGCGCAATGCAGGAGGGCGGACAAGCCCTTCTTCTAAATATTGGTTAACAACCGCTTCACCTAGCTGTGTTGAAATTGAGAGAGTTCTGTCATATAAAATACTTATTCCATACTGAAATAAAGTATCAATAAGCTGTCGCTTTCTTGTTTTTGCAAAAAGAAGACCAACGTAAATGGCAAATGGGGTCTCGCGTTGAGTTGAATGTCTCTAGCCTCTAACACCTTCTTTTACCACCTTTTTATGACAGTTGAACTGCAGTAGTTGTGCTATTGCTAGATCAGACTTTGTTGCCCCCTGCTCAATTTGGGATTCAATATCGGGCCCATGCTCAATCATAGAGACTAGTTCTAGCAAGCTTTGTGGTACAGAATTTTGTATGTCGCCTTCCTCAAACGACCCTTTAAACGCTGATTTATGTTGTAGCACATCTCTACGAACAATTTCAGCTGTTCTTGCTAGCTGTATTGCATCTGTATCAGAGCAAGCTGAAGCTAGACCAGGTCCAACATCTTTTTCAAATGCAAGGAGAACTTCTCTTCCTTCACTAAATGTATTCATTTTTAGCTTAACTTGACATAGTCAAGATAAGCTATTGTCATCACGCGTGCAGAAGTCTGTTAGTCTGTGAGTCTGTTCACATTTTCCTTTAGCACGGGCTACATCCTGCAGTTCTTGTTTGATCATCACGAAATTTCATATGCAGGTTTGGGGTCATGTCTAGATGAGAATGTCCCCTTTCTTATCAACCTACTCACAATTGTTTACTACAGGCTTGCACTACAGTGGAAGTCTCTAACTCGGATAAAATACTCTCTATTTTTGTCTTTCCCAAGCAAGTTGGGAAAGAAAAGTGGTGCAAAAGCACCAATAAAAATAAGCCAAAACTGGGTCGAGTGCAACCGGCGCAGACCCAGTACGGGACGCTCTCTTCCAAGTACAACTCCACGACTTCCGTTGCCAGTGCGCATATACCGTCTCTAAAGACTCATTCTTTTTGAAATCCGCTTCGTGTCGAGATGTTTTTGCACCAGCTCGATGTTTGATGATTCCTGATTCATTACACCACAGTGTATCCCTTGTATTCTCAGTAACAGTGTTTTATATATTCTCTTTTCTATTATATGTCCATAATGTATTTTTATTTGCTCTCTCTCGAGTCGCGCGCGAATTTCGCGTGCCACGCGGTTCGGACTTAGATTTTTGCACAATTATTGTTAATGCTTTTTTTGCAAAATTTTCAAATTGTGTTAGAGTTAGGTGTCAGCGGGGTACCACTCCTGCAGTGTTTCTTCTTTCTTTTGAGAGTAGTCTTCCTGTTGGGTGGTTCCCGGTCGACCTTCTGGGGTCTTTGTTTCTGTCACCTTTATCTCTTCTTTGGGGGTGTTCTGTTTTCTCATCTCCACTTCTCTGCTCCTCTCACCTCTATCATGCCCAGGACAATTCCCTGTGGGCAATGTCTGCTGCCAAAGCATGTGGACGATGTACATTTGTCTTGTTCCTCCTGTAATGGGTGTTCGGCCCAGCGGCCGTGTGGTGTCTGTGGAACATGGTCTTCCACCTTCTGGGCGTCAGTAACCGTGTCGTTCGTTCTCGTGGCCGTGCCTCCCGCTCCCGCGGGAAAGGAGAACGTGGTCGTTCGGAGCCTCCCGAGTCGACTTTGTCTGGTGAGAGTTATTCCTCCTCCGTGGGGGATGTGCAGTCTTTTCCTGTGGTGGATACTGCGGGAGCCGTTGAGTGTTCTGGTGTAGAGATGCCTGGTTCCGGGACTACGGTCCCCCTCCAGTCGACATCTGAGGCTGTCACTAGGGTTGTGACTCCTCCTTCGGAGCCGAGCCGGTGTGCTCTCTCCACTATTTCACCAGCCTCAACGACTCTCGACGTATCTACTACTGCTGCTGGCCCGTCTGCTTCGTTATCTGTTTCAGCCGGCCTCGGCTTTTCGCTGCAGGGGACTGCAGGACTGTCCGATACTGTAGACGTGGGATATCGGCCTCAGCCTTCCCTGACTTCAACTCGGCGAAGTCGGAAGGGGCTGCCGGCCGAGCCCATCGCTGTGGTCTCTTCGCCGTCGAGCACCACAGTTGTGTCTTTGGATTCGGATGTTCGTAGTGGAAACACTATGAACTCCGTGGCGTTTCCGTCTACTCACTCTGGTCACACGACCAGTTTTGGGGGCCCAACGCCTTTTGTGCAGCCTGGACCTTCTGCCCCGCAGAGGTCCGCGGTGACTCTCATGAGTTCTCGCAATATTGATCCTCGGGGTGCATCGTACCCCTATACACGTCTGCCTTCAGATGTTTCGGCTGCCGCCCGTCGTCCCGTGTCGGGTGTTTTAGAGGATCGTGACCCTTCGCTGGTTAAGAGGGTCAGAGGTGAAGCCACTTTGCCGGTTCGCTCCCCTGTCGAACCGGTCGGTACAGGCAGTGAGCTTAGGCCCTCTCCTTACTCACTCAGGTTCTTTCTAAGAGCCTTCCTGTTGCTTCCAGCGAGGCTATGGGTGGTTTCCAGGCGCCTCCTTTGGCGCCGCCTCCCGGGATTGGAAACAGGCCGGTTTCTGATTCCTCTGGTGTCCCGACACCATGGGAGGCGTCGGCTGGTTTGCCCACGATGGGCTATGTGTCTTCCGACTCTGGGGAGGAGTCCGACATGCTTGAGGTCGAGGGCCAGCAGTCTTCGGACTTGGGGGCGGCTCTTGACTTTGTGTTTGGGTTTCTGCCTGAGCTCAAACCTGCTAACCAGCCGACAGTGTCAGCCTGGCCGCGATCATCGGTCGCGCGCCAACAGCCTATGGAGCAACCTGCTTCTGGGCGCCTTCGACCGTGCCAGTCAGTACAGGTGGTTGAGGCTTTTTCAGCATTGGATGCCAAGCTGAATTCCAAGGCTTTGAAGACTTCGTTCTTCACCAGGGTTGACACCTTTTTGCCTCCTGTGCGTTATCGTTCCTACGATTCCGCCAATCCGTCAGTCTGCCAGACTTTGACGGTTCTGGATCAGGACTCCACTTCCCTCAGGCTTTCCAAGCCCAAGTCTGCCGTCATTCCAATGACAACTCTGGAGTCCACGTTGGGCTTATCTAGAGAGATGCTTGGCATGCTTTCTCTCTCAGATCACGTCGTCTCAGCTTTGGCTGCTTATCTGCCTCCAGATAAGTTTGACGAGGTACAGGCTCCTTTGCGTGTGCTGTCCAAGGCGCTTATGCACCTTACTCACACGCATGCCTGTAACACGGCCAATTTGGAATTAGTTCGAAGGGATGCTGTGCTGGACACAGGACGATCCCTTCCCGAGGAGCAGCGTGCTACTCTTCGATCTGCTTCTTTGGCAGGTCCGCAACTTTTCCATGGTTCCGTGTCGACGGTCCGGGATGACGTCCTACGTCATTCCAAAGATCAGCTGCTGTTTCGTCAGCTTGATCAGCCTTCTCGGGGAGGCAAGGGCCGTTCCATGCCTAACAAGTACCCTTCTGCCTCCTCTGTGAAGCAAAAGGCTGGTCCTTCTGCCGCCGCCTCTACTTCTTACTCACGGGGTAAAGGTAGGGGTCGGCAGAATCGAGGGAAGTCTCAGGATTCTTCATTTAGCAGAGGAGGTGGTTTCTCCTCTCGCGGGCCTCGTCGTGGCTCGAAATGAAGGTCTTCACCTCGACTCGTCCCAGGTTGGAGGAAGGATAGCAGAGTTCGCAGACCATTGGACCACCATCACATCCGATCCATGGGTGTTAGATG
Source organism: Pictodentalium vernedei (assembly GCA_031216915.1). Classification (NCBI taxonomy): domain Eukaryota; kingdom Metazoa; phylum Mollusca; class Scaphopoda; order Dentaliida; family Dentaliidae; genus Pictodentalium; species Pictodentalium vernedei. The sequence continues at coordinate 692,813,764 of CM062295.1, forward strand.
TTGTTCGGTCCGGGCTGCGCATATCCTTCCGACGGCACCCCACTCTGTCAAGGGTGCCTCTTCCAACCACAGTTCCTTCAGACGTTTTACGTCGGGAACTTTTGTCCACGGAGATTGCCAATCTCCTGGCAAAGGGGGCGATCGAGGTCGTCAAGAACGTTCAGTCAGTGGGTTTCTATTCCCGCCTGTTCTTGGTGCCGAAGAAGGACGGCCGACTCCGACCGGTTATCGATCTGAGTATCCTGAACCAGTCTATCATTGCTCCCAAGTTCAGCATGGAGACTTTCAGGTCGGTCCGCCAATCCATTCACCAGGGAGATTTCGCAGCCAGCATCGACCTGCGAGACGCTTACTTCCACGTTCCGATGCATCGGGCGTCACGGAAGTATCTCAGGTTCGCTTTTCTGGGACGAGTTTACCAGTTCAAGGCCATGCCTTTCGGCCTCAACCTGGCTCCTTGGGCGTTCACCAGACTGATGTCGCATGTGATAGCGTTCCATCGCACACAGTCCAGTGTGACTACTTCGGCATATCTGGACGATATCCTCCAGAGGCATTCCAATGCTGCCTTACTGGAATCGGATGTCGCCACTCTGTTGAGCTTGCTCACGTCGCTAGGATTCAGAGTCAACGAGGAGAAGTCGGACCTGGTCCCTTCTCAGTCGTTTTGTCATCTGGGGATGTCTTTCCAAACCAAATTCAATTTGGTGGCTGTTCCCCAGGCCAAGGCTGTGATTCTCTCAGCTTTTGCTCTGACTCTGTCCCAGTCCAGGTCCGCGACCACTCGGAGTTTTCTCCGGCTGATCGGTCTCTGCGGTTCGGTGACGGATCTCATTCCTCTAGGTCGGCTGCGTGTCAGACCTCTCCAACACTTTCTGCTCAGTTGTTGGAGACCGAATGTAGATTCTCTGGATCAGGTGCTTCCGTTTCCGGACTCTCTGTATCCTCACCTTCTTCCCTGGACAGATGTTCAGTGGATTACGCAGGGTGTTCCGCTGGACTTACCCACGTCCGATTGCGTTCTGACGGCAGATGCCAGCGATCTCGGATGGGGTGCGACGTTGGATCCTCTCGGTCTTTCCCTACACGGGATGTGGGACCAGGATCAAGTAGCTCTACACATCAACCAGAAGGAGCTTCTTGCTCTTCTTCTGAGTTTCAGGCAGTGGATCCCTCACCTGTCGAATCGCCAGGTCCTTCTACTATCCGACAATTCGACAGTGGTTGCTTACATTCGGAACCAGGGCGGCACGCACTCGCTTCCGATGTACGAGTTAGCTCGGGATCTTTTACTGCTCGCGCAGGATGTTCACGCCGGAGTGGTTGTTCGTCACATTCCCGGTCGTCTGAACGTCCTAGCCGACTCCCTGTCCCGACAGGGCAGGGTTATTTCCACCGAGTGGATGCTTCACAGGGCAGTGTTCCAGTCGCTTTGCGATCTCTGGGGACGTCCCCACATCGACCTCTTTGCGACTCGTTGGAACCATCAGGTGGACACTTTCGTGTCCCCGTGTCCAGATCCTCTGGCTTTTGCCGTGGACGCTCTGTCACTCGATTGGAACAGTCTAGTCGGCTACGCCTTCCCGCCGGTTCCGATTCTTCCTCAGGTTCTCGCCAAAATTCGAACCTGCAGTTGTCGAATCATTCTGATCGCTCCCCTGTCGCCTCAGCGGGTGTGGATCAATCAGCTCCGCTCGCTGATGGCGGCGGTTCCGGCACGTCTCCCGCTACGTCGCGACCTTCTTTGTCAAGGTCGCCCGAGGAGGTTTCACGTCGACCCGACTTCATTGTGCCTTCACGCATATCTTTTGTCAGGTCCTGTCTCCTCCGTAGAGGTTTTTCGAGACGAGCAGTGGAGTGCATTTCTTCTTCAAGGAGGCACTCCACTGGTTTAGCTTATGCAGCTAAATGGAAGGTCTTCTGTCGATGGTGTGCTGATCACTCTGTTGATTATGCCAATCCTTCGATTTCACAGATTGCGGAGTTTCTGGTATATCTGTTTGATTCTCGGGGTCTCCAGCCTGTTACCATCAAGGGTTACAGGTCTATGCTTTCAGAGACTTTTTCTTATGTGGGGAAGCGTCGTATCGGCACTAATCCTTACCTCTCCAAGCTTGTTCGGCACTTTTCTTTGAAAAGGCCTCGGACTTTGCAGCTTACTCCACGATGGAATCTTTCGTGGGTGCTGCATTGCTTGGGGGGGGGGGGGGGGGGGGGGGGGCGCCGTTCGAACCTTTATCCCAGGTGGATATGCATTTTCTCACGTATAAGACGGCTTTTCTGATGGCATTTGCTTCGGCCAGACAGGTTAGTGAGCTTCACGCCCTCTCGGTTGACCCGGCCTTTTTTAGGAGCTCTCCCAACAGTGTTACTTTTACCACTGATTGCTCCTTTTTGGCTAAGAATCAGTTACCAGATACTACTCCTCCTCCTATCTGTATCAGGGCTCTTCCCTCTGTTGAGGGTACTCGCCCTTTGCTCTGTCCGGTCCGTGCTATTCGCATTTATCTTGATCGGACATGCTTCATACGGAAAGGCAGAAAACGTTTTTTTCTGTCTCTCATTCCGGGTCGACAGAAGATCTCTCCTCAATCCATTTCTCGATGGATTTGTCTTGCTATTCGTACGGCTTATAGTCGTTTAGCAGCTGGCGATTGTATTACCAATCGTACTTCTGCCCACGAGGTGCGGGCACTGTCAACCTCTTGGGCTTATTCTAACTCCGTCAAGTTGTCGGATGTTATGCAGGCAGCCTACTGGAGAAATGCTTCTACTTTCTCCACCTTTTATTTACGCCAGTTGCAGGAGCAGTCGGAGGACCTTTTTGCCCTGGGTCCTCTTTCTTCTGCTCAGGCTGTTGTCTGCCATAGCCATTAGGCTTCTTGAAGGTCAGTTTCAGCCTTGTGCTGTTACTGCCCTTTTTCTGTCTGTGTGTCACACAGGCTCATATGTCTCTTTTCATTGTCCTTTACCAATGATTGCGACATTATGGTTGATAAGCCTCGGGACCTCTTCCATCTACTTCACGGTTCCAGTGCACTAGGGTTATGTGGGGGTTGGTTATGCGATTCCCTCCAGCCTTTTGTCTATTCAGCCTGTAGTAAACAATTGTGAGTAGGTTGATAAGAAATCTAAATTTTATAGTAAATTTCCTTTCTTATTATACCTACCACAATTGTTTACATGGAGGCCCTCCCGTCTTCTTTACGGGTGAAGAATCTTTCCTCCCCGCTGATCACATAACTCTAACGTTTACGGATTCAAAAAAGAATGAGTCTTTAGAGACGGTATATGCGCACTGGCAACGGAAGTCGTGGAGTTGTACTTGGGAGAGAGCATCCCGTACTGGGTCTGCGCCGAGTGCACCCAGTTTTGGCTTATTTTTATTGGTGCTTTTGCACCACTTTTCTTTCCCAACTTGCTTGGGAAAGACAAAAATAGAGAGTATTTTATCCGAGTTAGGGACTTCCACTGTAGTGCAAGCCTGTAGTAAACAATTGTGGTAGGTATAATAAGAAAGGAAATTTACTATAAAATTTAGATTTTCGTCGCGATCGGGTAACCGGTATGGCTGCCCGAGCCCAAAACCCGAAAACCATTAGCACAGTCTACAGGTCGTATTTATGAAGGGATTTCATTGTAACTTGGTAGGATGCCTATGTATAATGCCTAGATGAGAATGTCCCCTTTTGGTCATGAACCGTGATGGCTGCCCAAGCCCGAAACCCCAGAACTTTTAGCACAGTCTGCAGGTCATGTTTAATGTGGAGGGATTTCATTGTAACTTGGTAGAATGACTCCTTATGATGTCTAGATGAGAATTTCCCCATTTGGGCATGATCTGCCAGCCGTGACGACTGCCCGAGCCCAAAACCCGAAAACCTTTAGCACGGTCTACAGGGCATATTTATTGAGGAATTTCATTGTAACTTGGTGGGTTGACTTCATATAATGTCTAGATGAGAAAGTCCCCTTTTGAACGTGATTGGGCAACTGTAACTGCTACAGGGGCCCGAAGCCCAAAAACCTTTAGCATAGTCTACAGGTCATATTTATGAAGGGATTTCATTGTAACTTGGTAGGATGACTCCAAATAATGTCTAGATGAGAACATCCCATTTTGGTCGTGATCATTCAGCCTTGATGGGTGCCCGAGCCCAAAAACCTTTAGCATAGGCAAAAGGTCATATTTATGGAAGGATTTCATTGTAACCTGTTAGGTTGACTTCATATAATGCCTAGATGATGACATCCCCTTTTGGTCGTGATTGGGCAACTGTGATGGCTACAGGTACCCGAAGCCCAAAACCCTTGAGCACAGTCTACAGGTCATATTTATGAAGGGATTTCAATGTAACTTCGCAGGATCACTCCAGATGATGCCCAGATAAGATTGTCCCCTTTGGTTGTGGTCATTCAACCATGATGGCTGCCTGAGCCCGAAGCCCAAAAACCTTTAGCAGTCTACAGGTCATATTTATGAAGGGGTTTCATTGTAACTTGGTAGGTTGACTTCATATAATGTCTAGATGAGAACGTCCCCTTTCGGACACGATTGGGCAACTGTGACGGCTACAGGGGCTCAAAGCACAAAAACCTTTAGAACAGTCTACAGGTCATAATTATGAAGGGATTTCATTGTAACTTGGTACGTTGACTCCATATAATGTCTAGATGATGACATCCCCTTTTGGTCGTGATTGGTCAGCAGTGATGGCTACAGATGCTCGAAGCCCGAAAACCTTGAGCACAGTCTACAGGTCATATTTATAAAGGGATTTCAGTGTAACTTCGTAGGATCACTCCAGATGATGCCCAGATGAGATTGTCCCCTTTGGTTGCGATCATTCAACCATGATGGCGCTGCCCGAGCCTGAAGCCTGAAAACCTTTAGCACAGTCTACAGGTCATATTTATGAAGGGATTTCATTGTAACTTGGTAGTCTGACTTCTTTATATAATGTCTAGATGAGAACGTCCCCCTTTTGGACACGATTGGGCAACTGTGATGGCTACAAAATCTTCTCCAGAACCATTTTTTTAGAATCTTTTGACATTTGGTATATAACATCTCTATTGGGGTCAGATTCAAGTTTGTTCAAATCGAGTCCCTGGGTTAAAAATTGGGCCTCCCTGTAGAAGCCCGAATTTTAACCTTAGTGAAATATGAGGAAATTTCTTTAAAAATCTTCTTCTTCAGATCCACCAGTCAGAATGCTTTCATATTTGGTATACAACATCTATAGGGTTGGGGGGGGGGGGGGGGGGGGGGGGGGGGGGTGTCAGATTCAAGTTTGTTCAGATTGAGTCCCTGGGTTTATATTTGGGCTCCCTATTGGAGCCTGAATTTTAACTTAGTGAAATATGAGGAAATGTCCTTTAAAAATCTTCTTCTTCAGATCCACCAGTCAGAATGCATTCATATTTGGTATACAGCATCTTGAGGTGGGTCAGTTTCAGGTTTGTTAAAATTGGTTACCTTGGTAAATTTTTGGTCTCCCTATGGGAGCGCCGAATATCAACTTAGTGCAATATAAGGAATTTTAAAAAAAAATCCTCTTCTTTAGACCCTGAAGTCAGAATGTTTTCATATTTGGTATACAACATCTCCAGAAGGGTCCGATTCAAGTTTGTTCAAAATCTGATCTCTGGGTTGATATTTGACTTCCTATGGGAGCCCGAATTTTAACTCGGTGCAATATGAGGAAATTTCTTTTAAAAGTCTTCTTCTTCAGATCCACCAATCAGAATTCTTTCATATTTGGTATACAACATCTCTAGGTGGGTCAGATTCAAGTTTGTTCAAATCGGGTCCCTGGGTTAATATTTTGGCTCCCTATTTGAACCCGAAATTTAACTTAATGCAATGTGTGAACATTTCTTTAAAACCTTCTTGTTCAGACCCACCAGTCAGAATTCTTTCATATTTGGTATATACATTTGTAACAGCTCAAGAGGGATCAGATTCAAGTTTGTTCAGTTTGAGTCCCTGGCTTATTATTTCGGGCTATCTATGAGCAGGGTTCGGGGGAGGGAGGGGGGGGGGGGGGCAGGGGGAACATGTTAGGTGCAGGTTTGTTCAAATCCATTCCTTAGTGTTTTTTCCATAAAATTTGCCTTTGCATGGCTTCATTTCATTGTAGTGTTGATGAACCATGTCTAACTGAATGTGACCCCAAACACTTCTTTGAACCACTTTGGTCGGTGAGGCGATTGAGGCCCCTTGGGGCCTCTTGTTATATTTTTTGTCAACATTTTGCCATCTGATGCAAAATAATAACAATCAAAGCATATGTTACCGGAAATAATATGTCTTGACTGCATTATCAAAACATCTAAGTGATGTTCAGTTTGTCCAGCATTTTAAACTGATCACTTGTTAAAATTGTTGACAAATATGTCTGAATTAATTGGGTAGATACAGGCTTGGCAATTTCAGGAGAGCGATTTTTTAGCTTTCCTTACTGCCCTCCTGAAAGAATTAAGGAGAGCGAAAAATTGTCCTCCTAAATATTTTGGTCTGGGATGATTGAGATTACGATGTATTATGCTCACATTAAATTTTAAGTCACATAACATCACGTAATTTCATTTTGAAAGTGGTTTAGTGGTAAAAGGTAATGGCTGCAACCATACCCAAACACAGTTGCAATCATTTGAAGCAAAATGGGTCACAGCAATATTTTTTTTCTGTCAGTTTCAAGTTCAACAACTGACATCACAGTTTGAGGAGTAATTATTCAAGGAATATTGATACTATAATATACTACCATTACTACTATCCTGTCACTTGAAGCACTTGCACCAGGATGTGACTGTAGATTCAAGCAGACCTGTTGTCCAAGAAAGTCATATGCCTACCACTACCACCTTCAACCCCCTTGGGGGTTGAAGGTGGTAGTGGTAGGCGTATGACTTTCTTGGACAACAGGTCTGGGTACACACACAGGTCTTGTCAAGTGTGTGTTTGGTTGTTGAGTGAGACATCTAGATGTCTAAGAGATTTCGCTTTACCTTAGTAAAGTTAATAAAATCACTGATGTAGTCTGTTGGTTTCAGTTTCAATGAGTTCGTTCAATTGGATACTTAAAATACTGTGTAAAGCTAATTGCTCTCCTAAGCTGATTGAGGAGAGCGATTTTTTGCCCTCCTGCATTTTTCAGAATGCCAGGTCTGAGATATATGGGAGTATATTCTATCTTTCTTAGGGGGCTTTCTACAAAAACATATCATACCCAAAGGATAGTTACTTATCTCCCATCGTGACCTCACCTGTAGGATTGATTTCTCATCCTGAAGCCCATTCCCCCATTTTTTTTTTCCTCCACTGCACCCACCCCCTGAGCCTTGTCGCAGGTCAGTACAGTACATGAATTTCGAGCAATGTATAACCCACCTGATTTGAAAGTAATGAGAGTGGCAAATGCGCACTGAGAAAATCTTGATAAGGCCTAATAAAGTTAAAAATCTGTTTCTCATGTCCTCCTGTATTGTCCATTTGGCTGCCGCATGCACTCTTGTTATAACCATTGCAAATTTATTTTACCCATCTTAATAAAATTGATAAATTTATTTCTTGAGTTGGGCTGCAGGATGTACCAGTAAACTGGTAATTACCGGTATAATACACTGGCATTGTTTTAAAAGTACCTGTATATCAGAAGAAAGGGTATTATATCAAATTATCAAAGTTGTAGTCGATATATTATTGCGAGAAAAAACATTCACTGTATTTTATCATGTCTGTCATTCCCCAAATGTTAGTCATAGATGATGGATAAATACTACTTGAAACTCATCCCAGACTGACAATTCCTGTTAGGAAGTCCATGTCAATCAATCTTCATTCAACCAATGAAAACACAGTTTGCATCAAACTGTAAAGGCGGTAAGGAAGGGCCTTGAGTGCCACAAGACTTTGCAATGCTTTAGCATTGCGCAGCCTTCTTTGCTCAACGGACAAAATACACCACCACCCATGCTATTCTGTAGATTATGAGGCCTAAAACATAAAACAAACCAAGAACATGAACTTTTGATGGCAAAGAAATAATTACAAAAATGGCTGGAGAAACAGAAGATCTACTTTGTGAGACCTCAACTAGGGAATCTAAAATCTTTGTCACACAATAAATCTAACGAAAACATACTGAGTGTCTTTTAGCCCTCAAGGGCCTGTGAATTTTGAAGACTTTCTACTACTTGTGAGTGCAGCAGCTTTGCAGTGATTTATAGCCAAATCTTGGCTGCATGGAGGCAGCCAAAATTTGACTAGAATCCACAGCCAAAAAAATTTGACTTCTGTCCACAAGACCTCTTCTTGATTATTTAATAATAACACTTTGGCTGGCCACTGATTGATTGCAGTTATCAGGTGAGAAGGCCTTGATTAACTCTGAACACCCGAATGCCTCCCCTCCCCCCCCCCCCCCCCCCCCCCCCCATTTATTTATTATTTATTGGGGTTTAATGACACTTGACCATTGTCACCTCGTGTCAGACAGTTTTATGGGTGGCCGAAGCTGTAGCCAAAGAAAATCATCAAGCAGCGGCGAGCAATCTCAGACTCTTCAACATACTAACTCCACACAAGCAAGGTTAGCATTGGTTGAAGCAGGTGCACCATCGACGTGCAGTATACCTTAGTACACAGTGCCACCATGCCCCCACATGGGCAGTTGGGATGAAGTGCTTTGCTCAAGGACACAACGCCATTACTCCTGACAGGAATCAAACTGAACCTTTCCGTTTGAAGTCCAGTGCCACAACCACTGAGCCACAATGCTCCAGTTTTCTTCTCAGAAATGGTTAATAACTGTCAGACTGAAAATGCAACCTGTACTTTATAGAGTAATCAACATTTTTTGCTCACCTTGACGAAGTGAAGCTGAGCTTATCTAATCGCTCTTTGTCATCCGTCATCTGTCAACACTATGTTTTGGACTTCTCCAAAACCATTTCCCCAATTCAACTGAAAGTTTGTGTGAGTGATGGTCCCGAAGGGCCATTGCATTTTTGTTCAACTTAACATGCCCAGCCCCATAGTGAGGGGGTAGGGAAAAATACTTCAAACTATTTTTAAAATCTTCTCTTGAACCAGTGGGTACATTGACTTGATATTTGGTACAGAGCTTCCTTTTGAGGTATAGAATCAAGTTTTTTGAAACGAAGTTCGTGGTGCAATATTTGCCTTTGTAATGGGAGGGGCAAGATGTTTGGCCACACCCAAAATTTCTATTTTCTGAACCAATGTTCCAATTTGAACCAAATTTGGTATGTGGTCTTATTGGGTCATAAGTACTTGACTCATGCAAAATAAAATTTTCCTGTGTCCCTGTGGGAACCCCTGGAGCTAAAAAATATAAATATTTTCAAATGCCCATATTTCCCAAACCACATGGAACAGAGAACTATTTTTGGAGTGAAGAATCCTTAGGACCAGTAGAATTGAATGGTTGATAAAAATTGTCATCGGTTGTGTCAGGTTGTTCTTTAGGGGGTGGGGGTGGGGCATCAAAAAATGCTGAGTCAGCATATTTGTAAAAATTTAAAAAAAAATATTCTCCTGAACCAATGGGCATAATCTTTTGATATTTGGTATACAGCATCCATAGGGGGGTCAGATACAAGTTTGTTAAAATGAAGCCCCTTGGTTCATATTTGGGCTCAATACAGGAGCCCAAATTTTTAACTTGGGGCAACATGGGGAAAAATCTTCAAAAGTCTTCTTCAGAACCACCAGTCAGAATCTTTTAATGGTTGGCATACATCATTGTTATGAGAGTCATATTCAAGATTGTTCAAACCAAGTCCCTTGGTTAATATTTGGGCTTCCATAGGAAGCCCAAATTTTAACTTGGTGCTATATGAGGGATAAGTTTTAAAAGTCTTCTTCAGATCCACCAGTCGGAATGCTTTCAAACTTGGTATACAACATCTCAGATTCAAGTTTGTTCAAGTAGAGTGCCTGGGTTAATATTTGAGCTCCCTGTGGGAACCCGAATTTTAAATTAGTGCAATATGAGGAAATTTCTTCAAAAATCTTCTTCAGATTCACCAGTCAGAATCCTTTCATATTTGGTTTGCAACATCTCTAGGGGAGTCAGATTCAAGTTTGTTCAAATTGGGTTTCTGAGTTAATATTCGGGCTCCCTATGGTAGCCCAAATTTTAACTTAGTGTAATATGAGGAAATTTCTTTAAAAAATATTCTTCAGATCTGCCAGTCTGAATGCTTTTATATTTGATTTGGTATACATCTCAGAGGGGGTGGGGGGGGGGGGGATTTCTTCGTGCAGTATAATGAAATTTCTTTAAAAAAATTTTCTTCTTCAGATCCATCAATCAGAATGCTTTCATATTTGGTATATATATATAACTTCTCTGGGGGGTCAGATTCAACTTTGTTCAAATCAAGTGCCTGGGGGAATTGTCCATGTAGCTGAAGAATTACAAATTTTTCATTAATCCACATAGGTTGTATCAAGGGGCTCCATAGGGGAGCTCCACTTTTTACATTATGATCAACTGAAGAAAAGGCATGATGCTTGGACTGTCTTAGTCATTCCTGAGGGTCTCAAGGATTGACAATGGATCCTATGGAGATTGATTGCTTAATGTAGATACATTCTTGGACTCTGTTTATATTGGGTTCTGTTGAAGGTGAGTGCGTCAGGCCCCGTGGTGCCTCTTGTTTACAACAGTAAACTTTAAAGGACCAAACTCAGATGGGTTAAGAATTACCTTTGTTGAATATCTCATTACAGTTTTGACAGAACAATGCAAGACATAGTCTACAAGTTGGTGCCTCGTTTACAAGAAAGTAAGTGACTTTTTTTCAGATCATCTAATGATATACTCAAGATGAGTGATACACAGAAGAGTCCCCTGAATTGAATATTTCTTAATTGCATAACCCCGTTAACTGCATATAACAGCCAAACACCAGAACATTTTTCATACCTTCACTATAAAATTGACATGTTGATTGCATATAGGTTATAAAGTAAATTTGTGTAAGATGAATACGAAATGCTGAGAAGCATCAAATAATTGCTCTAACAACTGTAACAGTATGATTTGATAATAAATCGTTTGGTAACAGAAATGAGATCAAACAAAAATAACATTTACTCTATTTTAACTTTTCCCAAATTTAATCTTAATAATAATAATTTAAATTGAAAAAAAATAAATGTCACTTTCCTGGAACTACTTGAAAGTATGTTGTGGTAGGATCCAAACCTCCTTGAAATCTTCTTGTATTTTATCATTATTCTTTGGAGTTAAGATTGTGTTGTATTAACCCTTTACCCAACGCAGACGATTTCAAAATGTATTATTTTAAATATAATTTTTTAATTTTTTTCAAAATGTTTCAACAAAACCATATCATGTGAACCCTCTTTGGAACGAGCACGACGAGCTAGTTCCAAAGAGGGGTCACATGATATGGTTTTGTTGAAATTTTTCGAAAAATAATATTTTTTCAGCTGCTCAATTTGCAAATTACGTGGGCGGATGCGGGCGATTATTCGTTGGGTAAAAGGTTAAGTCATGTTGTAAGCAATAAAATATCAATATTGATTTGCTGTTAACTCGGGAGAAGATTATAACATGAAGTAATCAACAGGGGATTCCCCAGTTCTTTACCCATGGAATACTATTATCGTCTCTCTGAAAGTTAAAAACAAATCATTTAAGAATTCTTAAAAGGAACTTTCGTTGATTATTCTTTGCTTGGAACACTATTAATTGAAGAGTCACTTTTCCAGTGCAAAATAGTCAGTTAAGAGGGATTTGGTCATTTCCTTCATTTTATAGTCACACTCTGTATTTATCCTATTATATCGTATTTGACAGAGCTCCTGGAGCTCTGTCAAATAAGATAAAATAGATTAAAAGCCTCTATTAGATGTACCAAGTTCAAATAGGTTTATAAATAAGGGGAATTCAGTAATAGTCCAGGTAATTTCTTATCAACCTACCTTACAGTTGTTTACTACAGGCTTGCACTACTGTGGAAGACCCTAACTCGGAAAATATACTCTCTATTTTGATCTTTCCCAAGCGATTTGGGAAAGAAAAGTGGTGTAAAAGCGCCAAGAAAAAATAAGCCAAAGCTGGGCTGAACGCTATCGCCGCACACCCAGTAGGGGATGCTCTTCTCTTAGTACAACTCCACGACTTCTGTTGCCAGTGCGCAGACACGTAGCTAAAGACTTATTCTTTTTTCGTCCGCCATGTGGCAGGACGTCCATTTTTAGCTTAACTTGACAAAGTCAAGATAAGCTATTGCCATCACGCGTGCGGAAGTCGGTTAGTCTATGAGTCTGTTCACATTTTCCTTTAGCACAGGCTATACCCCGCAGTTCTTGTCTGATCGTCACAAAATTTCATATGCAGGTTTGGGGTCATGTCTAGATGAGAACGTCCCCTTCTGGTCGCAATCGGTAAACTGGTATGGCTGCCCGAGCCCAAAACCCGAACACCATTAGCACTGTCTGCAGGTCGTATTTATGAAGGGATTTCATTGTAACTTGGTAGGATGCCTCTGTATAATGCCTAGATGAGAACGTCCCATTTGGGCATTATCTGTCAACTGTGATGGCTGCCCAAGCCCGAAGCCCAAAAACTTTTAGCACAGTCTGCAAGTCATGTTTAATATGGAGGGATTTCATTGTTACTTGGTAGGATGACTCCTTATGATGTCTAGATGAGAATTGCCCCATTTGGGCGTGATCTGCCAACCGTGATGACTGCCCGAGCCCAAAACCCGAAAACCTTTAGCACAGTCGGCAGGTCATATTTATTGAGGAATTTCATTGTAACTTGGTGGGTTGACTTCATTTATAATGTCTAGATGAGAAAGTCCCTTTTTTGGTCCTGATTGGGCAACTGTGAGGGCTACAGGGGCCCGAAGACCGAAAACCTTTAGCACAGTCTACAGGTCATATTTATGAAGGGATTTCGTAGTAACTTGGTAGGATGACTCCAAATAATGTCTAGATGAGAACGTCCCATTTTGATCGCGATCATTCAGCCTTGATGGGTGCCCGAGCCCAGACACCTTTAGCATAGGCAAAAGGTCATATTTATGGAAGGATTTCATTGTAACCTATTAGGTTGACTCCATATAATGCCTAGATGATGACATCCCCTTTTGGTCGTGATTGGTCAGTTGTGATGGCTACAAGTGCCCGAAGCCCGAAAACCACGAGCACAGTCTACAGGTCATATTTATGAAGGGATTTCATTGTAACCTCATAGGATCACTCCAGATGATGCCCAGATAAGATTGTCCCCTTTGGTTGCGATCATTCAACAATGATGGCTGCCCGAGCTCAAAGCCCGAAAACCTTAAGCACCGTCTACAGTTCATATTTATGAAGGGATTTCATTGTAACTTGGTAGGTTGACTTCATATAATGTCTAGATGAGAATGTCCCCTTTTGGACATGATTGGGCAGCTTTGACTAGAACGTCCCATTTTGGTCGTGATCATTCAGCCTTGATGGGTGCTCGAGCCCAAAAACCTTTAGCATAGGCAAAAGGTTAGATTTTTGAAGGATTTCATTGTAACCTGTTAGGTTGACTCCATATAATGCCTAGATGATGACATCCCCTTTTGGTCGTGATTGATCAACTGTGATGGCTACAGGTGCCCAAAGCCCGAAAACCTTGAGCACAGTCTACAGATCATATTTATGAAGGGATTTCATTGTAACTTGGTAGGTTGACTTCATATAATGTCTAGATGAGAACGTCCCCTTTTGGACACGATTGGGCAACTGTGACGGCTTCAGGGGCCCAAATCCGGAAAACCTTTAGAACAGTCTACAGGTCATAATTATGAAGGGATTTCATTGTAGCTTGGTAGGATGTCTCCAAATAGTGTCCAGATGAGAACGTCCCCTTTTAGTCACAATCATTCAGCCTTGATTGCTGCCCGAGCCCAAAAACCTTTAGCATGTCTGTAGGTTGTATTTGTGGAAGGATTTCATTGTAACTTGTTAGGTTGACTCCATATAATGCCTAGATGATGACATCCCCTTTTGGTCGTGGTTGGTCAACTGTGATGGCTACGCTGCAGGTGCCTGAAGCCCAAAAATCTTGAGCACAGTCTACAGGTCATATTTATGAAGGGATTTCATTGTAACTTCATAGGATCACTCCAGATGATGTCCAGATGAGAATGTCCCCTTTTGGTTGCGATCATTCAACCATGATGGCTGCCCAAGCCTAAAGCCCGAAAACCTTTAGCACAGTCTTCAGATCATATTTATGAAGGGATTTCATTGTAACTTGGTAGGTTGACTTCATGTAATGTCTAGATGAGAACAGCCCCTTTTGGACACCATTAGGCAACTGTGTTGGCTACAGGGGCCCAAAGCCCGAAAATCTTTAGCATAGTCTACAGGTGATATTTATGAAGGGATTTCATTGTACCTTGGTAGGATGACTCTAAATAATGTCTAGATGAGAATGTCCACTTTTTGTTGCGATCATTCAGCCTTGATGGCTGCCCAAACCCAAAACCCCAAAACCTTTAGCATAGTCTATTGGTCATATTTATGGAATGACTTCATTGTAACCCGTAAGTTTGACTCCATATAATGCCTAGATGATGACATCCCCTTTTGGTCATGATTGGTCAACTGTGACGGCTTCAGGGGCCCGAAGCCCAAAAACCTTGAGCATAGTCTACAGGTCATATTCATGAAGGGATTTCATTGTAACTTTGTAGGATCACTCCAGATGATGCCCAGATGAGAATGTCCCCTTTTGGTTGCGATCATTCAACCACGATGGCTGCCAGAGCCCATAGCCCAAAAACCTTTAGCACAGTCTGCAGGTCATTTTTATGAAGGGATTTCATTGTAACTTGGTAGGTTGACTTCATATAATGTCTAGATGAGAACGTCCCCTTTGGACGCAATTGGGAAACTGACAGCTGCAGGGGCCCGAAGCCTGAAAACCTTTAGCACAGTCTACAGGCCATATTTATGAAGGGATTTTAATGTAACTTGATAGGATGACTCGTTTTGGAATAATTTCGCTGTAACTTGGTAACTTTTGTTGATATACGTTAACTGTGAGGGCCACATACATTAACTCTTAACCTGCTTAGTATTTTCAAGATACTTTTTCATCAAATCTAGTCATGGCTGCTGTAAAG
Organism: Pictodentalium vernedei; assembly: GCA_031216915.1. Taxonomy (NCBI): domain Eukaryota; kingdom Metazoa; phylum Mollusca; class Scaphopoda; order Dentaliida; family Dentaliidae; genus Pictodentalium; species Pictodentalium vernedei. Next base: position 692,828,941 of record CM062295.1, read on the forward strand.
CAGCCATGACTAGATTTGATGAAACATTAATCTAAATATAACAAGAAATAATTGGTGAAAAAATCCATTCAATTTACAGGGGAAAATATTTTTAAATATGCCCAACTTATACTGATATGAGTGACAAGAGAAACCCTGTGCTGGGCAGGAATATCTGCCAGCAGCATGCAAAGAGTTAACTGTGAGGTCATATTAACCCACCCCTCAGCTCTTTAGTACAGTGTACGCCTCATATTATTTTTATCATAAACATAGCATACAGGGAACAGAAATGAACATATTCCCAATTATCACAATTCTTGTCTTATTTCATAATCCTTTCATAAACATTGAACATTATCCTTTTCATCAAACACAACACACAAGTTAAGCTACAGTGTCATTGACACTTTCATTTGGGTCCCTGTTGGCCGTCTGGGTTCAGTTGTGTTCCCGCCAGTCCTTTTTCTGCCACCTTGCTCTCGTAGTTGGGGGTGTTCTACATTTTTATACTGTACCAATAACCCAGACATAGATGGTGCTAACTCTTAAAAATCTAGGGCCAAACACCGTGACCGCGGATATTCTACCAGCTTCGCCGATCAGGGATTCATCGGCGACCAGGTCACGCCATCCGGTAGCCAGGGACACGAGGCTGGTAGACTCCGGACGTTCGCATAGGAAGAGTATGCGGGAGTCAGTTGATGCGGAGCTTCCCGCGGCTAAGCAGCGAAAGACCGCTACTCCGCAGGCCTCGATGACGGACGTGCTAGCTCAGATAGCACAAATTATCGCAGCATCCCAGCAATCGACAGAATCGGTGTCGGATCGGGAATTATCAGACGGCGCTGGGTCGGTACGCTCTTCCGAAGCATTGAGTGCGGACGACCAGGAACATCATGAGGTCCGACCGGATGGCGAAAGGGATACGGATGACTTGGAGCTATCCCTTTCGGAACAACATAAAGCTGCCGTGGATTTCATCCGGCACTTCCTTCCTCAAGTTGTTCCGTCGGGCCAGACTGCTGCGGTACCGGACAAGAGACTGATAGCGTCATTGGACACTGAATTCTTCGAGCGGTTCAGAGACATTGTCCCTGAGTTTCCGTCTCAGTCCAATAATGTCACAAGAACATTTGAATTATTGAACGACGCTATCTTCAAGCTTGCTTCCAAACCAGGCAAATCTGGTTTCTTGTCCACCAATGCTCTTAACCTGCCTTTCATTAATGCAAGGAATAAATTCGATACGGCAGGGCAGGGTATTCCGAGAGTTCCTCTGTGTCTTGACGACGAGGCGGAAGACTTAGAATTGTCATTACCGTCGTCTTCGTCCATTCCAACCGCGGTGTTGGATATGACAATTACGTCTAACAGGGCCAGTTTAGACGCTTTATCTTACGCAGACCACCTTACAAAGGCGTTATCACTGCGTCTTCAAGGGAAAGAATTCCAGGATATACAATCCTCTTTAAGACTTCTTTCAAGGGCAGTAGCTTATTCCACGTATAACTCCGCCCTTTCAGTGGCAAACCTGGAGTTGGTTAGACGTGACGCAGCCCTAGCTACATCCACTCGCAGGGATAGTAAGGTGAAGAACTCTCTCAGAGTCGCTTCGGTCTCCGGAGAACTTCTCTTCGACGGCAAGCTTTCCACAATCTACGATAAAATTACTAAGAAAGCTTCGGATTCTCTGCTGTTTAAATCCGCTTCCAAAATGTCGGATACGGCAGATAAGAATAAGGCAGGCACTTCTGGGACTAATGTGCCCAAGAGAGGTTCCTATAGAGGTTCCGGTACGTCCTCTTGGTCTTATTCAAGAGACCGTCAAGGCAGCGACTCACGTGCGGGACGTCCTTCGGGCCGGGACAACCGGTCGGACGCCCCGAGGTCGACGGGACGAGGTGCGGGTCGTGGAGGACGTGGTTTCTCCTCCCGCAGGCCTCGCAGGTCCAGGAGGTGATGGTTTCAACCTCTATCGTGTTCCGGTTGGCGGAAGGTTGTTGAGTTTTTCAGAAGAGTGGGCGTCGATTACGGACGACCCTTGGGTGAGAGGGGTGATTTCGGAAGGTCTAAGAATATCCTTCAAACGAAAGCCTCCATTAACTCGAAGTCCAAAATGGACTCAACTTCCGTCAAATCTGCAGAAAAGAGACGCTCTGTTATCGGAGGTGCAGTCTCTTTTAATGAAGAATGCGGTAGAGGTCGTAGAAGACCAGGAAACACCGGGATTCTACAGCCATCTGTTTCTGGTTCCGAAACCAGGCGGCTCGTTCCGTCCAGTCATAGATTTGAGCTGGATAAACAAGCTGATCGTCGCTCTGAAGTTCTATATGGAGACGATTCGATTGGTCAGAGCGAGTATTCGGGTGAACGATTATGCTACAAGCATAGATCTCAAAGATGCATACTTTCATGTCATGGTACATCCGACATTCAGAAAGTATCTACGCTTCGCAGTCCTAGGAGTGGTGTATCAATTCCGGGCGATGTGCTTCGGATTGAACCTAGCACCCTGGGCTTTCACTCGGGTAATGAACTCGGTAATGATGTATTTCCAAGCTCATTCGTCTGCGGTAACGTCGGCCTACCTGGACGACATTCTTCAGAGGTACGGCAACGAGTTAACGCTTCAGAACGATGTGCAGAATCTGCTTCTATTGCTCCGAAGTCTCGGTTTTGTTATAAACGAGGAGAAGTCGGATCTGGTGCCGTCCAAGTCATTCACTCATCTAGGAATGAGCTTCGAGACGCACAACAATCTCATTCGTCTGCCGTTAACCAGAGCGAAATTAGTCAGTTGCTACGTTCACTATTGTCTTCATGCAGACAAAGTCACAGCGAGGGAGTTCATGAGACTGATAGGTCTGTGCGGAGCCGCTGCGGATCTCATTCCGATGGGGCGGTTACGCACTCGTCCTCTCCAAATTTTCTTGACTCAGAATTGGAGTGTGAAGATTCATTCGCTCGACATAGACGTTCTCTTGTCAGATCAAGTGAAACAAGAGATTCAGACTTGGGCAAACATTCAGTGGTTAACTGAGGGAGTTCCGCTGCAGTTGTCGGATCCGAGTTTTACGATTATGACGGATGCCAGTCAAACAGGTTGGGGTGCATCATTGATCCCAACGGATTCGAGATGCCAGGGTCTTTGGGATCCGCAGTTCCTAAGCAAGCACATAAACATCAAGGAAATGATGTCAATTTGGCTTGCGTTACGTCATTGGATGGACATTATTCACAAAGCTCATGTCCAAATCCTATCCGACAATACGACAGTAGTGGCATATATACGGAACCAGGGAGGCACTCATTCCGTTCCGTTATTCAATTTAACGGAAAGAATCCTTCTGTTTGCTCTAGAACATCAAGTTCTACTTTCGGTCCGTCATATACCTAGTCGTCTGAATGTACTAGCAGACTCCCTTTCACGGAAGGGTCGCTTGTTGCCGTCGGAGTGGACTCTCAACAAACAAGTATTCAATCAGATTTGCTACCAATGGGAATGGCCAATGATAGACTTATTTGCGACACATCTCAACAATCAGTTGCAGACGTATGTGTCACCGTGTCCGGATCCAAGAGCATTTGCAGTAGACGCTCTATCGATCTCATGGGACGGAATGATAGGATATGCGTATCCTCCAGCGCCGTTGATTGTTACCATTAAGGGTTATATGTCTATGTTATCTGATACCTATGCACACCACGATAGTTTACAAATTGGATCTAATGTCTCTTTATCTAAGTTAGTTAGAAACTTCTCGATAAATAGACCCAGAACTCTTAGATTAATTCCTAAGTGGAATTTAGCTTGGGTTCTTCTTAAACTGAAGGAAAAGCCATTTGAGCCTCTTGGGACAGTAGATTTCAAATTCTTGTCTTATAAGACAGCTTTTCTCTTAGCTTTCTCTTCTGCTAGAAGAGTCAGTGAGCTTCATGCACTATCGGTGGACGATTCTCACTATCGTAGTGTCGGGAACACTATCACCTTCACTACGAATGTTGGATTTTTAGCTAAGAATCAGGCTCCTAATAAATATCCGTAACCGATTGTTATTAAGGCGTTGCCGTCTTCAGACGGGCGTAGGCCTTTACTCTGTCCTGTTAGAGCTTTACGTTTTTATAAACAGAGATCTCAGTTTATCAGAAAGGGACGAAAACGTTTCTTTCTGTCTCTGATGCCTAATAGAAAGGACATTTCGGTCCATTCTATTGCTAGATGGATTCAATTAACTATCCGTACTGCTTATGAAAATTTATCTTCTCAGCAGTCTGTGCTTAAGATTTCGGCTCATGAAGTAAGAGCTCTTTCTACTTCTTGGGCTTACGCAAATAGTGTTGCTATTACTGATTTAATGAAGGCTGCTTATTGGTCTCAGCCATCCACATTCACAAATTTTTATCTCAGAAATATTGAGTCCATTTTCTGGAGACCTGCATTGTTTAGGTCCGTTATCTGTTGCTCAGAATGTCGTCCACTAAACAGTTGCAACTATAGTTATAGCAGGCTTTCTGTTCCGGCAGTGACTCCGTCCTGCTGCCCTCTTCGCTCTGGGCTATTTGACCCAGGGCAAGGGGAAGGGGGGGGGGGGAGGGTGTTCCCTTAGGTCACCTGCTTTATAGTGAAAAGCAAGGGAATTCCTCGTCCGGAGTCAGTAATTCTGAGTCGTTTCCGGGATGGTTTTAAAGTGTAATATTAATGTTAAAAATTCATTCATGTCATATTTTTAAAGTGTAGCTCGGTGTGAAGCATTTGTATATGTCAAGTGTCAAACGGGCGTTAATATACAATCATCGGACACTTTTAAAGAATATAAAGAGTCTCAATTCTCTGGACTAACTTTATTTATTGGCTTACTTTAAAAATAATTAGTATAAAGGGTTATACTGGATGTTAATAAAGAACATGAATGTTATTGTGCTCAATTATGAAGGGTATTGTATCTTTCTAATTTATCATAAAATAAGAAAGATACATGTAAAGCCTAATACCCCTTTTCTCCTTGAGGGGTTGACTCTATATTATATAGTTGAGCTTATTGGATTTTCCTCTATGTCCTAGGCCCTCCAGCCTTTTTACTATTCAGCTATGTCTGGGTCATTGGTACAGTATAAAAATGTTAAAAAATTTATAGTAATTTATATATTTTTTATACTTACCAATGACCCAGAAGGGGATGGCCCTCCCAGGAGTTGGGAATTCATACCTCCCCACTGAGTACATAGCGCTGACCAGGCACTGCTTGTAAGAATGATAATTGGCGCCAATTTCGGAACGTCCTTGACACTGCGCATGCGCAGTAAGGGCAAAGTATGGAGGTCCTTCAGGACATGATTTCTTTTGGTTTTAGATGCAAATTTTGGGGATTGGGGGGCAAAATTTGTGTTTGGCCCTAGATTTTTAAGAGTTAGCACCAGCTATGTCTGGGTCATTGGTAAGTATAAAAAATATATAAATTTCTATAAATTTTTTAACTTTCTACATCTGTTGAGTTCACCTTGTTCTTCTACTGCTCTCACCTCTGTTATGTCCAGTTCTCTTCCTTTAAGGCAATGCCTTTTGCCTTCGCTTATGGTGCATTTTCGTGGACGTTCCTCCCGCACCTGCTGAGGGTGGGGGGAACTCTGTCGTTTGGGGCCTCCCAACACGACGACGTCTAGTGAGAGTATATATACCCCCTTCATTGGGGATGTCCAGTTTTTATTATTACCTGCGTCCCCAGCGGCAGAGCAGGTCTAGTAACCGTTCGACTCCGTCCATCCACCAGTCTGTCCGGCAGTCCCTCCATCCGTCCGAAACACTTTTTCCGCCAAGGTTTTCTTGGCTTCTATGAAAGGGAATGATTTTATATTTGGTCTGCTTCTTCATAATGATGAGTTGTATCGTGTAAGCAATTTTCAGATCTGCCGTGCAGCCACTTCCTGTTTGCCGATACTTTGAAATTTTACTGTACCCACTGAACATTGAAATTTTTCGTCAAACTTTTCTCGGCTTCTATGCAAGGGATTGATTTTATATTTCATCTGAAGCCTGATAATGATCAGTTGTATCGTGTATGCTAGTTTCAGATCTGCTGTGCAGTCACTTCCTGTTTGCCGATTCAATTGCATGCAGCGACGCAGGTTCAGACCCGGTATTGGTCTTGGCTTGTTTACCGTGGTGGATACTGCTGGAGCTGTTGCGTTGTCTGGTGAAGAGACGCCTGGTTCTGGCACTATTGTCCCTCTCCAGTCAACATCTGAGGCTGTCACTAGGGTTGTGACTCCTCCTTTGGAGGCCGAGCTTGGTTGGTCTCTCCTCTTTTCCACCAGTTTCAACAGCTCCTGTCATATCTGCTGCTACTGCTGTTCCACATGCAACATCATCGGTCACCGTTTCAGCCGGCCTCAGCTTATCCCTGCAGGGGTGTGCAGCGATGTCTGGTAGTGTGGATGTGGGGTATCGGCCTCAGCCTTCCCTGACTTCAACTCGGCGAAGTCGGAAGTGGCTGCCGACCGAACCCCCTGCTGTGTCTTCTCCGCCGTTGAGCACAGCAGTTTTATCCCTGCAGGGGTCTGCAGAGATGTCTGGTAGTGTGGATGTGGGGTATCGGCCTCGGCCTTCCCTGACGTCAACTCGGCGAAGTCGGAAGGGGCTGCCGACCGAACCCTCTGCTGTGGCCTCTCCGCCATTGAGCACAGCAGTTTTATCCCTACAGGGATCTGCAGAGATGTCAGGTAGTGTAGACGTGTGATATCGGCCTCAGCCTTCCCTTACTTCAACTCGACAAAGTCAGAAGGGGCTGTCGCCCGAACCCTCTGCTGTGGTCTCGCAGCCGTCGAGCACTGCAGTTTTCTCATTGGATTCAGATGTTCATGGTGGGGCCACCGTGAGCTCCGTGGCATTTCCATCCACGCACTCTGGTCCCCTGGCCAGTTTTGCGGGACCAACGCCTTTTGTGCAGCCTGGATCTAATGTCCCTCAGAGGTCCGCGGCGATTCTCCTGAGTTTCCACTCTGTAGATCCTTGGGGTATGTCATACCCCTATACACATCTGCCTTCAGATCTTTTGGCTGCAGCCCGTTGCCCCGTGTCTGATGCATTTGAGGATCATGACCCTTCCCTGGTTAAGAGGGTCAGGAGTGAAGCCACTTTGCCGGTTTGTTCCCCCGTCGAACCGGCCGACACGGGCAGTGAGCTTAGGGAGGCCCTCTCCTTGCACACTCAGGTTCTGTCCAAGAGCCTTCCCGTTGCTCCCAGCAAGGCTACGAGTGGTTTCCGGGTGCCTCGTGGGATTGGAAACAGGCCGCTTTCTGATCCCCCTGGTGTGTCTACACCATGAAAGGCATCGGCTGGTTTGCCCATGATGGGCTATGTTCTTCCGAAACGGGGGATGAGTCCAACATTCCTGACCTCGTGAGCCAACAGTCTTCAGACTTGGGGGCAGCTCTTGACATTGTTTTGGGTTCCTTCCAGATCTCAAACCATTAGACCAGCCGACAGTGTCCGCTCGGCAAAGATCATCGGTCGTGCACCTACAGCCTGTGGAGCAACCTGCTTCTGTGCACCTTCGACAGTGCCAGTCAGTACAGGTAGTTGAAGCGTTTACAGCTTTGGATACTAAGCTGAGTTCCAAGGCTATGAAGACGTCGTTCTTCACCAGGGTTGACACTTTTTTGCCTCTGGCGCATTAGCGTTCCTACGATTCCGCCCATCTGTCGGTCTGCCAGACTTTGATGGTCTTGGATCAGGACTCCAACTCCCTTGGGCTTTCCAAGCCCAAGCCGGCCATTATTCCTATGGCAACTCTGGAGTCCGTCCTTATCGAGAGAGATGCTGGAATGCTTTCTCTCTCAGATTATGTCGTCTCTGCTTTAGCTGCTGATGACGTACAGGCTCCTTTGCGTGTGCTGTCCAACTCGCTCATGCATCTTCTCACATGCAGGTCTGTAACAAGGCTAACTTGGATTTAGTTCGTAGGGGCACTGTGCTGGACAGAAGCCGTTCCCTTCCTAAGGGGCAGCGCACTGCTCTTCGATCTGCTTCTTCAGCGGTTCCGCAACTATTCCATGGTTCTGTGGCGATGGTCCGGGATGACGCCCTACATCATTCCATAGATCAGCTGCTGCTTCGTCAGCTTGATCAGCCTTCTGTTGGAGGCAGGGGCCGTCCAAAGACTAACAAGCGCCCTTCTGCTTCCTCTGCGAAGCCAAGGGCTGATCCTCCTGCCGTCGCTTCTACTTACTCACGGTGTAAGGGTAGGCATCGGCAGTCGTCACCTCGATTCGTCCCAGGTTGATGCATCCAACTCTGTTGAGAGTGCCTCTTCCAACACAAGTCCCTTTCGACGTTACACATTGGGAACTTTTGATCACAGAGATAGGCAATCTCCTGTCAAAGGGGGCGATCGAGATCGTCATGAACATTCATTCAGTGGGATTTTATTCCCGTCTGTTCTTGGTGCCGAAGAAGGATGGCCGACTCCGACCGGTTATCGATCTGAGTATCCTGAACCAGTCTGTTCGCCGATCCATTAACCGGGGAGTTTTCGCTTCCAGAATCAACCTGCGAGACGCTTACTTTCACGTTCCGATTCATCGGACATCGCGAAAAAAGTATCTCAGCTTCGCTTTTCTGGGGCGAGTTTACCAGTTCAAGGCCATGCCCTTTCGACCTCAACCTGGCTCCTTGGGCCTTCACCCGACTGATGTCGCATGTGTTAGCCTTACATCGCACACAGTCCAGGTGACTCCTTCGGCATATCTATACGATATCCTCCAGAGGCATTCCAATGCTGCCTTTCTGGAGTCAGATGTTGACACACTGTTGAGCCTGCTCATGTCGCTAGGGTTCAGAGTCAACGAAGAGAAGTCGGACCTGGTCCCTTCTCAGTCGTTTTGTCATCTAGGGATTGCCTTCCATACTCAGCTTAATACGGGGGCAGTTTCCCAGGAAAGGGCTGTCATTTGCTCAGCTTTTGCCCTGACTCTGTCCCAGTCCCGGTCCACGTCCGCAACAGCTCGGAGTCTTCCCCGGCTGCTCGGTGTCTGCGGTTCGGTGACGGATCTCATTCTTCTAGGTCGGCTGCATATCAGACCTCTCCAACACTTTCTGCTCAGTCATTGGAGGCCGAATGTCGATCCTCTGGAGCTGGTGCTTCAGTTCCGGAGTCTCTTTCTCATCACCTTCTCCCCTGGACGGATGTTCAGTGGATTATGCAGGGAATTCCGTTGGACTTCCCGACGTCCAATTGTGTTCTGACAGCAGTCACAAGCAATCTCGGATGGGGTGAGACGTTGGATCTAGGTCTTTCCTTTCACGGGTCATGGGTCAGGATCAAGCAGCTCTTCACGTCAACCAGAAGGAGCTTATTGCTCTTCTTCTGAGTTTCTGGCAGTGGATCCCCCACCTTTCGAATCGCCAGGTCCTTCTGTTGTCCGACAGTTGTTGCTTACAGTTGGACGGATGTTCAGTGGATTATGCAGGGAGTTCCGTTGGACTTCCCGACGTCCGATTGTGTTCTGACAGTAGTCGCAAGCAATCTCGGATGGGGTGAGACGTTGGATTTAGGTCTTTCCCTTCACGGGTCATGGGACCAGGATCAAGCAGCTCTTCACGTCAACCAGAAGGAGCTTATTGCTCTTCTTCTGAGTTTCTGGCAGTGGATCCCCCACCTTTCGAATCGCCAGGTCCTTCTGTTGTCCGACAGTTGTTGCTTACATTTGGAACCAGGGCGGCATGCCCTCTGTTCCCATGTACGAATTGGCTCGGGATCTTCTACTGTTCGCTCAGGATGTCAACGCCGGACTGGTGGTTCGTCACATTCCCGGTCGTCTGAACGTCCTAGCCGACTCCCTGTCCTAACGGGGCAGGCTCATTTCCACCAAGTGGATGCACCACAGGGTGGTGTTCCAGTCACTTTGTGATCTATGAGGTTGTCCCCACATCGATCTCTTTGCGACTTGTTGGAACCATCAGGTGTACACTTTCGTGTCCCCGAGTCCAGATCCTCTGGCTTTTGCCGTGGACGTTCTGTCACTCGATTGGAACAGTCTTGTCAGCTTCGCCTTCTCACGAGTTCTGATTCTGCCTCCCCACCAGTTCTGATTCTGCCTCAGGTTCAGGCCTTTTTCAGGAGCTCTCCCAACAGTGTTACGTTTACCACTGATTGCTCCTTTCTGGCCAAGTATCAGATACCAGGAACTACTCCACCTCCTATCTGTATCAGGGCTCTTCCTTCTGTTGAGAATAACCGCCCTTTGCTCTGCCCGGTTCGTGCAATTCGCATTTATCTCAATCGGACGCAGTTCATTGGGAAAAGCAGGAAACAATTTTTTTCTGTCTCTTATTCCTGGTCGACAGAAGATCTCTCGTCAGTCTATTTCTCGATGGATTTGTCTTGCTATTCGCACGGCTTATGCTCGTCTAGCAACTGGTGATTGTCTTACCAATCATATTTCTGCCCACAAGGTGCGTGCATTGTCTACCATCATGGGCTTATTCTAACTCCGTCAAGTTGTCGAATGTTATGCAGGCAGCCTACTGGAGAAATGCTTCTACTTTCTCCACCTTCTATCTGCATCAGTTGCAGGAGCAGTCTGAGGACCCCTTTTTGCATTGGGCCCTCTTTCTTCTGCTCAAGCTGTTGTTTGCCCTAGCCATTAGACTAGTCACAAGGTCAGTTCCAGCTCTGTGCTGTTACTGTCCTTTTCTGTCTGTGCATCGCACAGAACCATACGCCTCATCTCTTATTGTCTTTTACTAATGTTTGTGAGGCTATGGTTTGATAGTCCTGGGGACCTCTTCCTCTATCCGCGGTTCCAGTGCAGTTGGGTTATGTGTGGGTTGGTTATGTGATTCCCTCCATCCTATTGGCTATTCAGCCTGTAGTAAACAATTGTAAGGTAGGTTGATAAGAAATTTAATTCTTATTATACCTACCACAATTGTTTACATGGAGGCCCTCCCATCTTATTCGTGTAAGAATCCTTCCTCCCCGCTGATCACATAACTCCAATGTTTGGCGGATTCAAAAGAATGAGTCTTTAGCTACTTGTCTGCGCACTGGCAACGGAAGTCGTGGAGTTGTACTAAGAGAAGAGCATCCCCTACTGGGTGTGTGCCGATAGCGCTCGACTCAGTTTTGGCTTATTTTTTCTTGGTGCTTTTGCACCACTTTTCTTTCCCAAATCGCTTGGGAAAGATCAAAATAGAGAGAATATTTTCCGAGATAGGGTCTTCCACTGTAGTGCAAACCTGTAGTAAACAATTGTGGTAGGTATAATAAGAAAGGAAATTTATTATAAAATTTAAATTTCTTGATAAATTGCAATTACAAATTTTTTTTTCAATTAACAGGAGTTTACTGTATAATCTTTATGTAATTAACAGATCAAATATGTAATGAAAGTATGGTAAATGGTTTGGTGTTTTGTGATTATATTCAGTCAATAGGGTTATTCAATTGAGAGATATAATAAAGTGGTCCCCACTTGTTCTTGATCTCACAGTAGTATTATATTGCATATAATTCCGTAATTATTGGTAGGTTTGTAATATATTTTTATGCCACCACCGATAGGCGAAGATGCATTAAGTATTACCCCTATCTGCTGATCTGTACCTTCAGTGTTTTGCTTTCCAGATTATAACTTGAGTATGCATTCAGAAATTTTTTAACATATTGTATGGAATGACAGAACAAAGATCATATTCCCCTTTGGCTTGATTTGCATTCTCTGTTTTAGAGTTATTCCCTTGGAGTTAGTGAAAAATAATATAGTTTATGATTTCGAAAAAATAAATTGAGATGTACCTTTTCCAAATTTTTTTAAACATTAAAATTTTGTTTTTAATGACAAAATACACTTCAAGTTCGCCTTTGACCATATTCAATTTTTTCCTTATGGAGTTATTCTTACTATTTTTTGTCAAAAATTGTAAATTTGATTGTTTTAGGACATAAAACTTGTCCTCATAAAAATTCAGGGTAAAGTGATGGCTGTAGTGACCTATGGACACATTTTGTGGGCTGCTGTATTGAGATTGAGTGATGGATGGATTGGGGGATGTGACTAGTGTTCAACCGATGATTGGAATCGGCCACCACAATCAGCCGATTTGGGGCATTCGGATGACAACGGCAACGACTCCTGGAACATCGATTCAACCGATTGTTGCCAAGCATTTTGTGTTGATTCATTAACCGCATTTTATTATCTTCTGCAATTGTTCAATTGTTAATGTAAAATGATGTCAATGACACCATTCAATAAAGTTGAGAAACAACCACTTCTTAATCTCTCTGGATGCCCCTTTACGAGATATACAAGTTAAACGACATATAACACTTACAATTGAGCGTACTTGCGGCAATCGCCAGTTCATACCAGAAAAGTGAAGGTTGCACTCCATTGACACAAGGCACAATAAAATTACCAGTCGCACGCACTTGGGCGGTAAACGTGCCTCTTAGAGCCACGTTTACCACCCCAAGTGTGCGCGACTGGTAATTTTACTGTGACCCCAGTCAACGAAGTTCAACACCGTGAAAAACAGTATTAAAATCGGAATCGGCATCAAAACGGCCGATTGTGAGCATAAATAACTGGTAATCTATCCGCGACCATTTGTGGTAATCGGTTGAATACTAGATGTGACATCTATGGCAGTGGGCTATGGGCCATAGCCATCCTTGACATTATTCTAGATTATTTGAGATAATGATATGTTTAGATAGCTAAATCTTGGGAAGTTTTCCTCAGAACTCTTTGAATTTTATGTGTAGATATCTTAATATTTGAAAGTTTTCCTTAAGACTCCTTGTAAACGCTCTTGAATTTTAGTTTTAACGAAAATGTTTATCACTCACTTCCCAGAATTAATGTTAAAATCATTCCAAACACAGTTCAATTGAATGAATCGATCTTTGTTTTTCAGAAAAAGCAGTCAAATTCAAAAATTGGAAATAAATTAACTCACTGTCAATATCACAGAATTCTTTAAAAAAAAAATATCTTAAATATCCTCAGCTGCAATACTTCGAAAAAATGTACTGTCCCACAGTATTGTTTATAATGTCCAATGTACAGTGTTTTCTTCGTAGTTAGTGAGTGTTCTCCTCGGTTCAAATCCCACCTGCGGCAACCGTGTTGTGTCCTTGGGCAAGACACTTCACCCCCATTGCACATGTGGGGGGCACGATAACGCTATGTACTAAGGCATACTGCACGTCAATGGTACGCATGTCTTCAACCAATCTAACCCTGCCTGTGCTGCAGTGTGGAGTTATGATGTTGGGGAGCTGGCAGCTGCTCGTCGTTGCTCGGTGGTTCTCTCCGGGTACTCCGGCTTCCTCCACCCGTAAAACTGTCACGGTCATGATTAGCCATTGTGCATAAATATGTGACCTTAAACATCAATAAATAATAAATAAATTAATAGTGAGTGTTCTACATTCAGCTCTCAGTGTGTGTGCTCTAAACTATAATGTCTGTCGGAAGTTTATATAGTATATACATGAACATTTCTAGAAAAGAAGGCTCTCAAATTGTATTGAAATAGAATGTCCGTTTGTTCCATCAATTCCTGATTGGTTAAGATATATGTCATAAATGAAGGATGTCCTGATTGGTTAAGATATATGTCATAAATAAAGGTTGCGGAAATGTAAAAAATTTGTGTGATGACCAGACCAGTTTTGACCTTTTCAGTCTTTTTATGTATGTCTACAGCAGTGTGAGTATTTTTATTATACCACCCATTTGAAAAGCGGGAGGTATATAGTGTTCACTTGGTCCGTCTGCACATCCGTACCTCCATACGTCTGTATGTCTGTATGTCCATACATCCGTCCGTCCGTCCGTCCGTCCGTCCGTCCGTCCGTCCGTCTTCATTGAAACTCTCAGACATTCTTTTACATACACTGAAGATTGCACCTCCTATTTTCTTTACAGATATTTTCATTTTTACAGTTTCCCATATTGAAAAATGAACTTGGTCAAATTCAATTGACATTCTGTACATATCTGCTATCCACTATGCCTCTTAAACCATTGAACAAACTCCATTGGAACTCTCAGACCTTCTTTTACATACATTGAAGATGTGCACCCCCTATTTTTTTTCAGATATTTCCATATTTTGATGTCCGTCCATCCGTCCGTCTGTCCATCCTTTACGCTTTAGGTATGTACACATCTATCCGCAACTCCTCTTAAACCAGTGATCGGATTCCATTGAAACTCTCAGACATTCTTTTACATACATTGAAGATGTGCACCTCCTATTTTCTTCTCAGATATTTTCTTTTTTACAGTTTCCCATATTGAAAAATGAACTTTGCCAAATTCAATTGACATTGTGTACAGATCTGCTATCCACAAATCCTCTTAAACCATTGAACAGATTTCATTGAAACTTTCAGACATTCTTTTACATGCATTGCAGATGTGCACCTCCTATTTTCCTTTCAGATATTTTCATATTTACAGTTCCCCATATTCAAAAACGGTCTTTGTCAATTCAGGTTTTAGTAGGGAGTAGGGAGCGGTATAGATCTGCTATCCGCTATTCCTCTTAAACCATTGAACAAACTCCATTGGAACTCTCAGACGTTCTTTTACATACACTGAAGATGTGCACCTCCTATTCTTCTTTCAGATATTTTCATATTCCGACATTTGTCCGTATGTCTTTTATGCTGTAGGGGTGTTATGTTTTGAGGGTGGGTGGGGGGTACACATCTGCTATCCGCAAATCCTCTTAAACCAGTGATCAGATTTCATTGAAACTTTCAGACATTCTTTTACATACATTGAAGATGTGCACCTCCTATTTTGTTTTCAGATATTTTCTTTTTTCAGTTTCCCATATTGAAAAATGAACTTTGTCAAATTCAGTTGACATTCTGTACTGATCTGCTATCCACAACTCCTCTTAAACCATTAAACAGATTTCATTGAAACTTTCAGATATTCTTTTAGATATATTGAAGATGTGCACCTCCTGTTTTATTTTCAGATATTTTCACTTCTAGGGTTTCCCGTATTTAAAAAATGGGCTTTGTCAATTCAAGCTTGAGTGTGTAGGGGTGGGGGTGGGGGTGGGTGGGGGAGGGGGGTGGGGGAGGGGTGGGTGTGGGGTGGGTTTGACATTTGCTATCCGCGACCTGTTTTAAACTAGTGAATGGATTTCAATGAAACCTTCAAACATTCTTTTACATACAGTGAAGATATGTACCTTCTATTTTGTTTTCAGATATTTTAATTTTTACAGTTTCACATATTGAAAAATGGGCTTTGTTATACCCCCCCCCCCCCCTCCCCCCCTCCCCCCCCCCCCCCCCCCTGCAAACAAAGTTTGGGGGGTATATGAGAATCGCCCTGTCCATCCGTCCGTCTGTCCGTCACAGTACCTCTAGTTAATTCTAGCTTTGGTGTGTGTGTAGGGGGGGGGGGGGGGGTTGTCAGTGTTTGTGCTCTCTACATTAAACACACTACTGTTGTAAAATGTTCTTTCATTTAGTGAGCAGTGCTCACAGTTTTTCTAGTTTATAGTTAGTTAGCCAGATATGTTGTCCGTAGGTTCCTGCAAATATTCGAGAATCGATTCGATATTGATATCACACATCTGCTTCGAGATCGATCCCGAATCATTTTCAAGATTTAATTTTTAGAATCACTCGTGCTTAATGCAATTTGTTATATTGCAATGGAAATTGGATGAAATTAACTTTGGACAATTCATTCATGTTGGCTCAGAAAATGTTGCTGCTGGCAACAACCTTTGAACTTAGTTTAGTCAGGCATCAATATATTCCTTTGGCACGCCCTACAGGGCACATTTATGATCAGAATGGTTTGAAACTTGGTATGTTTGTTTGGGGTTACCTCTAGATGGGAGCTATCGATTTTCTTCACTTTCTGTCAAAAAATGTTACTGCTGTCAACAACCTACTATGAACTTTGTGCAGTTATGCATGAATATTTCTGTTTGACGCAGATATAATAGATTAAATGGCTGTGTTGGATGTACTGAGGCCAAATAGGTCTATAAACAAAGAAAAACTGGGGAGAGCTAGGGTAATTTCTCGACAGGTTACAAAATTTTTAGCTTGACTTGACAAAGTCAAGATAAGCTATTGCCATCACGCGTGCGGAAGTCTGTGAGTCTGTTCACATTTTCCTTTAGCACGGGCTACATCCCGCAGTTCTTGTCTGAGCATCACGAAATTTCATATGCAGGTTTGGGGTCATGTCTAGATGAGAACGTCCCCTTTTGGTCGCAATCGGTCAACCGGTATGGCTGCCCGAACCCAAAACCCGAAAACCATTAATAGAGTCTACAGGTCATATTTATGAAGGGATTTCATTGTAACTTGGTAAGTTGCCTCTGTAAAATGCTTAGATGAGAATGTCCCCTTTTGGGCATGATCTGTCAACCGTGATGGCTGCCCAAGCCCAAAACCCCAAAACTTTTAGCACAGTCTGCAGGTCATGTTTAATATGGAGGGATTTCATTGTAACATGGTAGGATGACTCTTTATGATGTCTAGATGAGAATTTCCCCATTTGGGCATGATCTGCCAACCGTGATGACTGCCCGAGCCCAAAACCCGAAAACATTTAGCACAGTCTACAGGTCATATTTATTGAGGAATTTTATTGTAACTTGGTGGGTTGACTCCATATAATGTCTAGATAAGAAAGTCCCCTTTTGGACGTGATTGGGCAACTGTGACGGCTACAGGGGCCCGAAGCCCGAAAACCTTTAGCACAGTCTACAGGTCATATTTATGAAGGGATTTCATTGTAACATGGTAGGATGACTCCAAATAATGTCTAGATGAGAACGTCCCATTTTGATTGCCATCATTCAACCTTGATGGGTGCCTGAGCCCAAAAACCTTTAGCATAGGCGAAAGGTCATATTTATGGAAGGATTTCATTGTAACCTGTTAGGTTGACTCCATATAATGCCTAGATGATGACATCCCCTTTTGGTTGTGACTGGTCAACTGTGATGGCTACAGGTGCCCGAAGCCCAAAAACCTTGAGCACAGTCTACAGGTCATATTTATGAAGGGATTTCATTGTAACTTCGTACGATCGCTCCAGATGATGCCAATATGAGATTGTCCCCTTTGGTTGCGATCATTCAACCATGATAGCTGCCTGAGCCCGAAGCCCGAAAACCTTTAGCACAGTCTACAGGTCATATTTTTGAAGGGATTTCATTGTAACTTGGTAGGTTGACTTCATATAATGTCTAGATGAAAACGTCCCCTTTTGGACATGATTGGGCAACTGTGACAGCTACAGGGGCCCGAAGCCCGAAAACCTTTAGAACAGTCTACAGGTCATATTTATGAAGGGATTTCATTGTAGCTTGGTAGGATGACTCGAAATAATGTCTAGATGAGAACGTCCCCTTTTGGTCACGATCATTCAGCCTTGATGGCTGCCCGAGCCCAAAACCCCAAAACCTTTAGCATAGTCTATAGGTCATATTTATGGAAGGATTTCATTGTAACCTGTTAGTTTGACTCAATATAATGCCTAGATGATGACATCTCCTTTTGGTTGTGATTGGTCAACTGTGACGGCTTCAGAGGCCCGAAGCCCAAAAACCTTGAGCACAGTCTACAAGTCATATTTATGAAGGGATTCGTAGGATCACTCCAGATGATGCCCAGATGAGAATGTCCCCTTTTAGTTGCGATCATTCAACCATGATGGCTGCCAGAGTCCAAAGCCCCAAAACCTTTAGCACAGTCTACAGGTCATTTTTATGAAGGGATTTCATTGTAACTTGGTAGGTTGACTTCATATAATGTCTAGATGAGAACGTCCCCTTTGGACGCAATTGGGAAACTGACGGCTACAGGGGCCCGAAGCCCGAAAACCTTTAGCACAGTCTACAGGCCATATTTATGAAGGGATTTCAATGTAACTTGATAGGATGACTCGTTTTGGAATAATTTCACTGTAACATGGTAACTTTCGTTGATATACGTTAACTGTGAGGGCCACATACATAAACTGTGAGGTCATATTAACCCACCCCTCAGCTCTTTAGTACAGTGTACTCCTCATATTATTTTTATCAAAAACATAGCATACAGGGAACAGAAATGAACATATTCCCAATTATCACAATTCTTGTCTTATTTCATAATCCTTTCATAAACATTGAACATTATCCTTTTCATCAAACACAACACACAAGTTAAGCTACAGTGTCATTGACACTTTCATTTATTCCGTTAACAGGAGTTTACTCTATAACCTATATTCAATTAACAGGTCAAATTTGTACTGGAGGTATGGGAAATGGTTTTGTGTTGGGGAATTATATTCAGTTAATAGGGTTATTCAGTTAAGAGATATCCAATTAAGTTGGTTCCAATGTACCATATTTTTATACTGTACCAATGACCCAGACTTAGCTGGTGCTAAACTCTTTAATTCAGGGCCAAACACAAATTGTGTTCCCCCAATCCCCCAAATTTGCATCAAAAACTGAAAATTACATGTCCTATATGGTCCTCCATACATTTACTCCTCTGCGCATGTGCAGTGTCAAGGAGGTCTCGAAATTGGCGCCAATTATCATTCTTTGTTTGGCCCTCAAAACAGTTACACTTCACTGTTATTTGTGCTTCCAAATCTCAGTTTTCTTGATGCCAGACACGTTTTGATGAGAGAAATGGTGGAAATAAAGAGGAAATATAAGGAGGAGAGGAAAAAATAGTGCAAGAAAATGTTCAGGGCTGTAACTTATAATTATTTTATGAAATTATTTCATGTTGCCTATTTTCAAGTCATGGCCCTGTTGTTGTCATTCTTGCTATGAATGTACCATTGTTTGATCAGTGTTTCCTCTCTACCTTCCTTATTCCCCCCTAGCTATTCTCCCATATTTTGGCTTATATTTTGTAATGTTTATTACTAAAATTTCTTGGGAGTTTTGGCAATGGTAACATAATTTTTTCTGTTTTTTCCCCACTTTTACGTCCTCACCTTAGGGGTGTTTAGGCATTTTGGTCTGCATCTACCATCTGATGTTCTACAGTTTCTTCTCTGGAAACCTCTGTTTTGCATCAGATAGTGTTTTAAATTGGTAACTGATTTTGGGCCAGGTTTTTTCAGTGCCTGGAGTCATGTTTCCGGTTTGTTGACACTTTTGCTTAGATTGACAACAGTTACTGCTGATAGTGATTACTTGTCTTCTGCATCACTTATTTCATATCAAGATACATTAATATTGTCCGTAAGTGTTACATTAATTTTTTCAAAATGAATTTAAATTTTTGTCCACACTTAGGCCTTTTTGGGATCCATTGGGCTCAGGGTTCCCATTGGGAACTTGGGCTCTTCTGAAAAAATGTTTTGAACATTTTTTTTCTTTTCGAATCATTATTTCGTAATGATTATAATGGATTGTTCTATTATGTATCTTTATTTTCAAGGATTAGTGCGAGTACTATGATTGTTTACCTTTTTTCACAATGAATGATTATTGTTCAAATTGTAATAGGAGGAAATCTTCCTCTGATTCTCATGATCTCTGTATTAATTGTACTCAATGTACTCGCACTGATCTTTGTTCTGTGTGTTTCAATTGGGATGACAAACGTTGGAAACGTGTGTCACGGTATGTTGTTACTGGAGAGAGGGCCATGCCGGTCCTCTCTCCGCAGAGTCACTCTAGTCTTTCACTCTCTTTTTCAGAGGAACAAGAACAGTGTGATATTTCCGTGATGTCGTCCAGAAGTGTGTCTCCGTCGTCACAAACAAGTGAAGAGCTAGCGGCAAAAGTGCTCATGGAGATCCATCAATTACCCGAAAGGAGTTCGAAGGGGTTGACGTCCGCTAGCTCGCCCGGTGTCGCGTCCATTCACCGAATGGGTCAGCACCCGGGTTCGTCCGTTGAGGTCCAGCAGAGAGAGTCGGGTGTTGCGAGCACAATAAACTTTCACGTGAACACCCAGAAACGACGGAAAGGAGGATGGATCGGAGGAAGCCTGATAGTCCGGTTTTTAGCTTGTCCCGCTCTGCACGAGCTGCAAGCGAGAGGGGTCCCTCTCTCATAGAGCAACATCTGGGACCAGATGTTGTAGTTCGTAGCATTACGCAGTCGGAGCATACGTCCGCCGCTCGGGACGCTCCGGTATATAGGCAGTCCGACGAGGCTACCTATAAGGCTTCCTCATCTTCACGGCAACACACACGACCGCACCTTGGCTACTTGACCAGTGATATTCAGTCAGCTTCGCCGACCAGGGATTCCACAGCGACCAGGTAGCCAGGGATACGAGGCCTTCTACATCTGGACGTTCGCATAAAAGATGTATGCAGGATGCAACGTCCAGGGAGCTTCCAGCGGCTAAATCCAGTAAGACCACGGCTACCCAGGCCTCCGTAACAGACATGCTGTCACAGATAGCAAAGATCATCGCAGCATCCTAGCAACCGGCAGAGCCTCTGTCGGAACATGAAGTTTCAGACGAAGCTGGGTCGGTATGTTCCGCCGCTGGATCAGGTGTGGACGAGAATTGCAAGAGGTCCAGCAGGATGGCAAAAGGGATTCCGATGAGTTAGATATTTCCCTTTTGGAACAACATAAAATAGCCGTAGAGTTCATCCGGCATTACCTTCCAGAACTTGTTCCGCCAGACCAAAATGCTGAGCAGCTGGATAGGAGGGTGATAGCGACACTGGACACCGACTTTTTTAATCAGTTTAGGGACATTGTCCCAGAATTTCCGTCACAGTCCAGGAATGTCTCTCGGATATTTGAATTATTAGATGACGCTATTGACAAACTTGCCAACAAGACGGGCAGGTCAGCCTTCCTACCAGCATCTGCTCTACAACTGCCTTTCATCAATCAAAGAAATAAATTTGATACGGCAGGTCAGGGCGTTCAGAGAGTTCCTCTGCGTTTAGACGACCAGGCTGAAGACCTTGAAATATCCATGCCGTCGTCTATGTCACTTCCTTTGTCAACGATGGAAACGACAATATTGTCTAACAGATCTAGTTTAGACGCTCTTTCATATGCAGATCACCTTACTAGAGCGTTGTCATTACGCTTTGAAGGACCAGAATTCCAAGATGTACAGACGTCCTTAAGAGTTCTGTCCAGGGCCATAGCTTTTTCCACGTATAACTCCGCCCTTTCAGTGGCGAATCTGGAGTTAGCTAGACGTGACGCGGCCCTAGCTACTTCCACACGCGTGGACAGTAAGGTGAAAAACTCTCTTAGAGTCGCTCTGGTCTCCGGAGAGTTTCTCTTCAGTGGCAAGCTTTCTGCAATATATGATAAATTAACTAAGAAAGCTTCTGACTCTCTGCTATTTAAGTCTGCTTCCAAGAAGTCGGTAGAGCTGTCTTGGTGTTGAAATTTGACTTCGATGTCGATTTTCGATTTTTTGGGACAAAAAACCGCGATGTCGATGTCGGTGTTAATAACACATGTGCCTCATTCAGTCTTTCGAGTTTGAAAATCATGCGCTTGTGAGGTTTTAGTAACTTTTAGCGCTGTTTTGAGAAAAGTGGGCCTCGTTTCAAGTCCATAAAAACACTTCTTTTGTAAAATATTGAAAAAAAAACACAGTACCTTTATGATCGTCAGGCATTAATCTAATAATCTATGCATGTCATGATGTGTATTGAATATTCTATCAATCAACGTAATGAAATTAAGAGCCTTTAAATCCACAATGTTAGTTTAGGTTTCACGTGTAAACATCTAATTAACATCAGAGCGCGTGCTGAATATGCACACTCGATTGACAGATGAGTGTTCCTGCTGCAAACTCTTGAAACAAAAGTCCAGTAATTAATTGAACAGAAAACGGCACACAGATTGGAAGATTATCGGGACTGAGGGATTTGCAAATTAGCAGCAGGGACACTCGACTATCAATCAAGTGCAGGGCTTGCATTGCCTAAAAAAAGTCCCCCAGATGTTGAGGTCGGGGCCTTTTGGGGTAATTTTATGTTGTTACATTCTTTCCAATGGCGACCTTTATTGATTGCTTTTGCTTAGAAAAAAAAAATATAGGTAGATAAAAAACACATTCCAGTGGAATGTGTTTCTTATCTGTACCTAGATGTTTTTTAGGCAAAAACAAATCCACAACTTAATGTGAACATGTGATGTGTATCATTAAAACTGGTTTGGCAAACCATTGCTAAGGATGTGATCATGTCTTGTTACACCATGAAAAAAATCCAACATCCCATATCATCTTAATGATTTGCTATTCAAGTGGGCGTTTCGTCTCTGGGAGGGGACGAAACATCTCACTCTGTCAGTGTCTCGAGGACGAAACGTCCCACTATGTTAGGGGACGAATCGTCCCGAGATGGAACGACTTGAACCCATCATGTGGGTGTTCGACGTTTCGTACATAGACATTTTGGATTTTTTGTTGATAAAATTTTAGGACGTTTCGTACATATTGTGGGGTGTGTATTTTCGATGCAAGGGTTGTCTCAAAGAAAAAAATTGAAAAAAAAAAAACATTTCAGTTTACCGTTTAATTAATTTCAATCTATGAAAATTTTCCACAGCTTTGGATATTTCAGAAATGGAATCAAACCCCCCCCCCCCCCCCCGGCCCCCACCTCTCCACGTAGACACAGGTACACATTTTATTTTATTTTGTACATTTATTTTGATGGCAGTTTCTGTGTCTTGTGTTGCATTTATTTAGATGTTAGGATCGGATGTGCCCGCGCATAGTATTGTGGGATTGAAGGGAATTCCCCCATTAGTTGACAGGCGTGCTTTCGAAGTCTCGTAAATGTGTTTGTTTTTTTTGTTTAATCTAGGGATTTTCTGAGTTTTCATGCAGATTTAGGTGGATGTTAATTCGAATCAGACAAAAACAGTTTGTATTATTATTTTATCTGTTATTTGCTGCTTCTATTGTAATCACACTTGTGTGAATGAGACGTGAATGGAAAAATTAATCTCTCAAAATTTCGTTGCCCAAACCTTCCAACACTGAGATTTCGGGAGCCAAGACAGAAAAAAAAGTGGTGGCCGAAACAAAAAGCCCCGAGAAGGGTCCTCTCGGGGCCGGGGCCAATTGGCCCAGACTCAAGGCAAGCCCTGGTTAGTGTGCGTATTGACCACACGCTCTTATGTTAATTAGATGTCAATTATGAATAAGGAAAATATTGAGAGAAAAAATTGTAACTTGCTGACTTTCTTTTATGCGAATGGCACGTCGCTCCATGTTGCAAACGCACAACAGCAACAGAAAATTGCATTATGGGTATAACATCGACTTTCGCGATTTTTTAAAAATTGCTTCGGTTCGATTTTCGGTGTTCTTGTACACCGAAAATCGCACCGAAAAAAACGACACCGAGACAGCTCTAGAAGTCGGAACCAGCAGAGAAGAGTAGGCCAGGCACTTCTGGGACGAGTTCGTCCAAGGGAAGTTCCTATAGAGGTTCCTATGCATCCTCTAGGTCTTACTCTAGAGACCGTCAGAGTAGCAACTCGAGTAGGGGGCCGTAACCCTGGCCGAAATAACCGGTCAGACGCCCCTAGGCCGATCGCAGAGAATGTAGTTTCTCCTCCCGCAAGCCTCGCAGATCCAGGAGGTGATGGTGTAGACCTCTGTCGCGTTCCGGTGGGCGGAAGACTGTCGAGTTTCTCAAGCAACTGGGAATCAATTACGGAGGACCCTTGGGTTCGAGGGGTTATTTCGGAAGGACTAAAACTGTCCTTCAAAGGCAAACCTCCCTTGACTCGAAGTCCAAGATGGACTCAGCTTCCATCAAATTTTCAGAAAAGAATGGCACTTCTATAGAAGTCCAGTCTCTTTTAAAGAAGAACGCGATAGAGGTCGTAGAAAACCAGGAATCTCCAGGTTTCTACAGCCATCTCTTTCTGGTTCCGAAACCAGACGGCTTGTTCCGTCCAGTGATCGATTTAAACTGGATAAACAAGCGGATCGTGGCTCCAAAGTTTTATATGGAGACCATTCGATCGGTCAGAGCGAGCATTCGAGTGAACGACTCAAGGATGCGTACTTTCACATCATGGTACATCCAGCGTTCAGAAAGTATCCTCGCTTCGCTGTCCTAGGTGTTGTTTATCAGTTCAGAGCGATGTGCTTTGGTCTGAATCTAACGCCCTGGGCTTTCACTCGAGTAATGAACTCGGTAATGACTTATTTCCGAGCTCATTCGTCTGCGGTAACGTCGGCTTACCTGGACGATATTCTTCAGAGGTACGGCAACGAGTTAATGCTTCAGAACGATATGCAGAATCTGCTCCTTTTGCTTCGACGTCTCGGTTTCATAGTAAATGAAGAGAAGTCATATCTGGTGCCGTCCAAGTCATTCACCCACCTGGGGATGAGCTTTGAGACGCACAACAATCTCGTTCGTCTGCTGTTAACCAGAGCAAAATTAGTCAGTTGTTATGCTCGCTATTGTCTTCACTCAGACAAAGTTACAGCGAGAGAATTCATGAGACTAATAGGTCTGTGCTGAGCTGCCGCGGATCTCATTCCAATGGGGCGGCTATGCACTTGTCCTCTTCAGGTCTATCTGACTCAGAATTGGAGCATGAAGATTCATTCGCTCGAGACGGACATCCTCTTGTCAAGCCAAGTGAAACAAGAGATTCAGACTTGGGCAGACATACAGTGGTTAACTCAGGGAGTTCCACTGCAATTGCCAAATCCGAGTTTTACGATTATGACGGATGCCAGTCAAACAGGTTGGAGCGTGACACTGAGCCCATCGGATTTGAAGTGCCAGGGTCTTTGGGATCCGCAGTTTTTAAGCAAGCACATCAACATCAAAGAGATGATGTCGATTTGGCTTGCTCTATATCATTGGATAGACGTTATTCAGAATGCACACGTGCAAATTCTGTCTGACAATACGATAGTAGTTGCGTATATTCGGAACCAAGGTGGCACTAAGTCCATTCCGTTGCTCAATCTAATGGAAAGAATTCTTCTGTTTGTACTAGAACATCAGATTCTTCTCTCGGTCCGTCACATTCCGGGTGGTCTGAACGTCTTAGCAGACTCCCTTTCACAGAGGGGTCGCCTGTTGCCATCAGAATGGACTCTCAACAATCAAGTATTCAATCAGATTTGCTACCAATGGGAACGGCCAGTGATAGATTTATTTGCGACACATCTCAGCAATCAGTTGCAGACGTATGTGTCACCTCAATCTCTTGGAACGGAATGATAGGATATGCGTATCCTCCAGTGCCATTGATTCAGCAGATATTGCTCAAGATAAAACAATCGCAATGCAAGATTCTGTTGGTAGCATCTCTGTCTCCACCGAGACCGTGGATAAATCTACTTAGGTGTCTGTTGTGGGACATACCGAGGAAGCTTCCTCAACGGGAAGATCTTCATTTGCAGGGGAAATCGCGCATCCTCCATCACAATCCGCAAGGTCTAAACCTTCATGTATTTCCGTTGTGCGGTCCTTCTTGCACGGAAAATATTTTACAGGACGAGCAGTGGACGCGATTTCTAACTGTAGGAGGACCTCCTCTTTGCTAAACTATGCTGCTAAGTGGAAGGTCTTTCGTCAGTGGTGTGGGGATCATTCCGTAGATATTTATGATCCTTCCATTCCAGACATTGCAAACTTTCTAGTATACTTGTTTGATGAGATTAAACTGCAGCCTATCACCATTAAGGGTTATAGGTCTATGCTACCCGATACCTATGCACATCATGATCGCTTAATGATTGGAACTAATGTCTCTTTATCTAAATTAGTTAGAAATTTTTCGATGAATAGACCTAGAACCCTTAGATTAATTCCCAAGTGGAATTTAGCTTGGGTTCTTCTTAAGCTAAAAGAAGTGCCTTTTGAGCCTCTTGACACAGTGGACTTCAAATTCTTAACATATAAGACAGCTTTTCTCTTAGCCTTCTCTTCTGCTAGAAGAGTTGGTGAGCTTAGGTCACCTTAGGTCACCTGCTTTATAGTGAAAAGCAAGGGAATACCTCCCCTAGAGTCAGTAATTCTGAGTCTGTACCAGGATGGTTTTAAAGTGTAAAACTAATGTTTACTCATCCATGTAATATTTTTAAAGTGTAGCTCGGTGTGAAGCATTTGTATATGTCATGTGTCAAACAAGCGTTAATATACAATCCTCGGACACTTTTAATGAATATAAAGAGTCTCATTTCTCTGGACTTTCTTTATTTATTGGCTTACCTTTAAAAATATTAGTATAAAGGGTTATACTGGATGTTAATAGAGATCATTGATGATTATTATGCTCAATTACTGGTCGGTATTGTGTCTTTCTTCTTTAATATAAATTAGAAAGATACATGTAAAGCCTATCTCTCATTTTCTCCTGGAGGGGATATTCTGTTATAGATAATTGAGCTTACTGGATTTTGCTTTATGTCCTAGGCCCTCCAGCCTATTTACTATTCAGCTAAGTCTGGGTCATTGGTACAGTATAAAAATGTTAAAAAATTTATAGTAATTTATATATTTTTTATACTTACCAATGACCCAGACGGGGATGGCCCTCCCATGAGTTGGGAACTCATACCTCCCTGCTGAGTACATAACGCTTACCAGGCACTGGTTGTAAGAATGATAATTGGTGCCAATTTCAAGACCTCCTTGACACTGTGCATGCACAGAGGAGTAAATGTATGGAGGACCATATAGGACATGTAATTTTTGGTTTTTGATGCAAATTTTGGGGATTGGGGGGACAAATGTTGTGTTTGGCCCTGAATTAAAGAGTTTAGCACCAGCTAAGTCTGGGTCATTGGTAAGTATAAAAAATATATAAATTACTATAAATTTTTTAACTTTCAATTTGAGGGTAATGCTAATGGTAATGGAGTATTTCTCCGTAGCTTTGCGTTACTGCATTACCAGTCTTTTTGATTCACATATATCTGAAGTTTGTAATACAGTATGATACCTATTTTTATTACAGAGGAGCTGAAAAAGCAACAAGATTTTTACAAAAAGAGAGGATTGTCAATGCCAAATGGATTGTCAGGTGAGAAGTGGTAATCATGTGATATAGTTATTTTTAAAAATTATTTCATTTTCTCTATCTGAATAGATCCAAATTTCTTTCAACCTTCCGGTACTCATACAAAATAAAATAGGTATGTTAGACACAGCAGAATACATTTTTGTTGTCTATCAAAAGTGCTCTTTGCAACACAGAAACTGTACAAAAGCACTTACCAAAACATTGTCAGAAGAGTGTCCGTTCTTTTCTCTTCCATTGCATTGATTATAACCCTTCTTTAACCCTTTATCCAACGAGTCAGCCACTCCCCCCCCCCCACGTAATAGACAAATTCAGCAGCTGAAAATATATTATTTTTCAAAAAATTTTTACAAAACCATATCATGTGACCCCTCTCTGGAATGAGCTCATTGAGCTCGTTCGTCGAGCTCGTTCCAATAAGGGTTCACAAGATATGGTTTTGTTGAAATTTTTTTTAAATTTTTAAAAATGATATTTAAATCGTCTGCGTTGGGTAAAGGGTTAAACAGACTTTACAAGCTTTTTTCAATCCGGACAATAAGTCTAAAATTTGAGAACAAACATAAAATGCATAATCAAAGTGCCTGCCACTGGACTTTTTTGATTGAACTTGAAGGTCCTTTTGCTAAAATATTGTCCAATCAACATTATGGAAAGGGAGCGTGGTGGCACAGTGGTTACTGTGTGGGGTAACTGCATTGTGTCCTTGGGCAAGGCACTGAATACCAATTGCCCATGTATGGGCACAGTGGCGCTTAGTACTAAGGGGTATTGCACGTCAGTGGTGCACTTGTCTTCAACGAGTGCTAACCCTGCTTGTGTGGAGTTAGTACATTGGGGAGCCTGGCAGTTGCTTGTAACTGCTTGTTGGTTCTCTCTGGGTACTCCTGCTTCCTCCACCCATAAAACTGTACAACACGAGGTGATCCAGGCTGTTGAAAGTGTTGTTAAACCCCAATAAATCAACATTATGGAATTTGACAGGGCTGGTTGGTTTATCGGTTCGTTTTTTTTTTTTTTCAAAACCGAAACCGAACCGCCACCTTAACAAAAAACCGAGACTTTCAGTTTCAACACATTTCCCAGAATTGGTTAAGTTTATGACCACTCAATCACTTGCTTTCCGCACTCCAAAGGCTTAAATGTCAGGCAAAGATAAATGCTGTGCCATTTATGCTTACTTCGAGAGGACTGACAACAAATCCCTCCCCCCCCCCCCTCCCCCCAAATAGTGGATAGCAAATTTCTTGTATCTTAAACAATATCTACAGAACCACTACCAGAAGGAATATGAAAGATTAAAAAGCCTTACATCAAAATCCATACATGCAATTCAAGAATCGTTTAAATTTGATGAACTGGGCACAGCTTCAGGCGTACTCATATTCGACCAAATAGGTTTTGCAAGTTACCCGACAATATATGGTGTAAAAGTAATATAAATTACCTTTGACCCAAAATCATCTGCATTTAGGTAAACATAAATTTTATTAAGTTTCAAAACCCCTGAGTTCAAATGGGAAAAATGACAAGTAAATTATGTTAACCGACTACTGGCACGTTCTCTGAAGTCACATGCTCGGAGATAACGATGCGCATTGGCAGTTCTGTATTTTGGCAACAGTAGAAAGGTTAAATTAAAATAGAACATATCCTGTTAAATGGATGGGGGCGTGGTGGCTCAGTTGGTAGAGGTGCAGGCTGCAAGCCGTTGTGTCCTTGGGCAAGACACTTCACCCCGATTGCCTACATGGGGGCACGATGACGCTGTGTACTGAGGCATACTGCACGTCGATGGTGCGCATGTCTTCAACCAATCTAACCAATCTGCCTGTGC
This sequence comes from Pictodentalium vernedei, assembly GCA_031216915.1. Lineage (NCBI taxonomy): Eukaryota > Metazoa > Mollusca > Scaphopoda > Dentaliida > Dentaliidae > Pictodentalium > Pictodentalium vernedei. The sequence goes on from CM062295.1 coordinate 692,857,785, forward strand.
TGCGGTGCAGAGTTCAGAGTTACGATGTTGGGGAGCTGACAGCTGCTCGTCGTTGCTCGGTGGTTCTCTCCGGGTACTCCGGCTTCCTCCACCCGTAAAACTGTCACGGTCACGATTAGCCATTGTGCATAAGTATGTGACCTTAAACACCAATAAATAAATAAATAAATGTTAAATGGATGGCAGGTAACTATTGAAAGTTTTTTTAAAACTTATTGGGAATTGTTTGTATACTATTTGAACTTACTTTAGGGAATCACGCAGTACTGCAGGTCTGTCAGGAAAAAAACACGCTGCATTCCCAATACGAAGTTGTTATAATCAACATGTGTTTTCCCATGACCATGTGTATTTTGTGAACACAACAAATCCCAAGATGCAATATTGCAAACTTTCTTTCAAATCCCATTATGCAGCCATCTCCCTTCAAGAACATCAATCGTCTGTCTTGACTGAGATGAAATCAATGCAGGGATCAGCCACGAGGGCAAAGTAAAGTTGGTAATATCTTTGCCGTGGCACTGCTCACTTCACCCAATTTCTATGTTTGGGCAAAATCAAAGTAAAAAAAGAACCTCAACAGTCGAAATTAGGAGAGATATTGTGAAAGCATTGGAGTGAGTGAGTTAGCAATAAAAGTTATTCGTATATCACGACTTACTTCAATAATAGTTATCAAAATCACATGAAATATGATTTGTGTTCCTTTTATTCCACTGTCATTTGAAGCAGGAAACATTAAGAAACACGGGGCAGTTTATTTTCAAGCGATGTGATAATAACCGAAATAAACACAACAATTGCATTTTATCCACCAAAACCAGGGTGAGAGCTTAGCGACTCCAGAAAAATTAAGGAAATGTTGATTTTTGCTAAAATGTATCTTTTCTTGTAAATTTCTGCATCTTGACAAGGCCTGGTTTGAAATCCTGGTGGACCATGCTAGTAAAGAGTTTGGGTAATCTCAGGACTGAGGGTACTGTACTTGTACTGAGGGCAGGAAATCAAAAAGAATCTTTTCAAATTTGGGGATGAGAGCAATAAGTGGCATTTTGGGTGGGGTGGGGGGGGGGGGGGGGCTGGTCTTCCTAGATACCTCATGGCTCTACCACTGTAGCCCACTGCAGTAGCCCAACCCAATGTGTCCATTATCTGAGAAGAGTGGTGAACACTGAGTAACCTGGATGACTCAACATGCTGCATCAGCCTCATGACTTGGATGAGAAATACAGATACATTTTATGTGTACATTACCCTCTAAAATGTGGATTTCTACAATATATTTTGAAAAACCGAACCGAAAATTGACAACTCCAATTGATAGATTGTCGTCATAATTATACCCCCGCGGGGGCTATATAGGAATCGCCCTGTACGTCCGTCCGTCCATACGTCTGTACGTCTTTCCGTCCAAACAAATTCTTGTGTGCGCAACTCCTCCTACATTAAAGAACCGATTTTGTAGAAACCTTTCAAACATCATCACTACTAAGTGAACATGCGCATATTCCAAAATTTTTGATCTGCGACAATTTTAACCAGATTATCTCTCTTGAACTTTGATTTAATATGGGTTTCTACATGAAATTCTTGTGTGCGCAACTCCTCCTACATTTATCAATCAATTTCCTTATGGCCTTCACCTACATGATCAGAAGTGCATTCCTCTAAAAACCCAAAGCGGGGGTATTAATCACCTTCAGTGATAGTTCTAGTTTGTTTTTTATACAACTTACGATATTTCAAATTTGAAAACTAGGACTTAAAATGCAACTAAAATCCAGAATTCAGTTCTCTTTTGGATTCTTGCAAACTGTTGTACATCCCACAGTGATATATAGTAGTGGCTCAGTTGTAGACAGTTGGACTTCTATGCTAGAGGTCCAGATTTCGATCCCCACCCGGGACAACCCACATTGTGTCCTTGGGCAAGGCACTTTATCCCGGTTGCCTACATGGGGGCACGATAACGCCGTGTACTAAGGCGTACTGCACGTCGATGGTGCACATGTCTTCGACCAGGGTAACCCTGCTTGAGCAGAGCTCGAACAGAGTTAAAATGTTGAGGAGCTGACAGCTACTCGTTGATGCTCGGTGGTTCTCTCCAGGTACTCTGGCTTCCTCCCCGTGTAAAACTGTCATGGTCACGATTAGCCATTGTGTGTAAGTATGTGACCTTAAACACCAATAAATAAATAAATAAATAAATAGATATATAGTAAGATTCCAATTTGGATTTTCACTAAAGTGAATAGAATTTGGACTCTGAAGATGACATTTGATATATAAGCATAAAAATCCCCAAACTATATTTGCCATATAATACATCATAAGTCCAGAAATGGGAAACATTTCTCTCAGGTTTTGAGAGTCCCTAAAAATGAATTGCTAAATAACAGAAGATCATCGGCTCAGTGGAAAGACTCAGGAATGATCTGGAATACTGTAACCAATCATTGTGAACTTCTCAAACATAGTTACTAGCAAGTAGACATCTGCAGCACCAAGCTCTCGGCTCACTAGTTAAATTCATAAATGAATGTGATGCTGTTATGGCCTGGAACCTGTGTGGCTCTTTAATTGCCTTTTTATTGATTCCTCTCTGCCCCTTGCCTTTTTGTTGATTCAATCAGATGGAATATTTTAGTTGGTTAGGAAAGTGAACCTGTATGGTTCGCTTTTCCAAACAGGTGAAATATTCCATCTGATTGAATCTAACCATTCATTTGCTTTGAGCCAATGCAAGAAATGTTTCTCAATCAGAACATGATTTGACTAAATCTTTCTACATCTTCTACAATCTCTCAAGCCTCCAGTCACAAATTCTTAAACGTATCTGATGCTGTTGTGGCCTAGTACCAACCTAGCCCTTGACTGGGTGAATGCCCATATTTGGACTTTATTCTAAAATGCGGATATGGCAACTTAAAGGCTTCATATTCTGTGGATGTGCTTCATATTAATTTTGAAGTGAAATTATTTCATCTGAAGAGATTTAGCTTGTTACAATTTATAGGCACTCGCCCATAAATTGTAACAAGGTAAAAACATGTGAACAAATTTTAACAACCAAGAATGATTCAGAACTCTACAAGTTAAATAGTCCATTGCCTATTTTTAGATTCAGTCAGATGGAATATTTCAGCTTGGTGGAAAAGTGAACCTGAAAGGTTCACTTTTCTGATCAACTGAAATATGAAATATTCCATCCGATTGAATCTAAAAATACCATAAACATTAATTTTGTTTTTTCAACGCAAGAAATGTTTCTCAATCGATACTTGATTTGACCAAATTTTTGATGACTTTACTATTAGACCTGATGTTTGTTTACTAAATATCAAGAATGAGGACCCATCACCGCTGTAGTTTTATGATACAGTAAAACCTGTCTTGAGAGACCACTGTCTTGAGAGACCACCTGTCTTGAGAGACCACATCTGCCAGGCACCGATTGGTTTTACTCTATAATGGAGTAAATGGACCTGCTATGGGAGACCACCTGTCTTGAGAGATCACCTGTCTTGAGAGACCATTGTGACCTGGTACGAACTTGTATTTTTATGCCACAATGGACCTGTCTTGAGAGACTGCCCCTTTGAAGACTGAAACCATGACAAAAACTTCTTACCTTTCTTTGGAATTGGAAAATCCATTGTGTTATACTAACACAATTAAAAGTATTAAAACCTCTTAATTGGGTTTCAATTGCTAACTCATTAAAGATTGAGATGTTTTTATAAGACCCCTGTGAAAAGATTAGGATTATTGCTGAATAAACAATTTCATACATACCTGAAATGTGACAGATAGGAATAAAAATAAATTTGTGTTGAAAATCTTTTTGTAACAAATTGAAATGGACTGTTATAAAAATTATAAAAATAAATTAGTGTTGAAAATCTTCAATGAAGATTTTCAACACTAATTTATTTTTATAATTTTTATAACAGTCCATTTCAATTTATTACAAAAACTTCATAAAAAAGAACAACTACAAAGTAATTAAAAAATCCATTCTTCTCTATTTCTGAATTTTGTGGTTGGTTATTCACTAACTTGAGAAAACCTGAAACCTGTTATGAGAGACCACCTGTCTTGAGAGACCACTTTTGTGTGGCCCAAAGGGCGGTCTCTCAAGACAGGTTCTACTGTACCACCATGTAGTTTCACTAATTGTGTTAATATCTTGATGTTTTCAAGGTGAATTAATTACCTATTGATTGAAATATCTATAGCTGGAGCACAAAGAATATCTGTATATCATTGTGAGTAAGGAGACATCACATTACACCAACAGTTGCCTGCCTGGCTGCAAAAAACCTGAAAGATAGGTAAACAAATAGCCCTTAAGACCACACAAAGTAGAACTTCTGTTTCTCAGGCCATTTTTTGTAAAATTGCACGTGAGCGGACAGTATTTTTATGTTATTTTTTATTTTTGTAATTATTTGTATGCCATCAAAAGCTCTTTTTCTTGGTTTGTTTTATGTTTTAGGCCTCATAGTCTACAGAATAACATGGGTGGTGGTGTATTTTGTCCCTTGAGTGCAAGAAGACTTTTCTTTGCTAATGCATTGTAAAGCCTTTTTGCACTAAAGGGACAAATGTATCAATTTTATTAACTTGAGTAAAATATCAGACATAAAACATTTACTTTTTTTATTTTTTCAATTTTGCATTGGTTATGAAAAGAGAGCACGGGGCAGCCAAAAGGACCATGCGGGAGGACCTGAGAAACAGATTTTTAACTTTTTAGACCTAACAGTATCAAATTACTTTTAGACTGACTGGTGGTCTTAGGGCTTAGTGCAGTGTATACTCCACAATTGTCCTCCTTTAAGCTTGATAATAAATGATGGATTTGTGTTTTCTAATAGGATCACAGGAGGAATTATTGGAATCAGAGAAAAATACATCTCCACAAAAAGATGAAACAGACTGCCATCGGCATGATGAACAGCTCAATATCTGTCTGGAATGCAAAGGTGGTATAAAGATGCTGAAAAGGAAGTTTCTGCGGTTATCATCTCATGCAACTGTTACACATCTGAAGAAATTTGTTGCTTATAAAATATACAATAATTTATGCAAATTCAAAGATGTAAGTAAAGTTTTTTATATTTTGTAATATAGTAGAGTGAAATTAAAAAAAAAAATAAAATATGGATAGCAATTTCGTAAATTTTACGGATTAATAGTGAAGCTAGGTTAACCTAGCACATCTTTTTACCCACAATTTGCAAAAATAAATAATTAAACAAGGTTATCAGTTACTAAATAAATTTAATTATAAGAATAGAAATGAATTAGAGGTTGGTTTATTGGAGTATGAATGTGGCATAGGCATGTTAAGTTTTCATATAATTTAACTCGCCCATCCAACATTCATTCTCCAATAAAGCAACAAGTAATTCATTTAAATTGTTATATGAACAGAATTCCTACTATTTTTATCTCAACTTGACAATGTCGTCACTTATCATCCGTCGTCGTACGTACGTACAAACGTACATCCACAATTTCCTTTGGCACACCTCACAGGTCGCATTTATGATCAGATCACTTTGAAACTTGGTATGCTTATTTGGGGTGACCTCTAGATGGGAGCTATCAATTTTCTTCAATTACCGTCAAAAAATGTTGCTGTGGCCAACGTTCTTAGAACTTAGTTTAGTCAGACCTCAATATTTCCCTTTGGCACATCCTGCAGGGCACATTTATGATTGGATTGCTTTGAAACCTGGCATGCTTGTTTAGGGTGACCTCTAGATGGGAGCTATCAATTTTTAGCTCACCTGACTTTCAGTCAGGAGAGCTATAGTGATCACTCACCGTCCGTCGTCCGTGAACATGGTGTTTGCGTCTTCTCCTCCCAAACCGCTGAACCAATTTAATTGATATTTGAGATAATAGTTTGTTATGACATCGCAATTTGATTTTGTTCAAATCAAGTTGCCTCGCCCGTGGGTAGGGCCACACCCAAAAAGTGTGCTGAAATCTTAAAAAATCTTCTTCTCATGAACCAGCAGTAGCAGATACTTGATATTTGGTGTGCAGCTTCCTTTTGAGGTGTAGACTCAGATTTGTTCAAGAGAAGTTTGTGGGGCTATACTTGGCGTCATGGGAGGGGCAAAATTTTTGGCCCCGCCCAAAATTTCTATTTTCCAAACCAAGAGGCTGATTTGAACCAAATTTTATGTGAGGGCTTATTGGGTCATAAGTACCTAATTTATGCTGATTTTTTTTTTCCCGTAGCCCCATGGGAACCGCAGGAGCTAAAAATAGAAAAAAATTAAAACGCCCATATCTCCAAAACTGCACGGCACCGAGAATTTTTATATGGTGGGAAGCTTCCTTAGGACCAACAGAAAGAATTGGTAAAAAAAAATTGCCATCGGTTTTATCATAGGGTACAGTTTCGGGACTTTGAAAAAGTGCTGAGTCAGCACTTTTTAACACTGTAGGCAATGGGAAAAACATTAAAAAATCTTCTTCTCCAGATCCAGCAGGCAGAATCTTTTGATATTTGGTATGCAACATTGGAGGGCTGATCTGATTCAAGTTTGTTCAAATCGGCCCCCTGGGTTCATATTTGGGCTCAGTATAGGAGCCCGATTTCGAACTTAGTGCATTTCAGGCAAATTTCTTAAAAAATCTTCTTCTCCAGATCCAGCAGGCAGAATCTTTTGATATTTGGTATGCAACATTGTGGGGTGGATCTGATTCAAGTTTGTTCAAATCGGCCCCTCAGGTTTATATTTGGGCTCAGTATAGGAGCCCAAATTTGAACTTAGTACTAGCATTTCAGGCAAATTTCTTTGAAAATCTTCTTCTCAAGATCCAGCAGGCAGAATCTTTTCATATTGGGTATGCAACATTGTGGGGTGGATCTGATTCAAGTTTGTTCAAATCGGCTCCCTGGGTTTATATTTGGGCTCAGTATAGGAGCCCAAATTTTAACTTAGTGATTTTCAGGCAAATTTCTTAAAAAATCTTCTTCCCCAGATCCAGCAGGCAGAATCTTTTGATATTTGGTATGCAACATTGTGGGGTGGATCTGATTCTATTTGGTTCAAATCGGCTCCCTAGATTCATATTTGGGCTCACTATAGAAGCTCAAATTCGAACTTAGTGCATTTCAGGCAAATTTCTTCAAAAATCTTCTTCTCCAGATCCTGCAGGCAGAATCTTTTGATATTTGGTATGCAACATTGTGGGGTGGATCTGATTCCAGTTTGTTCAAATCGGCCACCTGGATTCATATTTGGGCTCACTATAGAAGCCCAAATTCGAACTTAGTGCATTTCAGGCAAATTTCTTTGAAAATCTTCTTCTCGAGATCCAGCAGGCAGAGTCTTGTGATATTTGGTATGCAGCATCCTTAGGGGGGTGAGATTCAAGTTTGTTCAAGCCATGTCCCTAGGTCCATATTTGGGTTCACTGTGGGAGCTTGAATTGTAACTTTGTTCGAAATGAGGAATTTTCTTAAAAAATCTTCTTCAGATCCAGCAGTCGGAATGGTTTGATATGTGGTGAGTAGCATCCTTGGAGGGGAGGGGGGGATTCAAGTGTGTTAAAGCCAAGTCCATGGGTCCATATTTGGGCTCCCTGTGGGAGCCCAAATTATAACTTAGTCAATATGAGGATTTTTTCTTTAACTGGTAGAGTGCTAAATTATTTTTGGTCATCCAAATTTGTTCACGTCTCTTTGTCTTGTTACAATTTATGGGAGAGTGCCACTTGGCACTCTCCCATAAATTGTAACAAGGCAAACCCTCACAGACTAAATAATTTTAATCCAAGCTAATATGAAGCATATCCTCAGAATATGAAGGCATCAAGTTGTGGCACCTGCACTTCAGAATAAAGCCCAAATATGGGCTTCCAGCACTCTACCAGTTAAAAATCTTCTTCAGATTCAGCAGTTGGAACGTTTTGATATTTGGCATGGAACAACTTTATGGGGCTGAGATTCAAGTTTGTTCAAGCCAAGTCCCTTGGTTCATATTTGGGCTCACTATGGGAGCCTGAATGACAACTTAGTTCAAAATGAGGAATTTTCTTTAATAATCTTCAGATCCAGCAGATGAATGCTTTTGATATTTTTTATGCAGCATCCTTAGGGGGGTAAGATTCAAGTTTGTTCAAGCCATGTCCCTAGGTCCATATTTGGGCTGATTGTGGGAACTCGAATTGTAACTTGGTTCAAAATGAGAAATTTTCTTTAAAATCTTCTTCTTCAGATCTAGCAGTCGGAATGTTTTGATATTTGATGTGCAGAATCCTTAGGGGTGTGAGATTCAGGTTTGTTAAAGCCAAGTCCCTGGGTTCATATATGGGCTCCCTGTGGGAGCCCGAATTATGACTTAGTTCAATATGAGGAATATTCTTTAAAAATCTTTTTTTAGATCCACTGGTCAGAATATTTGGATATTTGGTTTCAACTTTTCTTAAGAGGAGCAGATGCAACTTGTGGAAATCAATTCTCTGGGTTGATATGTAGGCTACCATGTCAGGTGAGCGCCCTCAGGCCCCCTGGTGCCTCTTGTCTTCAATTTCCATCAAAAAATGTTGCCATGGCCAACGTTCTTAGAACTTAGTTTAGTCAGACCTCAGTATTTCCCTTTGGCACACCCTACAGGGCACATTTATGATTGGATTGCTTTGAAACCTGGCATGCTTGTTTGGGGTGACCTCTAGATGGGAGCTATCGATTTTCTTCCATTTCTGTCAAAAAATGTTGCCACGGTCAACGTTCTTAGAACTTAGTTTAGTCAGAAATCAATATTTCCCTTTGGCATACCCTACAGGGCACATTTATGATCGAATTGCTTTGAAACCTGGCATGCTTGTTTGGGGAGACCTCTAGATGGGAGCTATCGATTTTCTTCCATTTCCGTCAGAAAATGTTGCTGCGCCAACATTCTTAGAACGTAGTGTAGTCAGACCTCAGTATTTCCCTTTGGGACTCCCTGCAGGGCACATTTATGATCAGATCGGTTGAAACTTTGTATGCTTGTTTGGGGTTGCCTCTAGATGGGAGCTATCGATTTTTTTCGATTTCCGTCAAAATTGTTGCCACTGGCAATGACCTTCGATGAACTTAGTAAAAACTTTGTGCCGTTAAACATGAATATTTCCCTTTGACACACCCTGCAGGGCACATTTATGATTGGATCGCTTGCAAACTTGGTGTGCTTGTGTGGGGTGACATCTATATGGGAGCTGTCGATTTTCTTCCATTTCTGTCAAAAATTGTTGCCGCTGACCTTTGAACTTAGTTTAGTCAGACCTCAATATTTCCCTTCAACACACCCTTCAGGGCACATTTATGATCGGATCACTTTGAAACTTGGTATGTGTGTTTGGGGTGACCTCTAGATGTGAGCTATTGCTTTTTTTCATTTCCATAAAAAATTATTGTCGTTATCACCAGCCGTTGAACTTACTGCATTTGTGCATCAGCTTATCCCTTTTGCACTCTCTGGATCCCCGTCGGAACCCCGGGAAGTAAGCAGCACTTGTTTACTGTGGTAAACCAGTTCCGCTTTACTAGTAAAATAGGACCCAGTCACCAATGCTTGGGGTGAAAGTCCTCTAAAATGGGCAACATGTTGATCAACGATTGACTAAACTTGACTTCATCTCCATGTTGTGTCACGATTAGCCATGGTGCATAAATATGTGACGTTAACCACCAACAAACAAACAAACACTCTCTGCAGGGTATATTTATGAATTTCCATAAAAAAAAAAACCTTTGCCACAAGCAATGACCTACTTAGTGCATTTGTGCACTAACATCTTCCTTTGGCATGCCTCAGAGGGCACATTCATTAACAGGTTGTTTTGTAACTTTGTATGCTCATGCAGGGTGACAAAGATAGGAGCTATTGATTTTCTTTTCATTTCGATCAAAAACTGTTGCTGTAAGCAACAATCTTTGAATTTATTGCATTTGTGCATCAACATACTTCTTTGACATGGCCTACAGGCCATATTTATCATAGGATTGTTATGTGTACCCATACTATGAATGGTACACATAATGCCGGCATCCGGGGTGGCCATCCGTCGTTCGTCCATCCTTTGTCCGTCCATCTGGCGTCCGTATCCATTTCTTTGTCATTCGATAACTTGAAAAATATTGCTTGGATTGTCAGGTTACTTTATATTTGTGTTCAGGTTACTGATGTGCCGAGCTGTATAGTTTTTGGTGTAAATCTGATAATTTGATCCTGAGATATTAACCCTTTATCCTTCAAATTGAAAATTCCTCCAGTCCCTTTGGCATTCGATAACTTGAAAAATATTGCTTGGATTGTCTAGTTACTTTATATTTGTGTTCAGGTTACTGATATGCTGAGCTGTATAGGTTTTGGTGTAAATCTGTTATTTTGATCCTGAGATATTAACCCTTTATCCTTCAAATTGAAAATTCCTCCAATCCCTTTGGCATTCGATAAATGAAAAATATTGCTTGGATTGTCAATTTACTTTATATTTGTGTTCAGGTTACTGATGTGCCGAGCAGTATAGTTTTTGGTGTAAATCTGATAATTTGATCCTGAGATATTAACCCTTTATCCTTCAAATTGAAAATTCCTCCAATCCCTTTGGCATGAGATAACTGAAAAAATATCAGTCCGATTGTCATGTTACTTTATATATTTATTCAGGTTACTGATGTGCTGTGCTGTATAGTTTTTTTTATGTAAATCTGATAATTTGATCCAGAGATATTAACCCTTTATCCATCAAATTAGACACTCCTCCAATCCATTTCTATATGTACCCATACCATGTATGGTGTACATAATGTCAGCATCCGTGGTGGCCCTCCGTCATACAGCTTTCTACTAGTTGCACGTATGGGTACACATCTGACGATTTCATCGGCCTATTTTTTTTTAACTTGATGTGCTCATTAGGCAAGACCTTTAGATAAGAGCTATTGATTAGTATTCATTTCTGTGAAAAAAGTTGGCATTTACAGTAACCTCTGATCATACTGCATTTGTGTATCAACATTCTGCCTTTAGCCAGTCTGAAAGTTTGCATTTAAAAATGCATGGATTACTCTGACGTTGTGCACACACAATGCTGTTATGTTGAAATTTCGTCAAATAACATTGGTACCAATGATCTTCAATTTTTCCCTTTCATTTATAACTTACCAAGTTCAAGTTTGTCAAGTTGAGCTACAGTGTCATTGACACTTTCATTATGTGTACCCATATCATGTATGGTACACATAATGCCGGCATCTGGGGTGGACCTCTGTCGTTCGTCCATCCTTCATCCATCTGTCCATCCATATGGCGTCCGTATCCATTTCTTTGGCATTCAATAACATGAAAAATATATCTTGGATTGTCAAGTTACTTTATATTTGTGTTCAGGTTACTGATGTGCAGAGCTGTATTGTTTTTAATGTAAATCTGATAATTTGATCCTGAGATATTAACTCTTCATCCTTCAAATTGAGAATTCTTCCATTCCCTTTGGCATGAGATAACTCAAAAAATATCATTCCAATTGTCATGTTACTTTATATATATCTTCAGGTTACTGATGTTCTGAGCTGTATAGTTTTTGGTGTAAATCTGTTGTTTTGATCCTGAGTTATTAACCCTTTATCCCTCAAATTGAAAATTCCTCCAGTCCCTTTGGCATTCGATAACTTGAAAAATATCGCTTGGATTGTCAAGTTACTTTATATTTGTGTTCTGGTTACTGATGTGTCGAGCTGTATAGTTTTTGGTGTAAATCTGATAATTTGATCCTGAGATATTAACCCTTTATCCTTCAAATTGAAAATTCCCCCAATCCCTTTGGCATGAGATAACTAAAAAAATATCAATCCGATTGTCATGTTACTTCATATATGTGTTCAGGTTACTGATGTGCCGAGCTGTATAGTTTTTGGTGTAAATCTGATAATTTGATCCTGTGATATTAACCCTTTATCCTTCAAATTGAGAACTCCTCCAATCCATTTCTTTGGCTTGCGAGAACTCAAAAAATATTAATCCCATTATCAGGTTACTTTATATATGTATTCAGGTTACTGATGTGCTGCGCTTTATAGTTTTTTATGTAAATCTAATAATTTGATCCGGAGATACGAACCCTTTATCCATCAAATTAGGCACACCTTCAATCCATTTCTATATGTACCCACACCATGTATGGTGTACATAATGTTGGGTTCCAGGGTGGCCCTCCGTCATACAGCTTTCTACTAGTTGCGCGTATGGGTACACATCTGATGATTTAATCTGCCTATTTTTACACTGTAAACCAATGGCCCAGACTAGTTGGTGCAAACTCAAAGTTATCAAGGGTCAAACACAAATTTTGAACTCCCCAATCCCCCAAATTTGCTTGCAAAATCAAAAATTAAAAGTCCTATCTGGTCCTACATACTTTTACTCTCCGCGCATGCGCAGCCGTCAGGAAGTGACCGGAATAGGCGCAAACATCATTCTTTGTTTGGCCCTAAAGTCAGTAACAATGTTCTGACACCTGTGCTTTAAAATCTCCTTTTTTGAGGATGCCAGACACAAATCATTGCAAGAATTGGTGGATCCAAGGCTGTTATTGGATGATGGAAGTGTACAATGGTGGTTTTATATATTTTTATACTGTACCAATGACCCAGACATAGCTGGTGCTAACTCTTAAAATATAGGGCCAAACACAAATTTTGCCCCCCCAATCCCCAAAATTTGCATCTAAAACCAAAGAAAACATGTCCTGAATGGCCCTCCACACTTCACCTCTACTGCGCATGCGCAGTGTCAAGGACGTTCTGAAATTGGCGCCATTAATCATTCTAAGTTTGGCCCTTCATCAGTTAACATCTGACTTATCTTTGTGCTTGTAAATCTCAGTTTAAATGATGCCAGACACATAAATATTAGTGAAATGGTGATTCTAAGGAGGATAGAGGAGGAGAGGAAAAATGTGTGACAGAATATTATCAGGGCTGTAACTTAAAATTTTTTAATGAAATTATGTTAAGTTACCTATTTTCGAGGCAGCAGCCATTTTGTTGTCATTCTGGTTATTTTGTTACACTGATTTTTCAGTGTTTTTCTCTCTCCCTTTCCTTTAAGTCCCCTCTTGCTATTCTCCCGTGATTTTGGCATAGTTTCTGTAATTATTATTACTAAAATTTCTTGGGAGTTTTAGCTGAATAACAGAATGAATTCTGTTCTTTTCCCCATGTTTACGTCTTCACCTACGGGTGGTTAGGCGTTGTGTTCTGCATCTACCATCTGATGTTCTGCAGTTTCTTCCCTGGAAGTCTCTGTTTTGCATCAGATAGTGTATTTTTGGTAACTGATTCCGGGCCTGGGTGCCTGGAGTCTTATTTTAGTGTTTTTACACTCATTGTTTACATTTACAACAGCCCTCTGTGTGAGGGGGGGATTTCTTGAAAATAATATCTTGATGTTATTTTAATCACTAGATACATTATTATTGTTCGTAAGTGTTGAATAAATTGTTTAAAATATTTTTAAAATTATTGTCCACACTTAGGCTTGGGATCCATTGGGGCTCAACGTTACTTTTCAGAAACTTGGGCTATTCTGAAAAAATATTTTTTCAAAATATTTTGATTTCAATTATTTTTTCTATATTAATGGATCATATTATTATTATGTATTGATTGCCAGGGGTTGGTGCGAGTACCAGGACTTTGTTTTCTTTTCACATTGAAAGGATTTTGATCAATTGTAATAAGAGGAAGTCTTCCTCTGACTTTTATAATCATTCTATATGTGGTCAATGTACTCGCATTAACTCCTGTTCTGTATCGTATGATTTCGATGACAACATGGGAAGCGTATGTCACGGTATGTTAGTGGGGAATTGGACACTCCGGTCCTTTCCCCGCAGGGTCACTCTACTTTATCAATTTCTATTTCAGACGATCAAGATTAGGGTGATGTATCTGTGATGTCTTCCAACAGTGTGCCTCCGTCATCACAATTAATGAAGGGCTAGCGGAAAAGTGCTCATGTAAATACGCCAATTGCCTAAGAGGACCCTAGTAGGTTCAACGGCCTTTGACGTCTGCTAGCTCGCCCGGTGTAGCGTCCATTCATCGAATGGTTCGGCAGCCGGGTTCGTCCATTGCGGTCTAGAAGGAGTTTTGGGGTGATGCGAGCACTATAAGTCAACCAAATGCACTCCCAGTGACGGCGGATTAGAGGGAGAACGGAGGAAGCCTTTTAGTCTGGTTCATAGCTCGTTCTGGTCCATCCGGACAGCGAGCGAGAGAGGCCCCTCTCTCGTACAACAACATCTGGCCCCAGATGTTGTGGTACAAAATGTTTCGCATTCGGAGCATACGTCCGTCGCTCGGGACGCTCCGACATATAGGCAGTCCGGAGTAGACTGTCAATAAGGCTTCCTCATTCTCATGGTAGCGCACACGACCGCTCTTGGCTACGTGACCTTGGATATCCAGTCAGCTTCGCCAGTCAGAGAATCATCGGCGACCAGGTCACACCATCCGGTAGCCAGGGACACGAGGCCTGCAGACTCCGGACGTTCGCATAGGAAAGTGTGTGGGAGTCAACGTACACGGAGCTTCCGGCGGCAATGCATCGTAAGACCGCTACTGCACAGGCCTCGGGAACGGATGTGCTTTCCTAAATAGCACAGCTTATCGCAGCATCCCAGCATCAACTGAATCTGTCACATATTTTTTATCCGACGATGCTGGGTCGGGACACTCCGCGGAAGCGGGTTCGGACGTCCGAAAATTTCATCCGGTCCGACGGGATACCGAAAGGGATTCGGAGGATTTCGAGCTTTCCCTTTCGGAACAACATATGCTGTTGTGTATGTGATCTGACTTGATCTTCTACAGCTTCTGTCGTCGGACCAGAATGCTGCGATGCCGGATAAGAAACTGATAGCATCGGTGGACTTAGAAATTTTTGGTTCGGTTCAGGGACATCGTCCCTCAGTTCCGACATAGTCCAATAATGTCACACAAACTTTCGAATTATTGAACGACGCTATATATATATTATTATTATATGCTTGCTATTACCAAGCATTTCTGGTTTCTTGTTCGCAAAGTTATGGAGATGTCTTTCAAAAGTGTGCCTCTGTCGTCATAGTTAATGAAGAGCTAGCGGCAATAAGTGCTCATGGAATATGTCTATCGCCTAAGAGGTCCCTTGTAGGATCGACGGAGTGACATTCGCTAGCTCACCCGGTGTACTGTACATTCATCGAATGGTTCGGCTGCCGGGTTCGTCCGTTGCGGTCTACGAAGGAGATTTGGGTGATGCGAGCGCTATAATTACTTTAGTACTCTCCCAGTGACGGCGGATTGAGGACAGATCGGAGGAAGCCTGTTAGTCCGGTTCCTGGCTTGTCCAGGTCCGTCCGGGCTGTGAGCGAGAGAGGTCCCTCTCTCGTCCAACAACATAGGGGACCGCATGTTGTGGTTCAGATATTTTACATTCGGAGCATATGTCTGTCAGTCGGGACGCTCCGTTATATTGACAGTCCGAGAGACTGTCGATAATGCTTCCTCATCCTCACAGCAGGGCACACGACCGCACATTGGCTACGTGACCTCGAGTATCCGATCAGTTTCGTCATTCAGTGATTCCACGGCGAATAGGTCACGCCATCCGGTAGCCAAGGGACACGAGGCCTATACACTCCGTTCGCTCGCATATTAGTAGTATGCACGGGGTAACGATCACGGAGCTTCCAGCGGCAATGCATTGTAGGACCGCTTCTCCACAGGCCTCAGTGACGGACGTGCTATCCGAGTTAGCACAGTTTTTTCACAGCATCCCAGCAATCGACAGTTTCTTAGTCGAATCAGGAATTATCTGACGGCACTGGGTCGATGCGGTCCGCGGTTGCATCAGGTACGGACGACCGAACGCTTTATAGGGTCCGACAGGATGGCGAAAGGGATTCGAAAGATTTTGAGTTTTCCCTTTCGTAGCATCGGAAGCTGCCATTCATATCTTCTGGCATTATCTTCCAGTGATTGTTATTTCGGACTACATTGCTGCGATGTTGGATAAGAGACTTATAGCGTCATTGGACATGGAATTTTGGATCGGTTCAGGGACATTGTCCCTGACTTACCGACACAGTCCAATAATGTCATTAGAACATGTGTATTATTTTTCGACGCTATATATGCATATAAGCCTGCTACCAAGCATGATAGTTTAGTTTCTTGTCCGCAATGCTCATTTCTGCCTTTTTATCATTTATACGAATAATTTATTTTGGCAGAGCAGGGCATACTGAGAGTTCATATGCGTCTAGACGGCGTGGTTAAAGATTGGAAATATTCTTTTTCGCCGTCTATGTCTTTTCCAACCACAATGTTGGAAACGACAATGATGTCTAGTAGACTTAACTTAGACGCTTTATCATACGTAATCCACCTTACTGAGGCGTTATCATTACGTCTTCAAGAAAAGAATTACGGGATATTATCCTCAATGTGATTTCTCTTGAGGGCAGTAGTTTGTTCACGTATAACTCCACCCTTCAGTGGCTGATTGGAGTTGGTTAGATGTGACGCAGCCCTAGCTACATCCATGCGCGTGGATAGTAAGGTGAAGAACTCTCTCAGAGTCGCTTCGTTCTCGGAGAAGCTTCTCTTCGACGGCAACTTTTCAGCAATCCATGAATTCCTCGATTTACACGTTCTCTTGTATATCTAGTGTTGCAAGAGATTCAGACTGGGGCAAACATTCGGTGGTTGACTCAGAGAGTGCCACTTCAGTTGCCGGATCCGAGTGTTATAATTATGACGGTTGCCAGTCAAACAGGTTGGGATATAATATTGTTCCCAGCGGATTCGAAGTGCCAGGGTCTTTGGGTTCCGCAGTCTCTAAGCAAGCACTTATCTTCCGCGGAATAATGTTTTTTAGGCTTGCTTTATGTCATTGGATGAACATTATTCAGAACGCATGTCCAAATCCTGTCCGTTAATTCGACAGTAGTGGCGTATCTCCGGAACCAGGGAGGCACTCATTCGTTTCCGTTATTCAATTTAATGGAAAGAATCCTTCTGTTTGTTATAGTACACCAAGTTCTGTTTCGGTCCGTCATATTCCGGGTCGTCTGATTGTTTTACCGGACTCCCGTTCACTTATGGGTGGCTTGTTGCCGTCAGAATGGACTCTCAACAAACAAGTATTCAATCAGATTTGCTATCAATGGGAGCGCCCAATGATAATTTATTTACGACACAGCTTGCTAATCAATTGCAGACGTATGTGTTTGCTTGTCCGGATCTCTGAGCTAATGTTGTTAACGCTCTATTGATCAAATAGGACGGAATGATAGGATATGCGTATCCTCCGGCGCTGTTGTTTCAGCAGGTATTGCTAAGATAAACAACCACAATACATTTCTGTTGATAGCATCTCTGTCTTCACAGAGACCGTGGGTAAATTTACTCTGATGTCTACTGTGGGATTTAACGCGAAATCTTCCTCAATGAGAGGATCTTTTTTCGCTGGGTAAAATCGTGTCATCTTTATCACAACCCGCAAGGTCGCAACCTTCACGTATTCCGTTGTGTGGTCCGTATTGCATTGTAAGCATTGTACTGGACGAGCTTTGGACGCGATTTCTTACTATAGGAGATCCTCTTCTTCGCTATTCTATGCGGCTAAAGTGGAGGCTCTTCCGTCGTTGGTGTAGGGATCACCATGTTCATATTGTTGATCCCTCCATACTACTCATTGCAACTTTTTAGTATACTTGTTTGACAAGATCTACTGCAGCCTGTTATTATTTAGGTTATAGGTTTATGTTACCTCATACCTATGCACTCTATGATAGTTTACAATTGAGTCTTATGTCTCTTTATCTAAGTCAGTTAGTAACTTTTTGATAAATAGACTTAGAATCATTAGATTAAATTCCTATATGGAATTTAACTTCGGTTCTTATTTAGCTAAGTAATCATTTGAGCCTCTGGAAACAGTAGTTTTCAAATTCTGACCTTTTAGACAGTAATTCTGTTGGCTTCTCTTTTACTGAAGAGTCAGTGAGTTTCATGCACTATCGGTGGATGATTTTCACTTTCGTAGTTTCGGAATCACTACTTCCTTTACTATTTAGGTTGGATTTTTGCAAAAGAGTTAGGCTCCTAATATCCGGATCCTATTGTTATTAAGGTCCTTCCGTCTTCGTACAGGCATAGGCCTTTACTCTGTCCGGCTAGAATTTATGTATTTATAAACAGATATCTGTTTATTACTACGGGCGTAAACTTCTTCTGTCTTTGATGCCTATTAGAAGGTCGTTACGCTCCATTCTATTGCTAATGGATTCAATTAACTATCGATACTGCTTATGGTATATCTTTGACTCAGCAGTTGTGTTTGAGATTTCGGCTCTTGAAGTAAGAGTTCTTCTACATCTTGGGCTTACATTAATAGTGTCGCTATTATAGATTTTTGAAGGCTGCTCATTGCACTCAGCCATCCACATTCATGAATTTTTTATCTCAGAAATATTGAGTCCATTTCTGGAGGCCTCTATTGTTAGGTCTATTATCTACTGCTCAGAATGTCATTCACTTAACAGTTGCTACTATAGCTAGGTAGGCTGTCTGTTTCGGCAGTGACTCCGTTCTGCTGCCCTCTTCGCTCTGGGCTATTTGACCCAGGGCAAGAAAAAGGGGGGGGGGGGGGGGAGGGTGTTCCCTTGGGTCACCTGTTTTACTATGAAAACAAGGGGATACCTCCTCCGGAGTTAGTAATTCTGAGCTGTTATTGGGATGGTTGTTTAGTGAGAAGTTTATGTTTTAAAAATTCATTCAAGTCTTAGTTTTTAAAGTATAGCTTTTGAATATAGCACGTGTCAACGGACATGATTATGCAATCCTCAGACACTTTTAGGAGTATAAAGAGTCTCTATTCTCTAGACTTACTTTATTTATTGGCTTACTTTAAAAATTATTAGTATAAGGATTATACTAGATGTTAATAGAGTACATGGATGTATGATGCTCAATTTTGGAAGGTGTTGTATCTTTGTAATTTATCATAAATAAGAAAGATACATGTAAGGCCTAATACTTCTTTTTCCCTAGAGGGGATGACTCTATTTTATATTATTTATATCTTGCTCTATGTCCTTGGCCCTCCAGCCTTTTTACTATTCAGCTATGTCTGGGTCATTGGTACAGTATAAAAATGTTAAAAAATTTATAGTAATTTATATATTTTTTATACTTACCAATGACCCAGGCGGGGATGGCCCTCCCAGGAGTTGGGAACTCTTACCTCCCCGCTGAGTACATAGCGCTTACCAGGCACTGGTTATTAGAATGATTGATGGCGCCAATTTCGGAACGTCCTTGACACTGCGCATGCGCAGTAGAGGTGAAGAGTGGAGGGCCATTCAGGACATGTTTTCTTTGGTTTTAGATGCAAATTTTGGGGATTGGGGGGCAAAATTTGTGTTTGGCCCTATATTTTAAGAGTTAGCACCAGCTATGTCTGGGTCATTGGTAAGTATAAAAAATATATAAATTACTATAAATTTTTTAACGTTCAGGGCTGTAACTTTATAATAATTATAAAATTATTTTATGTTTCCCAGTTTCGGGACATACGCCTGACATCATGATTTTTGCAAATGATTAATCCACTGGTTCGAACCCCGCCATGCCAATGTAAACAAAACCAGCGTCCTTTCTTAATTCTATGGCATCTGAGAAATTTGAAAAAGACAAGTACTGTCGCTGATTTCTTCTGAGGTGCAGTTCGTAGAATTATGTGCTTAGATGCAACTATCTGATGAATGATTAATCCACTGTTTGTTAAGTTTTCCTTCCCTATCCTTCCATGAACCCTTCCTGTTAAACCCTAAAGCTTTTTGGCTATTTTTTATTGAAATTTTTTATTAAATTTCGTGGGAGTTTAACGTGTATTACAGAATATCGATTTGGTAAGATACATGGATTATTATTCCGGTAGGGTAACTCAAAAAAATTGGATTTTGTCCACACTTAGGCTCTGTCGGGATACCCTTGGGCTCATAATGTTCCCTTTGGGTACTTGGGCATTTTTTCAAAAATTTTTCGAAAAATATTTTGAATTTAATTTTGATTGCTATTATTCATGTATCTTAAGTATATATTTTGTTGTAGAGTTTGTAGGAGTGATATCAACTTTGGTCGATGCTCTTCTGCAGATTCTTGTCCTACTTGTGTACACTGGGATGATTAACATTGAAGACAGATGCCGCAGTATGTTGTTGGCGGTGAGATTCATAGACCGGACCCTGCACCGTGTTTTAATTCATTTTTATACCCCCGCTTTGAAGAAGTGGGGGCTATATAGGAATCGCCCTGTACGTCCGTCCGTACGTCCATCCGTACATCCGTCTGTACGTCTTTCCGGACATGAAATTCTTGTGTGCGCAACTCCTCCTACATTTATCAATCAATTTGGACAAAACTTTTCAGACAGCATCACTACTAAGTGAACATGCGCATATTCCAAGATTTTTGATCTGCGACAATTTTAACCAGGTTATCTCCCTTTGACTTAGATTTATTGTGTCTTTCCATCCGAACAAATTCTTGTGTGCGCAACTCCTCCTACATTAATGAACCGATTTTGATGAAACCTTTCAAACATCATCTCTACTAAGTGAACATGTGCATATTCCAAACTTTTTGATCTGCGACAATTTCAACCAGGTTATCCCTCTTGAACTTTGATTTAATATGGGTTTCTGCATGAAATACTTGTGTGCGCAACTCTTCCTACATTTATCAATCAATTTTGACGAAAGTTTACAGACATCATCACTACTAAGTGAACATGCGCATATTCCAAAATTTTTGAGCTGTGGCAATTTTAACTAGGTTATCTCCCTTTAACTTAGATTTATTATGGGTTTCTACATGAAATTCTTGTGCGTGCAACTCCTCCTACATTTATCAATCAATTTGGACAAAACTTTTCAGACATCATCACTACAAAGTGAACATGCGCATATTCCAAGATTTTTGATCTGCGACAATTTTAACCAGATTATCTCCCTTTGACTTAGATTTATTGTGTCTTTCCATTCGAACAAATTCTTGTGTGCGCAACTCCTCCTACATTAATGAACCGATTTTGATGAAACCTTTCAAACATCATCTCTACTAAGTGAACATGTGCATATTCCAAACTTTTTGATCTGCGACAATTTTAACCAGGTTATCTCTCTTGAACTTTGATTTAATATGGGTTTCTACATGAAATTTTTGTGTGCGCAACTCCTCCTACATTTATCAATCAATTTGGACAAAACTTTTCAGACATCATCACTACTAAGTGAACATGCACATATTCCAAGATTTTTGATCTGCGACAATTTTAACTAGGTTATCTCCCTTTGACTTAGATTTATTATGTCTTTCCGTTCGAACAAATTCTTGTGTGCGCAACTCCTCCTACATTAATGAACCGATTTTGATGAAACCTTTCAAACATCATCTCTACTAAGTGCACATGTGCATATTCCAAACTTTTTGATCTGCGACAATTTCAACCAGGTTATCTCTCTTGAACTTTGATTTAATATGGGTTTCTGCATGAAATTCTTGTGTGCGCAACTCCTCCTACATTTATCAATCAATTTGGACGAAAGTTTACAGACATCATCACTACTAAGTGAACATGCGCATATTCCAAAAGTTTTGAGCTGTGGCAATTTTAACTAGGTTATCTCCCTTTAACTTAGATTTATTATGGGTTTCTACATGAAATTCTTGTGCGTGCAACTCCTCCTACATTTATCAATCAATTTGGACAAAACTTTTCAGACATCATCACTCCTAAGTGAACATGCGCATATTCCAAGATTTTTGATCTGCGACAATTTTAACCAGGTTATCTCTCTTGAACTTTGATTTAATATGGGTTTCTGCATGAAATTCTTGTGTGCGCAACTCCTCCCACATTTATCAATCAATTTGGACGAAAGTTTACAGACATCATCACTACTAAGTGAACATGCGCATATTCCAAAATTTTTGAGCTGTGGCAATTTTAACTAGGTTATCTCCCTTTAACTTAGATTTATTATGGGTTTCTACATGAAATTCTTGTGTGCGCAACTCCTCCTACATTTATCAATCAATTTGGACAAAACTTTTCAGACATCATCACTACTAAGTGAACATGCGCATATTCCAAGATTTTTAATCTGCGACAATTTTAACCAGGTTATCTCCCTTTGACTTAGATTTATTATGTCTTTCCGTTCGAACAAATTCTTGTGTGCGCAACTCCTCCTACATTAATGAACCGATTTTGATGAAACCTTTCAAACATCATCTTTACTAAGTGAACATGTGCATATTCCAAACTTTTTGATCTGCGACAATTTTAACCAGGTTATCTCTCTTGAACTTTGATTTAATATGGGTTTCTGCATGAAATTCTTGTGTGCGCAACTCCTCCTACATTTATCAATCAATTTGGACGAAAGTTTACAGACATCATCACTACTAAGTGAACATGTGCATATTCCAAAATTTTTGAGCTGTGGCAATTTTAACTAGGTTATCTCCCTTTAACTTAGATTTATTATGGGTTTCTACATGAAATTCTTGTGCGTGCAACTCCTCCTACATTTATCAATCAATTTTGACGAAACCTTTCAAACATTATCACAACAAAGTGAACATACGCATATTCCCAAATTTTTGATCTGCGACAATTTTAACCAGGTTATCTCCCTTTAACTTAGATTTATTATGGGTTTTCAAATGGGATTCTTGTGTGTGCAACTCCTCCTACATTAATGAACCGATTTTGAACACATGTTGCACATTGTAAATGTGTTTTTCCAAATGTAAACCATATATGTGTGGGCTCTTTAAGTATTCAGTGCTGTTCTGTGGAAGGCCACATGCAAATACAAATTTCAACAACAAAAAATGATCTTTATGTATACATTTCCTTATGGCCTTCGCCTACATGATCAGAAGTGCATTCCTCTAAAAATCCAAAGCGGGGGTATTAATCACCTTCAGTGATAGTTCTAGTTAGCTCACCTGACTTTCAGTCATATAGTTCAGTTTATAATGATCACTCATCGTCTGTCGTGCGTCAATATGGTGTTTGCATCTTCTCCTCCCAAACTGCTGAACCAATTTAATTGATATTTGAGATAATAGTTTGTTATGACATCGCAATTTGATTTTGTTCAAATCAAGTTGCCTTGCCCCTCGCCCCTCATGAACCAGCAGTAGCAGAGACTTGATATGTGGTGTGCAGCTTCCTTTTGAGGTGTAGTCTCAGATTTGTTCAAGAGAAGTTTTTGTGGGGCTATATTTGCCATCGTTATGGGAGGGGCAAGAAACTTTGCCCCTTCCAAAATTTCTATATTTTTATACTGTACCAATGACCCAGACTTAGCTGGTGCTAACTCTAAAAAATCCAGGGCCAAACACAAATTTTGCCCCCCAATCCCCAAAATTTGCATCCAAAACCAAAAGAAATCATGTCCTATAGGACCTCCATACTTCGCCCCCACTGTGCATGCGCAGTGTCAAGGACGTTCCGAAATTGGCGCCAATTATCATTCTCTGTTTGGCCCTTCATCAGTCAACATCTCACTGATCTTTGTGCTTGTAAATCTCAGTTTAAAGGATGCCAGACACGTAATTATTGGAGAAATGGTGATTCTAAGGAGGATATAGAAGGAGGAGAGGAAAAAGGAGTGACAAAAAATAATCAGGGCTGTACTTAAAATTTTTTATGAAATTATGTTAAGTTGCCTATTTTCGAGGCATGGGCCTCTTGTTGTCATTCTTGCTAAAAAGTTGCACTGCTTATTCAGTGTTTCCTCTCCCCTGGTCTTCTAAGTCCCCCCTTGCAATTCTCCCATGCTTTTGGCATATTTTTAGCTCACCTGAGCAAAGCTCAGGATGAGCTTTACTGATCACTTCCGTCCGTCGTCGTCGTCCGTCGTCGTTGGGCGTCAACAATCATCTCCTCCCAAACCACTAGGCCAATTTTAATAAAATTTTGTGGGATTGATCATTGGGTGGAACACTCGAAGAATTGTGTTCGAAATCTCCGTCGCCCATCTAATATGGCTGCCTTGGCTGCTGATTGGCAAAAACACATTAAAATCTTCTTCTTCAGAACCGCTGGATCAATTTGAATAAAATTTGCTGGGGATAACCAGTGGGTGGTCCTCTCTCAGAATTGTGTTCGGTTTGTCCGCCCGCCATCCAACATGGCTGCCACAGCTTCTGATTGGCTGACGCTCCACCCCGAAATTTCTATTTTTTGAATCAAGAGATCGATTTGAACCAAATTTTTTTTGAGGACTTATTGGGTCATAAGTATCTAATTTATGCCGAAAACAATTTTCACGTAGCCCCATGGGAACCTCAGGAGCTAAAAATAGAAAAAATTAAAATTGCTCATATCTCCAAAACTGCACGGCTCAGAAACTTTTTATTTGCTGTGCAGCTTGCTTATGAGCAATGGAAAGGAATGGTAGAAAAAAATCGCTAACGGTTTTTTTCTAAGGTACTTTCTTGGGACTCTGAAAAAGTGCTGACTCGGCACTTTTTAACACTGAAGGTAATGCAAAAACATTAAAAACTCTTATTCTCGCGTCAACAATCATCTCCTCCCAAACCACTAGGCCAATTTTAATAAAATTTTGTGGGATTGATCATTAGGTGGAACACTCGAAGAATTGTGTTCGAAATCTCCATCGCCCATCTAATATGGCTGCCTTGGCTGCTGATTGGCAAAACACATTAAAATCTTCTTCTTCAGAACCGCTGGATCAATTTGAATAAAATTTGTTGGGGATAACCAGTGGGTGG
Source organism: Pictodentalium vernedei (assembly GCA_031216915.1). Lineage (NCBI taxonomy): Eukaryota > Metazoa > Mollusca > Scaphopoda > Dentaliida > Dentaliidae > Pictodentalium > Pictodentalium vernedei. The sequence continues at coordinate 692,882,665 of CM062295.1, forward strand.
TCCTCTCTCAGAATTGTGTTTGGTTTGTCCGCCCGCCATCCAACATGGCTGCCACAGCTTCTGATTGGCTGACGCTCCACCCCTAAATTTCTATTTTTTGAAACAAGCGATCGATTTGAACCAAATTTTTTTTGAGGACTTATTGGGTCATAAATATCTTATTTATGCTGAAAAAATTTTTCCCATATCCCCGTGGGAACCTCAGGAGCTAAAAATAGAAAAAATTAAAATCGCTCATATCTCCAAAACTGCACGGCTCAGAAACTTTTTATTTACTGTGAAGCTTGCTTATGACCAATGGAAAGGAATGGTAGAAAAAAATCGCTAACAGTCTTTTTCTAAGGTACTTTTTCGGGACTCTGAAAAAGTGCTGACTCGGCACTTTTTAACACTGAAGGTAATGCAAAAACATTAAAAACTCTTATTCTCACGTCAACAATCATCTCCTTCAAAACCAATGGGCCAATTTCAATAAAATTTTGTGGGCTTGATCATTGGGTGGAACACTCGAAGAATTGTGTTCGAAATCTCTGTCGCCCATCTAATATGGCTGCCTTGGCTGCTGATTGGCAAAACACATTCAAATCTTCTTCTTCAGAACCGCTGCATAAATTTGAATAAAATTTGCTGGAGATAACCAGTGGGTGGTCCTCTTTCAGAATTATGTTCGGTTTGTCCGCCCGCCATCCAACATGGCTGCCACAGCTTCTGATTGGCTGACGCTCCACCCCTAAATTTCTATTTTTTGAATCAAGAGATCGATTTGAACCAAATTTTTTTTGAGGACTTATTGGGTCATAAGTATCTAATTTATGCCAAAGAAAATTTTCCCGTAGCCCCGTGGAAACCCCAGGAGCTAAAAATAGAAAAAATTAAAATCGATCATATCTCCAAAACTGCACGGCTCAGAAACTTTTTATTTGCTGTGCAGCTTGCTTATGACCAATGGAAAGGAATGGTAGAAAAAAATCGCTAACGGTTTTTTTCTAAGGTACTTTTTCGGGACTCTGAAAAAGTGCTGACTCGGCACTTTTTAACACTGAAGGTAATGGAAAAACATTAAAAAATCTTTTTCTCGCGTCAACAATCATCTCCTCCCAAACCACTGGGCCACATAAAATTTTCTGGGATTGATCATTAGGTGGAACACTCAAAGAATTGTGTTTGAAATCTCTGTCGCCCATCTAACATGGCTGCCATGGCTGGTGATTAGGAAAACACATTAAAATCTTCTTTTTCAGAACTGCTGGATCAATTTGAATAAAATTTGCTGAGGTTAACCAGTGGGTGGTCCTCTTTCAGAATTGTGTTCGGTATGTCCGCCCACCATCCAACATGGCTGCCACAGCTTCTGATTAGCTAACGGCCCACCCCTAAATTGCTATTTTTAGCTCACTGAAGGGAGCTCAACTTTATCACTTTCCATCCGTTGTCCGTCGTCGTCCGTCGTCGTGAACACTTTTCAAACAACTTCTCCTCCTAAATCACTGGTCCAAATTGAACCAAATTTGGTTGGTATCTTCCTTAGCATGTGTCATTTAGAAATTGTGTGACTAAAGTTACCGCGCCCAATGGGGACCCCAGAAGGGGCGGAAAGGTGCAAAAACCTTTCAAAATCTTCTCCAGAAACAGTAAAGTAAAAAAAATAAAAATGGCCATATCTCAAAAATTGCACGGCTCAGAACATTTTTTTAAGCACTAAGCTTCCTCATGACCAGCCGAATAGAGCTGTACAAAAAAAAAAAATCAAAAATAGTGGGGGAGATTTATAAAGGGGTCTGGGTTTAAGTACCTTGGTCAACAGGGCGGAATGAGGGTGACCATGGTTTACCTCATTGGAAGAGGTTAAGTTGTTGGTACAGAAATAAGAATTTCCTGTCAGCAAATGGAGATGGAGTATGGGCAGACACCCCCAAAAGCAATTCCACTCTGCAAGTTTTGTGGAGATCAACCTAAGCACCATTGAGAAAAGAATAACTGAAGTATGGTAAATGGTTTCATGTTTCAAAATTATAGGCAAATACAACAGAAGGACAATCTGGGTCAACCATTCAGACAACGTGCAAGTTTGACAGAATTGCCTGGGCACCTTGAGGAATAGTTGGTCAAACAAATGGAGAGACTTAGTTTGACTGGTGTATGGTTTTGTGCTTCAAAATTGTAGACAAATAACTAACATGAGCAAGCCTAGGGCTTCAACCAAAAATTCGCTATTCAGAATTTTTCAGATTCTCATTTTGTGCTTTTGGAACATGGGTTGTAATACCTGACGTGCGCCGGATATTTGTGGTTTGTACTATGCGCTTTTTAGTGACACCTGTTCTAAATCATAAAGCCGGATATGTGTGGTTTGCAGTAGGCGCTTTTTAGCGACACCTGTTCTAAATCATCAATCGAGTGTACCTCTTCATTAGCTCTTATGAAATCGAGTATCACATGTTATTGTGTTTTAGAGAAAAAGGTAACATCATGTTAACAATTGATCTGCGATCACTTTATTTGCTTTGTTTCTCGTCCAGAACTTCAATCGCGTGGAACATGATGAAAATGCTTGGTTTTGTTCAACAGACGGATGAAAACGACAAATGATTCTGAAGACAACAGAAAACAGCTTAGGCATGCAGCACCTAGTTTGGGGGGGCATGACTGATTTGGGAGGACCCCCCCCCCCCCCCCCCCCCCAGACACACACACACGGCTTTTTAAATTTTTGTTTCAAAACAGAGGATCCAGAGAATCCAGACTAGTCCTTCTATTGGTGTCTCTTCCTGTTTATCAAATTATCAGTCAAGTGAAATGTACCTTTGCCATAGTTTAGAGCCAATTTTTCAGGTGTGCGCTCAAGGCCCCTTGGGGCCTCTTCTTGAGAAATATCATTTCTAAATTCTCTTGGGAGAGTTGCTTGGTTACAGAATGTTTTCTGTTATTTTCCCCATAGTTACGTTTTCACCCATGGGTGTATAAACGTTGTGTTCTGCATCTTCCATCTGATGTTCTGCAGATTCTCCCCTGGGAGTCTCTGTCTTGCATCAGATAGAGTGTAATTTTGATGACTGATTTCGGGCCAGTTTTCTCAGTGCCTGGAGTCATGTTTTCTGGTGTTTTACACTGTTTGTTTACATTGGCAACAGTCTCTTTTGAGGGGGGCTGTTTGCCTTTGGTGTAGTTTATCTCACTATAAGATACATTTTTATTATCCGTAAGTGTTGCATTAATTATTTAATATAAATTTAAAATTTTTGACCACACTTAGCCATCGGATCCATCGGGGCTCAACATTACTTTTCAGAAACTTGGGCTTCGCTGAAAAATATTTTTCAAAAATTATTTTGATTTGTAATTGTTTTTTCATTATTAATGGATCATGTTATTATGTATCTTTGTCAGGGGTTTGTGCAAGTAACTAGGACTTGTTGTTGACTTTTCACAATGAAAGGATATTGTTCAAATTGTAATAGGAAGAAGTCTTCCTCTGACTTTCATGATCATTGCATTAATTGTAGTCAGTGTTCTCGCACTAATCCCTGTTCTATATGTCAATATTGGGATGACAAACATTGGAAACGTGTGTCACGATATGTTGTTAGTGGAGAAAGGGCTATGCCGGCTCTTTCTCCGCAAGGTCACTCTACTCTCTCTGTTTCTATTTCAGAGGAACAAGAACAGGGTGATGTTTCCATGTTATCTTCCGCAAGTGCGCTTCCGTCGTCACAAATAAATACAGAGCTAGCGGCAAAAGTGCTCATGGAGATTAAACAAATGTCGTCCGCTAGCTCGCCCGGTGTAGTGTCCATTCACCGAATGGTTCGGCAGCCGGGTTCGTCCGATGCGGTCCAGGAGGAAATGTTGGGTGATGCGAGCACTATAAACATTCAACGTGCACACCCAGTGACGGCGGATAGTAGGCGAGATCGGAGGAAACCTTTGAGTCCGGTTCCTAGCTCGTCCAGGTCCAGCCGGGCCGCGAGCGAGAGAGGCCCCTCTCTCGTACAACAACATCTGGGACCAGATGTTGTGGTACAAAATGTGTCGCAAGCGGAGCATACGTCCGTCGCTCTGGACGCTCCGTTGTATAGGCAGTCTGCGGAGACTGCTCAGGCTTCTTCCTCTCGTCAGCACACACGACCGCACCTTGGCTACGTGACCGCCGATATTTTACCAGCTTTGCCGATCAGGGATTCTTCGGCGACCAGGTCACACCATCCGGTAGCCAGGGATACGAGGCCGATGGACTCTGGACTTTCGCATAGGAAAAGTATGCGGGAGTCATCAGATGCGGAGCTGCCCTCGGCGAAGCAGCGAAAGACTGCGCCTCCGCAGGCCTCGGTGTCGGACGTACTTGTGCAGATAGCACAACTTATCGCAGCATCCCAGCAGCCGACAGAAACGGTGTCGGATCGGGAATTATCCGACGGCGCTGGGTCGGTACGCTCCGCCGAAGCATCGGGGGCGGACGACCGGGAGCATCATGAGGTCCGACCGGATGGTGAAGGGGATACGGATGATTTGGAGCTATCCCTTTCGGAACAACATAAAGCTGCCGTGGACTTCATCCGGCACTTTCTCCCTCAAGTTGTTCCGTCGGGCCAGACTGCTGCGGTTCCGGACAAGAGAATTATAGCGTCATTGGACTCTGATTTTTTTGAGCGGTTCAGGGACATCGCTCCCGAGTTTCCGTCTCAGTCCAATAATGTTGCAAGAACATTTGAATTATTGAATGACGCTATATTCAAACTTGCTTCCAAATCGGGGAAAGCAGGTTTCTTGTCCGCCAATACTCTCAACCTGCCTTTCATTAATGCAAGGAATAAATTCGACACGGCAGGACAGGGTATCCCGAGAGTTCCTCTGCGTATGGACGACGAGGCGGAAGACTTAGAGTTATCATTACCGTCGCCGGCGTCTATTCCAACCGCGGTGTTGGAAACAACTATTTCGTCTAACAGAGCCAGTTTAGATGCCTTATCTTACGCAGATCACCTTACTAAGGCGTTATCACTGCGCCTTCAAGGGAAAGAATTTCAGGATATACAATCCTCTTTAAGACTTCTTTCAAGGGCAGTAGCTTATTCCACGTGTAACTCCGCCCTTTCAGTGGCAAACCTGGAGTTGGTTAGACGTGACGCAGCCCTAGCTACATCCACACTCGTGGATACTAAGGTGAAGAACTCTCTCAGAGTCGCTTCGGTCTCCGGAGAACTCCTCTTTGACGGCAAGCTTTCTGCAATTTACGATAAAATTACAAAGAAAGCTTCGGATTCTCTACTGTTCAAATCTGCTTCTAAGAAGTCGGACATGGCAGATAAGAGTAAGACAGGCTCTTCTGGGTCTAATGCGCCCAAGAGAAGTTCCTAGAGGTTCCGGTGCGTCCTCTTGGTCTTATTCGAGAGACCGTCAAGGTAGCGACTCACGTTCAGGACGTCCTTCGGCCCGGGACAACCGGTCGGACGCCCCGAGGTCGACGGGACGAGGTGCGGGTCGTGGAGGACGTGGTTTCTCCTACTGCAGGCCTCGCAGGTCCAGGAGGTGATGGCTCAAACCTCTATCGCGTACCGGTTGGCGGAAGGTTGTCGAGTTTTTCACAAGAGTGGGTGTCGATTACGGACGACCCTTGGGTGAGAGGAGTGACTTCGGAAGGTCTAAAGATATCCTTCAAACAAAAGCCTCCATTAACTCGAAGTCCAAAATGGACTCAACTTCCTTCAAATCCGCAGAAAAGAGACGCTCTATTATCAGAGGTGCAGTCTCTTTTAATGAAGAACGCGGTAGAGGTCGTAGAAAACCAGGAGACTCCGGGATTCTACAGCCATCTGTTTCTGGTTCCGAAACCAGACGGCTCGTTCCGAACAGTCATAGATTTGAGCTGGATAAACAAGCTGATCGTCGCTACGAAGTTTTATATGGAGACGATTCGGTCGGTCAGAGCGAGTATTCGGGTGAACGATTATGCAACGAGCATAGATCTCAAAGATGCGTACTTTCATGTCATGGTACATCAGACATTCAGAAAGTATCTACGCTTTGCAGTCCTAGGAGTGGTGTATCAATTCCGGGCGATGTGCTTCAGATTGAATCTAGCACCCTGGGCTTTCACTCGAGTAATGAACTCGGTAATGATCTATTTCCGAGCTCATTCGTCTGCGGTAACGTTGGCCAACCTGGACGACATTCTTCAGAGGTACGGCAACGAGTTAACGCTTCAGAACGATGTTCAGAATCTACTTCTATTGCTCCGACGTCTCGGTTTTATAGTAAAGGAGGAGAAGTCGGATCTGGTGCCGTCCCAAGTCATTCACACATCTGGGAATGAGCTTCGAGACGCACAACAATCTCGTTCGTCTGCCGTTAACCAGAGCGAAATTAGTCAGTTGTTACGCTGGCTATTGTCTGCACGCAGACAAAGTCACGGCGAGAGAATTTATGAGACTGATAGGTCTGTGCAGAGCCGCTGCGGATCTCATTCCGATGGGGCAGTTACGCACGTGTCCTCTCCAAATTTTCTTGACTCAGAATTGGAGTGTGAAAATTCATTCGCTCGACATAGACGTTCTCTTGTCAGATCAAGTGAAACGAGAGATTCAGACTTGGGCAAACATTCAGTGGTTAACTCAGGGAGTTCTGCTGCAGTTGCCGGATCCGAGTTTTACCATTATGACGGATGCCAGTCAAACAGGTTGGGGTGCAACATTGATCCCAACGGATTCGAGATGCCAGGGTCTTTGGGATCCGCAATTCCTGGGCAAGCACATAAACATCAAGGAAATGATGTCAATTTGGCTTGCGTTACATCATTGGATGGACATTATTCACAATGCTCATGTCCAAATCCTATCCGACAATACGACAGTAGTGGCGTATATACGGAATCAGGGAGGCACTCATTCAGTTCCGTTGTTCAATCTAACGGAACGAATCCTTCTGTTTGCGCTAGAACATCAGGTTCTTCTTTCGGTCCGTCACATACCGGGTCGTCTGAATGTACTAGCAGACTCCCTTTCACGAAAGGGTCGCTTGTTGCCGTCGGAGTGGACTCTCAACAAACAAGTATTCAATCAGATTTGCTACCAATGGGAACGGCCAATGATAGACTTATTTGCGACACATCTCAACAATCAGTTGCAGACGTATGTGTCTCCGTGTCCGGATCCAAGAGCATTTGCAGTAGACGCTCTGTCGATTCCTTGGGACGGAATGATAGGATATGCGTATCCTCCAGCGCCGTTAATTCAGCAAGTATTGCTAAAGATAAAACAATCTCAATGCAAGATTCTGTTGGTAGCATCTCTGTCTCCACAGAGACCGTGGATAAATCTACTCAGGTGTCTGTTATGGGACCTACCGCGAAAGCTTCCTCCACGGGAGGATCTTCTTTTGCAGGGGAAATCGCGTCCACTTCATCACAACCCGCAAGGTCTCAACCTTCACGTTTTTCCGTTGTGCGGTCCTTCTTGCATGGCAAGCACTTTACAGGACGAGCAGTGGACGCGATTTCTAACTGTAGGAGGACCTCCTCTTCGCTAAACTATGCGGCTAAGTGGAAGGTTTTTCGTCGTTGGTGTAGGGATCATTCTGTGGATATTTTTGATCCCTCTATACCAGACATTGCAAACTTTCTAGTATACTTGTTTGACGAAATCAAACTGCAGCCTGTTACTATTAAGGGTTATAGGTCTATGTTATCTGATACCTATGCACATCATGATAGTTTACAAATTGGATCTAATGTCTCTTTATCTAAGTTGGTAAGAAACTTCTCGATAAATAGACCCAGAACTCTTAGGTTAATTCCTAAATGGAATTTAGCTTGGGTTCTTTTTAAACTGAAGGAAAAGCCATTTGAACCTCTTGGGACAGTAGATTTCAAATTCTTATCTTATAAGACAGCTTTTCTCTTAGCTTTCTCTTCTGCTAGAAGAGTCAGTGAGCTTCATGCACTGTCGGTGGATGATTCTCACTATCGTAGTGTCGGGAACACTATCACCTTCACTACTAATGTGGGTTTTTTAGCTAAGAATCAGGCTCCTAATAAATATCCGGAACCTATTGTTATTAAGGCTCTTCCGTCTTCAGACGGGTGTAGGCCTTTACTCTGTCCTGTTAGAGCGTTACGTATCTATAAACAGAGATCTCAGTTTATCAGAAAGGGACGAAAACGTTTCTTTCTGTCTCTGATGCCTAATAAAAGGGACATTTCGGTCCATTCTATTTTTCAATTAACTATCCGTACTGCTTATGAGAGTTTATCTTCTTCTCAGCAGTCTGTGCTTAAGATTTCGGCTCATGAAGTAAGAGCTCTTGCTACTTCTTGGGCTTACGCTAATAGTATTGCTATTACAGATTTAATGAAGGCTGCTTATTGGTCTCAGCCATCCACATTTACGAATTTTTATCTCAGAAATATTGAGTCCATTTCTGGAGACCTGCATTGTTTAGGTCCGTTATCTGTTGCTCAGAATGTCGTCCACTAAACAGTTGCAACTATAGTTATGCAGGCTTTCTGTTCCGGCAGTGACTCCGTCCGGCTGCCCTCTTCGCTCTGGGCTATTTGACCCAGGGCAAGGGAAGGGGGGGGGGGGGAGGGTGTTCCCTTAGGTCACCTGCTTTATAGTGAAAAGCAAGGGAATGCCTCCTCGGAAGTCAGTATTTCTGAGTCGTTTCCGGGATGGTTTTAAAGTGTAATATTAATGTTAAAAATTCATTCATGTCATATTTTTAAAGTGTAGCTCGGTGTGAAGCATTTGTATATGTCAAGTGTCAAACGGGCGTTAATATACAATCCTCGGACACTTTTAAAAGAATATAAAGAGTCTCAATTCTCTGGACTAACTTTATTTATTGGCTTACTTTAAAAATAATTAGTATAAAGGGTTATACTGGATGTTAATAGAGAACATGAATGTTATTGTGCTCAATTATGAAGGGTATTGTATCTTTCTAATTTAACATTAAATAAGAAAGATACATGTAAAGCCTAATACTCCTTTTCTCCTTGAGGGGTTGCCTCTATATTATATAGTTGAGCTTATTGTGTCCTAGGCCCTCCAGCCTTTTTACTATTCAGCTAAGTCTGGGTCATTGGTACAGTATAAAAATGTTAAAAAATTTATAGTAATTTATATATTTTTTATACTTACCAATGACCCAGACGGGGATGGCCCTCCCAGGAGTTGGGAACTCTTCCTCCCCGCTGAGTACATAGCGCTGACCAGGCACTGCCAGTAAGAATGATAATTGGCGCCAATTTCGGAACGTCCTTGACACTGCGCATGCGCAGTGGGGGGCGAAGTATGGAGGTCCTATAGGACATGATTTCTTTTGGTTTTGGATGCAAATTTTGGGGATTGGGGGGCAAAATTTGTGTTTGGCCCTGGATTTTTTAGAGTTAGCACCAGTTAACTTTCCAAACAGAGAGTCAGATTTGGACCAAATTTGATGTGAGGGCTTATTGGGTCATAAGTACTTAATTTATGCCCAAATTTTTAGCTGCGACTAGCAGCTCAATAAGTGGCAATGTCGGTCTGTCGGTCCGTTGGTCCATCGGTCTGTCGGTTCGTCGGTCTGTCTGTGACCAACGAGTTTCAAAACTCAATAACTTTTGAAATTCTTGATGAAATGACTTTATATTTGGCATGTAAGTGTATCTTATTGATGTCTAGCCACTGTTCAATGCATGTGTTGTTCCAAATATTTTTCTTGGAGTTATGGCCCTTGATGAACTTAGAATTTTGTGACATTGCTCCACCCATAGCAGCTACGGCGTCGATGTCGCGATTTTTTTATTGTCGCCCTATGGGAACCGCAGGAGCTAAAAATAGAAAAAAATTAAAATGCCCATATCTCCAAAACTACACGGCACTGAGAATTCTTATTTGGTGTGAAGCTTCCTTAGGACCAACAGAATGGAATGGTCAAAAACAAATTGTTACATCGGTTTGATCATGGGGTACTTTTCTGGGACTTTGAAAAAGTGCTGAGTCAGCATTTTTTAACACTGTGGGTAATGGGAAAAACATGTAAGACTACTTTTCTCCCAAACCACTGCTCCAAAAGCTTTCAAATTTCACAAATAACATCTTTGGAAGATTGTTTCACATGTTTATTGAAATCAATTTCCTGGGTCCATATTTGGGCTCTCTATGGGAGCCCAAATGTTTAAATGAGTGCAGTATGAGGAATATTCTTTAAAAATCATCTTCTTCAGACCTACCAATAAGAATCTTTTGATATTTGGTACGCAGCATCCTTGGTGAGGGGGGGGGGGGGGGGAGGGGGGGGAGTTGATTCAAGTTTGTTCAAGCCAAGTCCCAGGGTTCATATTTAGGCTGAAAACTTGGGGTTCCATTCCGGACTTACAAAATTTTGACCAAAATCCGGAAATTAGTTTTTTATGCATTTTGGTCAGTTTTAAGACAAAATTTTTTTTTATTTTTACACTGAAAATTTGGGATCCTGGTGGGACTTCAAGATTCAAGTTTGTTCAAGCCATGTTCCTGGGTTCATATTTGGGCTTACAGCTCGAATTATAACTTAGTTCAAAATGAGGAATTTCATTTAAAAATCTTCTTCTTCAGATCCAGCAGTTGGAATGTTTTGATATTTGGTATGTAGCATCCTTAGGGGGGGGGGGGGGGAATTCAAATTTGTTCAAGCTATGTCCCTAGGTCCATATTTGGGCTCACTGTGGGAGCTCGAATTGTAACTTAGTTCAAAATGAGGAATTTCATTTAAAAATCTTCTTCTTCAGATCCAGCAGTCAGAATGTTTTGATATTTGGTGTGCAGCATCCTTAGGGGGATGAGATTCAAGTTTGTTAAAATCCAAGTCCCTGGGTTCATATTTGGGCTCCCTGTGGGAGCCCAAATTATAACTTCGTTCAATATGAGGAATTTTTCATTAAAAATCTTCTTCTTCAGATTCAGCAGTCAGAATGTTTTGATAGTTGTCATGCAGCATCCTTAGTGGGGTGAGATTCAAGTTTGTTCAAGCCATGACTCTAGGTTCATATTTGGGCTCACTGTGGGAGCTTGAATTGTAACTTAGTTCAAAATGAGGAATTTTCTTTAAAAAATCTTCTTCTTCAGATCCAGCAGTCGGAATATTTTGATATTTGGTATGCAGCATCCTTAGGGGGATGAGATTCAAGTTTGTTGAAGCCAAGTCCCTGGGTTCATATTTGGGCTCCCTGTGAGAGCCCGAATTTTAACTTAGTTCAATATGAGGAATTTTTCTTTAAAAATTCTTCTTCAGATTCAGCGGTTGGAATGTTTTGATATTTAGCAATCAGCATCCTTAGGGGTTGAGATATCAAGTTTGTTCAAGCCAAGTCCCTGGGTTGATATTTGGGCTCACTGTTGGAGCCTGAATTATAACTTAGTTCAATATGAGGAATATTCTTCAAAAAATCTTCTTCACATCCACCAGTCAGAATCTTTTGATATTTGGAAAATGGCATCCCACTGGAGGTGAGATTCAAGTTTGTTCAAGCCAAGTCCCTGGGTTCATATTTGGGCTTCCTATGGGAGCCCAAATTATAACTTAGTTCAATATGAGGAATATTCTTTAAAAATATTTTTTTTTAGATCCACTGATCTGAATCTTTGGATATTTGGTATAAGCTTGGTATAAGCTTTTCTAAGGAGGGGGCAGATGCAACTTGTTGAAATCAATTCCCTGGGTTTTATATTTAGGCTACTATGTCAGGTGAGCGCGCTCAGGCCCCCTAGGGCCTCTTGTTTCAGTTTCTATTTCAGAGGAACATGAACATGGTGATGATATTGTGACCCCCATCCAAAGTGTGCTGCCAACATCGTGCTTTGTTGAGAAAATAGAGCCAACTGCAGTGCTCATGACAAGCAAGGGATAAGGCCTCTAGTTAGTGTTCGTAATCTTTTGAAAGTGGCTAGCTTGACCAGTGAAGCGGCTACTCCGTCTGTGGGAGCCATGACACCGGGTAAGTTCGATGCGGTCGAAGGAAGTGTAGATGTGAGCGAGCACTTGAAAATGAAAAAGCGCACCTAGCGATGACGGAAATAGGGAGCATATAGGGAGGAAGTCAGCAAGTTTCTTGTTGGGAAGCTCAGCAAGGTCTAATAGACTGCGAGCAGGAGAGTCCCCTCTCTAACCTTACAACATTTGAGGCCAAATGTTGTTATGAGAAACTTGCACGAGCCGGAGCATACGTCCACCCGCCACTCGGGACGCTCCATCTAGTCGGCAGCCAGGGTCGGCTTCAGTCACGGCTTCCCCCGCTACGTTTCACAAGTCAAAATCAAATTTTCTTGTTGGGGGGCTCGGCAAGGTCCGATGAGATCGCATGTGGGAGAGGTTGGTCTCTAACCTATCAACATTTGGTGCCAAATGTTGTTATGAGAAACTTGCATGAGCTGGAGCATACGTCCACCCACTGCTCAGGACACTCCGTCTAGTCTGCAGGCGAGGTCGGCTTCAGTCAAGGTTTCCCCCGCTACGTTATTAAAGCACACACGACGGCTGGCTAGCTACCAGTCTTCAGATATCCAGTCAGCTGCGCAAAGATGGAGCCATTCTTCGCCCGTGACCATCCGGCAGCGAGCGAAACATCGATCAATGGGATGTATCAAAATGTTCCTTCCACACTGCAGACAGGGCCGTTGGCAGCTATGACTTCTACTTTCATGGAAGCGCACGGAAGAGGATTAAGCCTAGAATGTATATATTATTATGCAGATGTATTTTGGAATAGATTCTCTTAAACTCTTTCTCTGCGTTAGTATAGAGCTTATTAGAATTTTGGGGCTAGTTGGATCAGTTATGGAGTTTCCAACAGGCCATCTATGCATACATTCTGTATTTTTATACTGTACCAATGACCCAGACTTAGCTGGTGCTAACTCTTAAAAATTCAGGACCAAACACAAATTTTTCCTCCCCCAATCCCCAAAATTTGCATCAAAATCCAAAAAATCAATGTCCTACATGGTCCTCCATACTTTTGTCCACTGCGCATGTGCAGTGTCAAGGAAGTACCGAAATTAGTGTCAAATCTTCATTTCTTTGTTTGGCCCTTCAATCAGTAACATCTCACTGATATCTGTGCTTATAATCTCAGTTAAAATGATGCCAGACACAAAATCATGAAGGAAATGGTGGATCCAAGGATGAAATAAGAGGATGGGAGGAAGAAACAGTGGAAGGATTTGTTCAGGGCTGTAACTTATAATATTTTTATACTGTACCAATGACCCAGACTTAGCTGGTGCTAACTCTAACAAAACCAGGGCCAAACACAAATTTTGCCCCCCAATCCCCAAAATTTGCATCCAAAACAAAAAGAAATCATGTCCTAAAGGACCTCCATACTACGCCTCTACTGCGAATGCGCAGTGACGCAGACGTCCCGAAATTGGCGCCAATTATCATTCTCTGTTTGGCCCTTCATCAGTCAACATCTCACTGATCTTTGTGCTTGTAAATCTCAGTTTAAAGGATGCCAGACACGTAATTTTTGGAGAAAATGTGATTCTAAGGAGGATAGAAGGAGGAGAGGAAAAAGAAGTGACAAAAAATAATCAGGGCTGTACTTAAAATTTTTTGATGAAATTATGTTAAGTTGCCTATTTTCGAGGCATGGGCCTCTTGTTGTCATTCTTGCTAATTGTTGCACTGCTTATTCAGTGTTTCCTCTCCCCTAGCCTTCTAAAGTCCCCCCTTGCAATTCTCCCATGCTTTTGGCATATTTTTGAGAAATTTCATTTCTAAAATTTCCTGGGAGAGTTGCTTGGTTACAGAATGTTTTGTGTTATTTTCCCCATAGTTACGTTTTCACCCATGGGTGTATAACGTTTGTGTTCTGCATCTTCCATCTGATGTTCTGCAGATTCTCCCCTGGGAGTCTCTGTTTTGCATCAGATAGAGTGTAATTGATGACTGATTCCGGGCCAGTTTTTTCAGTGCCTGGAGTCATGTTTTCTGGTGTTTTTACACTGTTTGTTTTCATTGGCAACAGCCTTTTTTGAGGGGGGCTGTTTGCCTTTGCTGTAGTTTATCTCACTATAAGATACATTTATATTATCCGAAAGTGTCTCATTAATTATTTAATATAAATTTAAAATTTTTGACCACACTTTGCCATCGGATCCATCGGGGCTCAACGTTACTTTTCAGCAACTTGGGCTTCGCTGAAAAAATATTTTTTCAAAATTATTTTGTTTTGCAATTGTTTTTTCATTTATTAATGGATCATGTTATTATGTATCTTTGTGTCAGGGGTTTTTGCGAGTAACTAGGACTTATCGTTGTTCTTTCACAATGAAGGGACGTTGTTCAAATTGTAATAGGAAGAAATCTTCCTCTGACTTTCATGATCATTGTATTAATTGTAGTCAGTGTTCTCGCATTAATCCCTGTCCTATATGTGAACATTGGGATGAGAAACATTGGAAACGTGTGTCACGATATGTTGTTTCTGGAGAAAGGGCGATGCCGGCTCTTTCTCCGCAAGGTCACTCTACTCTCTCAGTTTCTATTTCAGAGGAACCAGAACAGGGTGATGTTTCCATGTTATCTTCTTCAAGTGTGCGTCCGTCGTCACAAATGAATTCAGAGCTAGCGGCAAAAGTGCTCATGGAGATTAGACAAATGTTGTCCGCTAGCTCGCCCGGTGTAGCGTCCATTCACTGAATGGTTCGGCAGCCGGGTTCGTCCGATGCGGTCCAAGAGGAAATTTTGGGTGATGCGAGCACTATAAACATAATAGAAGCACACCCAGTGACGGCGGATAGTAAGCGAGAACGGAGGAAGCCTTTGAGTCCGGTTCCTAGCTCGTCCAGGTCCAGCCGGGCCGCGAGCGAGAGAGGCCCCTCTCTCGTACAACAACATCTGGGACCAGATGTTGTGGTACAAAATGTGTCTTTTGCGGAGCATACGTCCGTCGCTCGGGACGCTCCGTTGTATAAGCAGTCCGCAGAGACTGTTAAGGCTTCCTCTTCTTGTCAGCACACACGACCGCACCTTGGCTGCGTGACCGCCGATATATTACCAGCTTCGCCGATCAAGGATTATTCGGCAACCAGGTCACACCATCCGGCAGCCAGGGATTCGAGACCGATGGACTCCGGACGTTTGCATAGGAAAAGTATGCGGGAGCCATCTGATGCGGAGCTGCCCTTGGCGAAGCAGCAAAAGACTGCACCTCCGCAGGTCTCGACGCCGGACATTCTTGTGCAGATAGCACAGCTTATCGCAGCATCCCAGCAGCCGACAGAAACGGTGTCGGATCGAGAATTATCCGACGGCGCTGGGTCGGTACGCTCCGCCGAAGCATCGGGGGCGGACGACCGGGAACATCATGAGGTCCGACCGGATGGTGAAAGGGATACGGATGACTTGGAGCTATCCCTTTCGGAATAACATAAAGCTGCCGTGGACTTCATCCGGCACTTTCTCCCTCAAGTTGTTCCGTCGGGCCAGACTGCTGCGCTTCCGGACAAGAGAATTATAGCGTCATTGGACTCTGAATTTTTTGAGCGGTTCAGGGACATCGCTCCCGAGTTTCCGTCGCAGTCCAATAATGTTGCAAGAACATTTGAATTATTGAACGACGCTATATTTAAACTTGCTTCCAGGACGGGGAAAGCAGGTTTCTTGTCCGCTAATACTCTCAACCTGCCTTTCATTAATGCAAGGAATAAATTCGATACGGCAGGACAGGGTATACCGAGAGTTCCTCTGCGTATGGACGACGAGGCGGAAGACTTAGAGCTATCATTACCGTCGTCAGCTTCTATTCCAACCGCGGTGTTGGAAACAGCTATTGCGTCTAACAGAGCCAATTTAGATGCCTTATCTTACGCAGATCACCTTACTAAGGCGTTATCACTGCGCCTTCAGGGGAAAGAGTTTCAGGATATACAATCCTCTTTAAGACTTCTTTCAAGGGCAGTAGCTTATTCCACGTGTAACTCCGCCTTTTCAGTGGCAAATCTGGAGTTGGTTAGACGTGACGCAGCCCTAGCTACATCCACACTAGTGGATTCTAAGGTGAAGAACTCTCTTAGAGTCGCTTCGGTCTCAGGAGAACTTCTCTTTGACGGCAAGCTTTCCGCTATTTATGATAAAATTACAAAGAAAGCTAAGGATTCTCTGTTGTTCAAATCTGCTCCTAAGAAGTCGGATACAGCAGACACGAATAAGACAGGCACTTCTGGGTCTAATGCGCCCAAGAGAGGTTCCTATAGAGGTTCCGGTGCGTCCTCTTGGTCTTATTCGAGAGACCGTCAGGATAGCGACTCTCGTTCGGGACGTATTTCAGGCCGGGACAATCGGTCGGACACCCCGAGGTCGACGGGGCGAGGTGCGGGTCGTGGAAGACGTGGTTTCTCCGACCGCAGGCCTCGCAGGTCCAGGAGGTGATGGCTTAAACCTCTATCGCGTTCCGGTTGGCGGAAGGTTGTCGAGCTTTTCACAAGAATGGGCGTCGATTACGGACGACCCTTGGGTGAGAGGAGTGACTTCGGAAGGTCTAAAGATATCCTTAAAACGAAAGCCTCCTTTAACTCGAAGTCCAAAGTGGACTCATCTTCCGTCAAATCCGCAGAAAAGAGACGCTCTGTTATCAGAGGTGCAGTCTCTTTTAATGAAGAACGCGGTAGAGGTCGTAGAAAACCAGGAATCTCCGGGATTCTACAGCCATCTGTTTCTGGTTCCGAAACCAGACGGCTCGTTCCGTCCAGTCATAGATTTGAGCTGGATAAACAAGCTGATCGTCGCTCCGAAGTTTTATATGGAGACGATTCGATCGGTCAGAGCGAGTATTCGGGTGAACGATTATGCAACGAGCATAGATCTCAAAGATGCGTACTTTCACGTCATGGTACATCCGACATTCCGAAAGTATCTACGCTTCGCAGTCCTAGGAGTGGTGTATCAATTCTGGGCGATGTGCTTCAGATTGAATCTAGCACCCTGGGCTTTCACGCGGGTAATGAACTCGGTAATGATCTACTTCCGAGCTCATTCGTCTGCGGTAACGTCGGCCTACCTGGACGACATTCTTCAGAGGTACGGCAACGAGTTAACGCTTCAGAACGATGTTCAGAATCTTCTTCTATTGCTCCGACGTCTCGGTTTTATAGTAAACGAGGAGAAGTCGGATCTGGTGCCATCCAAGTCATTCACTCATCTGGGAATGAGCTTCGAGACGCACAACAATCTCGTTCGTCTGCCGTTAACCAGAGCGAAATTAGTCAGTTGTTACGCTCGCTATTGTCTGCACGCAGACAAAGTCACGGCGAGAGAATTTATGAGACTGATAGGTCTGTGCGGAGCCGCCGCGGATCTCATTCCGATGGGGCAGTTACGCACACGTCCTCTTAAAATTTTCCTGACTCAGAATTGGAGTGTGAAAATTCATTCGCTCGATGTAGACGTTCTCTTGTCAGATCAAGTGAAACAAAAGATTCAGACTTGGGCAAACATTCAGTGGTTAACTCAAGGAGTTCCGCTGCAGTTGCCGGATCCGAGTTTTACCGTTATGACGGATGCCAGTCAAACAGGTTGGGGTGCATCATTAATCCCAACGGATTTGAGATGCCAGGGTCTTTGGGATCCGCAATTCCTGTGCAAGCACATAAACATCAAGGAAATGATGTCAATTTGGCTTGCGTTACGTCACTGGATGGACATTATTCACGATGCTCATGTCCAAATCCTATCCGACAATACGACAGTAGTGGCGTATATACGGAATCAGGGAGGCACTCATTCAGTTCCGTTGTTCAGTCTAACGGAAAGAATCCTTCTGTTTGCGTTAGAACATCACGTTCTTCTTTCGGTCCGTCACATACCGGGTCGTCTGAATGTGCTAGCAGACTCCCTTTCACGAAAGGGTCGCTTGTTGCCGTCGGAGTGGACTCTCAACAAACAAGTATTCAATCAGATTTGCTACCAATGGGAACGGCCAATGATAGACTTATTTGCGACACATCTCAACAATCAGTTGCAGACGTATGTGTCTCCGTGTCCGGATCCAAGAGCATTTGCAGTAGACGCTCTGTCGATCCCTTGGGACGGAATGATAGGATATGCGTATCCTCCAGCGCCGTTAATTCAACAAGTATTGCTAAAGATAAAACAATCTCAATGCAAGATTCTGTTGTTAGCATCTCTGTCGCCACAGAGACCGTGGATAAATCTACTCAGGTGTCTGTTGTGGGACCTACCGCGGAAGCTTCCTCCACGGGAGGATCTTCTTTCGCAGGGGAAATCGCGCCAACTCCATCACAACCCGCAAGGTCTCAACCTTCACGTTTTTCCGTTGTGCGGTCCTTCTTGCATGGCAAGCACTTTACAGGACGAGCAGGGGACGCGATTTCTAACTGTAGGAGGACCTCCTCTTCGCTAAACTATGCGGCTAAGTGGAAGGTTTTTCGTCGTTGGTGTAGGGATCATTCTGTAGATATATTCGATCCCTCTATACCAGACATTGCAAACTTTCTAGTATACTTGTTTGACGAAATCAAACTGCAGCCTGTTACTATAAAGGGTTATAGATCTATGTTATCTGATACCTATGCACATCATGATAGTTTACAAATTGGATCTAATGTCTCTTTATCGAAGTTGGTTAGAAACTTTTCGATAAATAGACCCAGAACTCTTAGATTAATTCCTAAGTGGAATTTAGCTTGGGTTCTTCTTAAATTGAAGGAAAAGCCATTTGAACCTCTTGGGACAGTAGATTTCAAATTCTTATCTTATAAGACAGCTTTTCTCTTAGCTTTCTCTTCTGCTAGAAGAGTCAGTGAGCTTCATGCACTATCGGTGGATGATTCTCATTATCGTAGTGTTGGGAACACTATCACCTTCACTACTAATGTGGGTTTTTTAGCTAAGAATCAGGCTCCTAATAAATATCCGGAACCTATTGTTATTAAGGCTCTTCCGTCTTCAGACGGGCGTAGGCCTTTACTCTGTCCTGTTAGAGCATTACGTATCTATAAACAGATTCAGATGCTAGATGGATTCAGTTAACTATCCGTACTGCTTATGAAGATTTATCTTCTTCTCAGCAGTCTGTGCTTAAGATTTCTGCTCATGAAGTAAGAGCTCTTTCTACTTCCTGGGCTTATGCTAATAGTGTTGCTATTACAGATTTAATGAAGGCTGCTTATTGGTCTCAGCCATCCACATTTACGAATTTTTATCTCAGAAATATTGAGTCCATTTCTGGAGACCTGCATTGTTTAGGTCCGTTATCTGTTGCTCAGAATGTCGTCCACTAAACAGTTGCAACTATAGTTATGCAGGCTTTCTGTTCCGGCAGTGACTCCGTCCGGCTGCCCTCTTCGCTCTGGGCTATTTGACCCAGGGCAAGGAGAAGGGGAAGGGGGGGGGGGGGGGGCGGGTGTTCCCTTAGGTCACCTGCTTTATAGTGAAAAGCAAGGGAATGCCTCCTCCAAGTCAGTATTTCTGAGTCGCTTCCGGGATGGTTTTAAAGTGTAATATTAATGTTTAAATTCATTCATGTCTTATTTTTAAAGTGTAGCTCGGTGTGAAGCATTTGTATATGTCAAGTGTCAAACGGGCTTCAGTATACAATACTCGGACACTTTTAAATGACTATAAAGAGTCTCAATTCTCTGGACTACTTTATTTATTGGCTTGCTTTAAAAATAATTAGTATAAGGGATATACTGGATGTTAATAGAGAACATGAATGTTATTGTGCTCAATTATTAAGGGTAGTGTATCTTTCTAATTTAATATTAAATAAGAAAGATACATGTAAAGCCTAATACTCCTTTTCTCCTTAAGGGGTTACCTCTTTACTATATAGTTGAGCTTATTGGATTTTCCTCTATGTCCTAGGCCCTCCAACCTCTTTACTATTCAGCTAAGTCTGGGTCATTGGTACAGTATAAAAATGTTAAAAAATTTATAGTAATTTATATATTTTTTATACTTACCAATGACCCAGACGGGGATGGCCCTCCCTGGAGTTGGGAACTCTTGCCTCCCCTCTGAGTACATAGCGCTGACCAGGCACTGCCAGTAAGAATGATAATTGGCGCCAATTTCGGGACGTCTGCGTCACTGCGCATGCGCAGTAGAGGCGTAGTATGGAGGTCCTTTAGGACATGATTTCTTTTTGTTTTGGATGCAAATTTTGGGGATTGGGGGGCAAAATTTGTGTTTGGCCCTGGTTTTGTTAGAGTTAGCACCAGCTAAGTCTGGGTCATTGGTAAGTATAAAAAATATATAAATTACTATAAATTTTTTAACTTTTATGTTAAATTATTTCATGTTCCCTAAATTTTTATACTGTACCAATGACCCAGACATAGCTGGTGCTAACTCTTAAAATATAGGGCCAAACACAAATTTTGCCCCCCAATCCCCAAAATTTGCATCTAAAACTAAAGAAAACATGTCCTGAAAGGCCCTCCACACTTCGCCCCTACTGCGCATGCGCAGTGTCAAGGACGTTCCGAAATTGGCGCCATTTATCATTCTAAGTTTGGCCCTTCATCAGTTAACATCTGACTGATCTTTGTGCTTTTAAATCTCAGTTTAAATGATGCCAGACACATAAATATTAGTGAAATGGTGATTCTAAGGAGGATAGAGAAGGAGGAGAGGAAAAGAATGTGTGACAGAATATTATCAGGGCTGTAACTTAAAATTTTTTAATGAAATTATGTTAAGTTACCTATTTTCAAGGCAGCAGCCATTTTGTTGTCATTCTGATTATTTAGTTACACTGTTTTTACAAGTGTTTCCTCTCTCCCTGTCCTTTAAGTTCCCCCTTGCTATTCTCCCATGCTTTTGGCATAGTTTCTGTAATTATTATTACTAAAATTTCTTGGGAGTTTCAGCTGAATAACAGAATGAATTCTGTTCTTTCCCCATGTTTACGTCTTCACCTACGGGTGGTTAGGCGTTGTGTTCTGCATCTACCATCTGATGTTCTGCAGTTTCTTCCCTGGAAGTCTCTGTTTTGCATCAGATAGTGTATTTTTGGTAACTGATTTCGGGCCTGGGTGCCTGGAGTCTTATTTTAGTGTTTTTACACTCATTGTTTACATTTACAACAGCCCTCTGTGTGAGGGGGGGATTTCTAAATAATATCTTTATGTTATTTTAATCATAACTAGATACATTATTATTGTTCGTAAGTGTTGAATAAATTGTTTAAAATATTTTTAAAATTTTTGTCCACACTTAGGCTTGGGATCCATTGGGGCTCAACGTTACTTTTCAGAAACTTGGGCTGTTCTGAAAAAATATTTTTTCAAAATATTTTGATTTCAATTATTTTTTCTATATTAATGGATCATATTATTATTATGTATTTTGATTGCCAGGGGTTAGTGCGAGTACCAGGACTTGTTTTCTTTTCACATTGAAAGGATATTGATCAATTGTTTTAAGAGGAAGTCTTCCTCTGACTTTATTATCATTCTATATGTGGTCAGTGTACTCGCATTAACTCCTGTTCTGTATCGTATGATTTCGATGACAATATGGGAAGCGTATGTCACGGTATGTTGTTGGGGATTTGGACACTCCGGTCCTTTCCCCGCAGGGTCACTCTACTTTATCAATTTCTATTTCAGACGATCAAGATTAGGGTGATGTATCTGTGATGTCTTCCAACAGTGTGCCTCCGTCGTCACAATTAATGAAGGGCTAGCGGAAAAGTGCTCATGTAATACGCCAATTGCCTAAGAGGACCCTAGTAGGTTCGACGGCCTTTGACGTCCGCTAGCTCGCCCGGTGTAGCGTCCATTCACCGAATGGTTCGGCAGCCGGGTTCGTCCGTTGCGGTCTAGAAGGAATTTTGGGGTGATGCGAGCACTATAAAATTAATTTAATGCACACCCAGTGACGGCGGATCGGAGGGAGAACGGAGGAAGCCTTTTAGTCCGGTTCATAGCTCGTTCCGGTCCATCCGGACGGCAAGCGAGAGAGGCCCCTCTCTCGTTCAACAACATCTGGCCCCAGATGTTGTGGTACAAAATGTGTCGCTAGTGGAGCATACGTCCGTCGCTCGGGACGCTCCGTTGTATAGGCAGTCCGCTGAGACTGCTAAGGCTTCCTCTTCTCGTCAGCGCACACGACCGCACCTTGGCTGCGTGACCGCCGATATATTACCAGCTTCGCCGATCAAGGATTCTCGGCGACCAGGTCACACCATCCGGCAGCCAGGGATTCGAGACCGATGGACTCCGGACGTTCGCATAGGAAAAGTATGCGGGAGCCATCTGATGCGGAGCTGCCCTCGGCGAAGCAGCGATAGACTGCGCCTCCGCAGGTCTCGACGCCGGACATTCTTGTGCACATAGCACAGCTTATCGCAGCATCCCAGCAGCCGACAGAAACGGTGTCGGATCGAGAATTATCCGACAGCGCTGTGTCGGTAGCCGGGGACTCGAGGCCTGCAGACTCCGGACGTTCGCATAGGAAGTGTGCGGGAGTCAACGTACACGGAGCTTCTGGCGGCAATGCATCGTAAGTCCGCTACTGCATATGCCTCGGGAACGGACGTGCTTTCCTTAATAGCACAGTTTATCGCAGCATCCCAGCATCAACTGAATCTGTCGCATATATTTTATCCGACGATGCTGGGTCGGGACGCTCCGCGGAAGCGGGTACGGACGTCCGAAAGTTTCATCCGGTCCGACGGGATACCGAAAGGGATTCGGAGGATTTCAAGCTTTCCCTTTCGGAACAACATATGCTGCGATGCCGGATAAGAAACTGATAGCGTCGGTGGACTTAGAAATTTTTGGTTCGGTTCAGGGACATCGTCCCTCAGTTCCGACATAGTCCAATAATGTCACACAAACTTTCGAATTATTGAACGACGCTATATATATTATTATTTTATGCTTGCTATCCAAGCATTTCTGGTTTCTTGTTCGAAGAGTTATGGAGATGTCTTTCAAAAGTGTGCCTCTGTCGTCATAGTTAATGAAGAGTTAGCGGCAATAAGTGCTCATGGAATATGTCTATCGCTTACGGAGTGACATTCGCTAGCTCACCCGGTGTAGCGTACATTCATCGAATGGTTCGGCTGCCGGGTTCGTCTGTTGCGGTCTAGGAGGGAGATTTGGGTGATGCGAGCACTTTAATTACTTTAGTACTCACCCAGTGACGGCAGATTGAGGACAGATCGGAGGAAGCCTGTTAGTCCGGTTCCTGGCTTGTCCAGGTCCGTCCAGGCTGTGAGCGAGAGAGGTTCCTCTCTCACCCAACAACATAGGGGACCGCATGTTGTGGTTCAGATATTTTACATTCGGAGCATATGTCCGTTGCTCGGGACGCTCCGTTATATTGACAGTCCGAGAGACTGTCTTTAATGCTTCCTCATCCTCACAGCAGGGCACACGACCGCACATTGGCTACGTGACCTCGAGTATCCGATCAGTTTCGGCATTCAGTGATTCCACGGCGAATAGGTCGCGCCATCCGGTAGCCAAGGGACACGAGGCCTATACACTCCGTTCGCTCGCATATTGGAAGTATGCACGGGGTAACGATCACGGAGCTTCCAGCGGCAATGCATCGTAAGACCGCTTCTCCTCAGGCCTCAGTGACGGACGTGCTATCCGAGTTAGCACAGTTGTTTCGCAGCATCCCAGCAATTGACAGTTTCTCGGTCGAATCAGGAATTATCCGACGGCGCTGGGTCGGTGCGGTCCGCGGTTGCATCAGCTACGGACGACCGAACGCTTTATAGGGTCCGACAGGATGGCGAAAGGGATTCGAAAGATTTCGAGTTTTCCCTTTAGTAGTATCGGAAGATGCCTTTCATATCTTCTGGCATTTCTTCCAGTGATTATTTTTCGGACTTCATTGCTGCGATCTTGGATAAGAGACTTATAGCGTCATTGGACTCGGATTTTTCGATCGGTACAGGGACATTGTCCCTGACTTACCGACGCAGTCCAATATTGTCATTACAATATGTGTTTTATTTTTCGACGCTATATATATATATATATATACAAGCCTGCTACTAAGCATGATAGTTTAGTTTCTTGTCCGCGTTGCTCATTTCTGCCATTTTATCATTTTTACAAATAGTTTATTTTGGCAGAGCAGGGCATACCGAGAGTTCATATGCGTCTAGACGGTGTGATTAAGACTGCATATATTCTTTTTCGCCGTTTATGTCTTTTCCAATTTCAATGTTGGGAACGACATTATGTATAGTAGACTTAACTTAGACGCTTTATTATACGTAATCCGCCTTACTGAGGCGTTATCATTACGTCTTCAAGAAAAGATTTACGGGATATTATTCTCAATGTAATTTCTTTTGAGGGCAGTAGTTTGTTCACGTATAACTCCGCCCTTCAGTGGCTGATTGGAGTTGGTTAGACGTGACGCAGCCCTAGCTACATCCACACGCGTGGATAATAAGGTTAAGAACTCTCTCAGAGTCGCTTCGTTCTCGGAGGAGCTTCTCTTCGACGGCAACTTTCCGGCAATCCATGAATTGCTCGATTTATACATTCTCTTGTCTATCTAGTGTTACAAGAGATTCAGACTGGGGCAAACATTCGGTGGTTGACTCAGAGAGTGCCGCCGCAGTTGCCGGACCCGAGTGTGGCTGTTATGACGGTTGCCAGTCAAACAGATTGGGATATATACTGATCCTTTCGGATTCGAAGTGCCAGGGTCTTTGGGTTCCGCAGTCTTTTAGCTATCAGTTTAACTTCCGCGGAATAATGTTTTTTAGGCTTGCTTTATGTCATTGCATGAACATTATTCAGAAACGCATGCCCAAATTCCTGTCCTTTAATTCGACAGTAGTGGCGTATCTCCGGAACCAGGGAGGCACTCTTTCGTTTCCGTTATTCAATTTAATGGAAAGAATCTGTCTGTTGGTTATAGTACACCAAGTTCAGTTTTGGTCCGTCATATTCTGGGTCGTCTGATTCTTTTATCGGACTCCCGTTCTCTTACGGGTCGCTTGTTGCTGTCAGAATGGACTCTCAACAAACAAGTATTCAATCAGATTTGCTATCTATGGGAGCGCCCAATGATGATTTATTTATGACACAGCTTGCTAATCAATTGCAGACGTATGTGTTGGCTTGTCCAGATCTCTGAGCTAATAGTGTTAACGCTCTATTGTTCTATAGGACGGAATGATAGGATACGCGTATCCTCCGGCGCTGTTGTTTTAGCAGGTATTGCTAAGATAAACAACCACAATACATTTCTGTTGATAGCATCTCTATCTTCACAGAGATCATGAGTAATTTACTCTCTTGTCTACTGTGGGTCTTAACGTGAAATCTTCCTCTATGTGAGGATCTTTTTTCACTGGGTAAATCGTGTCATCTTTATCACAACCAGCAAGGTCGCAACCTTCATGTATTCCGTTGTGTGGTCCGTATTGCATTGTAAGCACTGTACTGGACGAGCTTTGGACGCGATTTCTTACTATAGGAGATCCTCTTCTTCGCTATTCTATGCGACTAAAGTGGAGGCTCTTCCGTCGTGGTGTAGGGATCATTATGTTCATATTGTTGATCCCTCCATACTACTCATTGCTATTTTTTAGTATACTTGTTTCACAAGATCTACTGCAGCCTGTTATTATTTAGGTTATAGGTTTATGTTACCTCATACCTATGCACTCTACGATAGTTTACAATTGAGTCTTTTGTCTCTTTATCTAAGTCAGTTAGTAACTTTTTGATAAATAGACTTAGAATCTTTAGATTAAATTCCTATACGGATTTTAACTTCGGTTCTTATTTAGCTAAGTAATCATTTGAGCCTCTGGAAACAGTAGTTTTCAAATTCTGACCTTTTAGACAGTAATTCTGTTGGTTTCTCTTTTACTGTAGAGTCAGTGAGTTTCATGCACTATCGATGGATGATTTTCACTTTCATAGTTTCGGAATCAATACTTCCGTTACTATTTAGGTTGGATTGTTGCATAAGAGTTACGCTCCTATTATCCGGAACCTATTATTTTAAGGTCCTTCCGTCTTCGTATGGGCATAGGCCTTTACTCTTTCCGGGTACAGTTTATGTATTTATAAACAGATATCTGTTTATTACAAGGGCGTAAGCTTCTTCTGTCTTTGATGTCTAGTAGAAGGACGTTACGCTCCATTTTATTGTTAATGGATTCTATTAACTATCGGTACTGCTTATGGTATATCATTGACTTAGCAGTTGTGCTTAAGATTTCGGCTCATGAAGTAAGAGTTCTTCTACTTCTTGGGCTTACATTAATAGTGTCGCTATTGTAGATTTTTGAAGGCCGCTCATTGCGCTCAGCCATCCACATTCATGAATTTTATCTTAGAAATATCGAGTCAATTTCTTGAGGCCTCTTTTGTTAGGTCTATTATCTACTGCTCAGAATGTCATTCTCTTAACAGTTGCTACTATAGCTAGGTAGGCTGTCTGTTTCGGCAGTGTCTCCGTTCGGCTGCCCTCTTCGCTCTGGGCTATTTGACCCAGGGCAAGAAAAAGGGGGGGGGGGGGGGGGGGGGAGGGTGTTCCCTTGGGTCACCTGTTTTACTATGAAAACAAGGGGATACCTCCTCCGGAGTTAGTAATTCTGAGCTGTTATTGGGATGGTTGTTTAGTGAGAAGTTTAAGTTTATAAAATTCATTCAAGTCTTAGTTTTTAAAGTATAGCTTTTGAATATTGCATATGTCAACGGACATGATTATGCAATTCTCAGACACTTTTAGGAGTATAAGAGTCTCTATTCTCTAGACTTACTTTATTATTGGCTTACTTTAAAAATTATTAGTATAAGGATTATATTGGATATTAATAGAGTACATGGATGTATGAAGCTCAATTTTGGAAGGTGTTGTATCTTTCTAATTTATCATAAATAAGAAAGATACATGTAAGGCCTATTACTTCTTTTCCCTACAGGGGATGACTCTATTTTATTTTATTGAGCGTATTCCATTTTGCTCTATGTCCTTGGCCCTCCAGCCTTTTTACTATTCAGCTATGTCTGGGTCATTGGTACAGTATAAAAATGTTAAAAAATTTATAGTAATTTATATATTTTTTATACTTACCAATGACCCAGACGGGGATGGCCCTCCCAGGAGTTGGGAACTCTTGCCTTCCCGCTGAGTACATAGCGCTTACCAGGCACTGGTTATTAGAATGATAAATGGCGCCAATTTCGGAACGTCCTTGACACTGCGCATGCGCAGTAGGGGCGAAGTGTGGAGGGCCTTTCAGGACATGTTTTCTTTAGTTTTAGATGCAAATTTTGGGGATTGGGGGGCAAAATTTGTGTTTGGCCCTATATTTTAAGAGTTAGCACCAGCTATGTCTGGGTCATTGGTAAGTATAAAAAATATATAAATTACTATAAATTTTTTAACTTTCGGGGCGTGGGCCTGATGTTTTCATTCTTGCTATGAAATCTCCACTGTTTGTTCAGTGTTTCCTCTCTCCCTTTCCTTGATACCCCCCTTGCTAATCTCCCATACTTTTGGTATAATTTTTGAAATTTTTTTATTGAAATTTCTTGGGAGTTTTAACATAGTTACAGAATGTTTATTCTGTTATCCCCATGGTTACGTCCTCACTCTAGGGGTGTTTAGGCATTTTGGTCATGCATCTACCATCCTATGTACTGCAGATTCTTCTGTGGAAGATTCTGTTTTACATCGGATTGTGTTTTAAAATTGGTTACTGATTTCGGGACATATTTTCGGTACCTGGAGTCTTGTTTCCGGTTTTTATTGACTTTTGTTTCCATTGACAATGGTTTCTTTTATTGACTTTTGTTTCCATTGACAATGGTTTCTTCTGACAGTGATTCCTTGTCTTCTGTAAGGTTCAACTTATTACCAGATACATTAATATTGTCCGTAAGTGTAACATTAATTTTTAGATATGTTTTAAAATTTTTGTCTACACTTAGGCTTTTTTGGGATCCAGTTGGGCTCATCGTTCCCTTTGGGAACTTGGGCTCATGTCAAAATTTTTTCGAAAATTTTTTCTTTTGAATTATTTTTCGAAATTTTTGTAATGGATTATATTATTATTATGTATCTTTGTATTTTCAAGGGTTAGTGCGAGTACTACGGTTGTTTAATATTTTTTAAATATGAAAGAATATTGTTCAAATTGTAAATCGAGGAAGTCTTCCTCTGATTCTCATACTCATTGGATTTGCTGTAGTCAATATACTCGCACTAATTCTTGCTCAGTTTGTGCCAATTGGGATGACCAATGTTGGAGACATGTGTCACGGTATATTGTTAGTGGTGAGAGGTCCATGCTGGTCCTCTCTCCACAGAGTCACTTTAGTTTTTCAGTCTCTTTTTCAGAGGAACAAGAACAGGGTTTCAGTCTCTTTTTCAGAGGAACAAGAACAGGGTTTCAGTCTCTTTTTCAGAGGAACAAGAACAGGGTGATGTTTCCGTCATGTCTTCAGGAAGTGTGCTTCCGTCATCGCAATGAAGAGCTAGTGGCAAAGTGCTCAACAAAATGCGGCAAGTGCCTAATAGGTTCCAAGTAGGATCGACAGTCACTTGTCGCCCGCTAGCTCCCCTGGTGAAGCAATCATTCACGAAATGATTGTGACTCCAGGTTCATCCGTTGCAGTCCAGGAGAGGAGAAGGGGTGTTGCGAGCACTATAATCTTGGATCACGCACACCTGGCGACGATGGATCGGAGGATGGAATGGAGGAAGCCAGTCAGTTCGGTAGGTAGCTCGTCCAGGTCTACCTGGGCTGCGAGCGAGAGAGGCCCCCTCTCTCTTACAACAACATCTGGGCCCAGGTGTTGTTGTACGTTCGTTTGTCAGTCGGAGCATATGTCCACTCCTCCCGTTCGGGACGCTGCGACGCATAGACAGTCCGGCGCGGTTTGTCTAATGGCTTCCTCTTTCACATGTCGGCACATACAACCGCACCTTGGCTACGTGACCTCAGATATCCAGCCTGCTTTGCTGACCAAGGATTCCATGTCGACCAATTCACTCCATCCGGTAGCCAAGGACATGAGGCTTTACCAGTCAGGACATTCGCATAAAAGAATTATGCAAGAGGCACTGTCCCAGGAGCTTCCAGCGGCCAAACAATGTAAGACCGCAGCTCCACAGGCCTCTGTGATGGACTTGCTATCGCAGATAGCACAACTTATTGCAGCATTCCAGCAACCTTCGGAAACTCTTTCAGATCAGGAACTGTCTGAGGAAGCTGGGTCGGTATGCTCCCCTGCAGTGCCAGATAGGGACGACCGAGATTCACATTTGGTTCAGTCGGATGGTGAATGACCCTATTTTTAGGCTAGCCTCTAAGACTGGCAGATCAGGCTTCTTATCGTCTCATGCTCTACATCTGCCGTTCATCAACAGTAGAAATAAATTTGAAATGGCAGGACAGGGCGTTCCAAGAGTTCCTCTGCGTTTAGACGACCAGGCAGAAGATTTGGAGTTGTCATTGCCGGCGTCTATGTCGATTCTCTCAAGTAGGTTGGAGACGACAATCTCGTCTAACAGAGCCAGTTTAGACGCCTTATCTTACGTAGATCACCTTTCCAGAGCGTTATCACAATGTCTCGATGGTAAAGAATTCCAGGATGTTGAAACTTCCTTGAGAGTTCTTTCGAGGACAATCGCATACTCCATGTATAACTCCGCCCTTTCATTGGCAAATTTGGAGATAGACGTGATGCTGCCCTGGCATCCACGAGGGTGGATTCTAAGGTGAAAAACTCTTTTCGAGTCGCTCCGGTTTCATGAGAGCTTCTCTTCGATGGTAAGCTTTCACTAATCTACGATCAGATTACCAAGAAAGCTTCAGACTCTCTGCTCTTTAAGTCCGTTTCGAAAAAAAAACGGACTCAGCAGAGAGGAGTAAGTCAGGGACTTCTGGGGCGAGTACGTCCAAGGGAAGTTCCTATAGAGGATCTAAGAAAGCCTCTGCATCTTACTCCAGAGACCGTCAGAGTAGAGACTCACCGTAATGCTGGCCGAGACAACCGGTCAGATGCCCCTAGGTCGGCTGGTCGAGGTGTGGGTCGGGGAGGACATAGTTTCTCCTCCTGCAAGCCTCGCAGGTCCAGGAGGTGAAGGTCAAAACCTCTATTGCACTCCAGTGCACGGAAGGCTGTCGTGATTCTTAACCAATTGGTTGTCAATTACGGACGACAGATGGGTTCAGGAGCTTATTTCGGAAGTTCTAAAACTGTCCTTCAGAGAAAAACCTCCCTTAACACGAAGTTCACGATGGACTCAGCTTCCGTCAAACCTTCAGAAGATAGATTCGCTTCTATCAGAGGTGCAATCTTCTGGAGAAGAACGCAATAGAGGTCATAGAAAACCAGGAATATCCCGCTTTCTACAGTCACCAGTTCCTGGTTCCAAAACCAGATGGCTCGTTCCGTCCAGTTATAGATCTAAGCTGGATAAACAAGCTGATCGTGGCTCCGAAAGTTTATATGGAGACCATCTGATTGGTGAGAGTGAGCATTCGAGTGAACAATTATGCTGCGAGCATAGATCTCAAGGATGCGTACTTTCACATCATGGTACATCCGGCATTCAGAAAGTACCTTCGCTTCGCTGTCCTAGGAGTCGTTTATCAGTTCCGAGCAATGTGCTTCGGACTGAATCTAGCGCCCTGGGCTTTAACTCGAATAATGAACTCATTTCCAAGCTCATTCGTCTGCGGTAACTTTGGCCAACATTCTTGAGAGGTACGGCGACAGATTAACACTTCAGAATGATGTTCAGAGTCTGCTTCAACTGCTCCGATGTCTCGGTTTCATAGTAAATGAAAAGAAGTCGGATCTACTTCCATCCAAGTCATTTATTCACTTGGGAATGAGCTTCGAGATGCACAACAATCTGGTTCGTCTGCCGTTACCCAGAGGGAAATTAGTCAGTTGTTACGCTCACTTTTGTCTACACTCAGATGTAGTAACAGCGAGGGAATTCATGCGACTGATGGGTTTGTGCGGAGCTGCCGCAGACCTTATTCCGATGGGGCGTCTACACACTCATCCACTCAGGTTCTTCTGTCAGTCCATCATATTCCGGGTCATCTGAACGTTCTAGCGGACTCCCTTTCTCAGAAATGTCGTATTTTGCCATCAGAATGGACTCTCAACAAACGAGTATTCAATCAGATCTGCTACCAATGGGATCGTCCAATGATAGACTTGTTTGCGACACATCTTAACACTCAGTTGCAGACGTATGTGTCCTCGAGTGTTCGCAGTAGACGCTCTCTCGATCTCTTGGGACGGAATGATAGGATACATGTATCCTCCAGCTCTGTTGATTCAACAGATATTGCCAAAAATCAAGCAATCTCACTGCAGGATTGCTTGATTTATCCATGGTCACCCCAGAGACCATGGATAAATCTACTCAGGTGTCTGTTATTCCTCGGAAGCTTCCTCCATGGGAGGACCTTCTTTTGCAGGGGAAATCGCGCACACTGCATCACAACCCGCAGGGTCTCAACCTTCACATATTTCCGTTGTGCGGTCCTTCTTGCACAGCAAGCAATTTACAGGACGAGCAGTGGATGCAATTTCGTAAGTGTAGGAGGACCTCCCCTTTGCTAAATTACGCTGCTAAGTGGAAGGTTTTCTCTCGTTGGTGTAGGGATCATTCTTTTGATATCTTTGATCCCTCCATTCCAGACATTGCTAATTTTTTGGTCTACTTGTTTGACGAGGTCAAACTGCAGCCAATAACTATTCGGGGTTATAGGTCTATCCTATCGGGTACTTATTCTCATCATGATAGCTTACAAATTGGATCTAATGTCTCTTTATCTAAGTCAGTTAAAAACTTTTCGATGAATAGACCTAGAACCCTTAGGTTAATTCCTAAGTGGAATTTAGCTTGGGTTCTTCTGAAGCTAAAAGAAGCGCCATTTGACTTCAAATATTTATCTTATAAGACAGCTTTTCTCTTAGCCTTCTCTTCTGTTAGAAGAGTTAGTGAGCTTCATGCTCTATCTGTTGATGATTCTCACTATCGTAGTGTTGGTAATACTATTACTTTGACTACTAATGTTCGATTTTTGGCTAAGAATCAGGCTCCTAACAAGTACCCTGAGCCTATTGTTATTAAGGCTCTTCCTTTCTCAGACGGCCATAGGCCTTTGCTACGTCCAGTAGAGCTATGCGTATTTACAAACGTATATCTGAGTTTATCAGAAAGGGACGAAAACGTTTCTGTCTCTGCTGCCTGATAGAAGGGACATCTCGGTCCATTCAATTTCCAGGTGGATTCAATTGACTGTTCGTACTGCTTATGAAAAATTATCTTCTTCTCAGCAATCTGTGCTTAAGATTTCAGCGCATGAAGTTAGAGCGCTGCCTACATCATGGGCTTTTGCTAATAGTATTGCTATTACCGATTTGGTGAAGGCTGCATACTGGTCTCAGCCTTCTATGTTCACAAATTTTTACCTTAGAAATATTGAGTCTATTTCTGGCGACCTTCGTTGTTTAGGTCTGTTATCTGTTGCTCAGAATGTCGTCCAAAACAGTTGCAACTATAGTTATGCAGGCTTTCTGTTCCAGCAGTGACTCTGTCCTGCTGCCCTCTTCGTTCTGGGGTGATTGACCCGTGATTGGGGACAGGGGGGGGGGGGGGGGGATGTGATGGTGTTCCCTTATATCACCTGCTTTATAGTGAAAAGCAAGGGAATACCTCCTTTGGAGTCAGTGCTGGGATGGTTTTAAAGTGTAAAGCTAATGTCTATCTCATTCATGTAATATTTTTAAAGTGTAGCTCGGTGTGAAGCATTTGTATATGTCACGTGTCATACAAGCACTAATATACAATCCTCGAACACTTTTAAATGAGTATAAAGAGTCTCATACTCTGGACTATCTTTATTTATTGGCTTTCCTTTAAAAAAATTAGCGTTATGGGTTATACTGGATGTTAATAGAGATCATTGATGTTATTGTGCTCAATTACGGATTGGTACTGTGTCTTTCTTTTTTAGTATAAACAAGAAAGATATATGTAAATCCTGTTTCTCCTTGAGGGGATAATTCTGTTTACATGTAATTGAGTCTATTGGATTTTCCTTTATGTCCTAGGCCCTCCAGCCTTTTTTTCTATTCAGCTAAGTCTGGGTCATTGGTACAGTATAAAAATATGAGAAAATTTATAGTGATTTATATATTTTTTATACTTACCAATGACCCAGACAGGAACTCATACCTCCCCACTGATTATATAACATTTACCAGGCACTGGTTGTAAGAATGAAGATTTGGCGCCAATTTTGGTACTTCCTTGACACTGCGCATGCGCAGTGGGCAAAAGTATGGAAGACCATATAGGACATTAGATTTTTTGATTTGGATGCAAATTTTGGGGATTGGGGGGGCAAAATTTGTGTTTGGCCCTGGATATTCTATTGTTTGCACCAGCTAAGTCTTTGTCATTGGTAAGTATAAAAAATATATAAATTTTTTCATTTTTAGCTCACCTGAGTGAAGCTCAGTGGGAGCTTTACTGATCACATTCTGTCCTTCGTCCGGCGTCGTCTGGAATTAACTTTACATTATCGACTTCTCCTTCAAAACCACTATCCCAATTTTATTCAAATGTTGTGGCCCTGAATATTCTAGTGTTAGCACCAGCTAAGTCTGGGTCATTGGTAAGTATAGAAAATATACAATTTTTTTCATTTTTAGTGACAGAAAATATACAAATTTTTTCATTTTTAGCTCACCTGAGCAAAGCTCAGTGGGAGTTTTACTGATCACATTCTGTCTCGTCCGACGTCGTCTGGCGTTAACTTTACATTATCGACTTCTCCTTCAAAATCACTAGCCCAATTTTATTCAAATGTTGGGTAAATGTTTATTACCTATGCCAATTCAGATTTGTTCAAATGAAGTTGCCCCTCCTCCTGGGTGGTGCCATGCCCCCAAGCGACACCAAAATCTTTGAAAATCTTCTCATGAACCAGCAGTAGCAGAGACTTGATATATGGTATGCTGCTTCCTTTTAAGGTGTAGACTCAGATTTGTTCAAGAGACGTTTCATGGGCTATATTTGGCGTTGTTATGTGAGGGGCAAAATTTTTGGCCCCGCCCAAAATTTCTATTTTCCGAACCGAGAGGCTGATTTGAACCAAATTTTATGTGAGGCCTTATTGGGTCATAAGTACCTAATTTATGCCAAATTGTTTTTTCCTGTAGCCCCGTGGGAACCGCAGGAGCTAAAAATAGAAAAAAATTAAAACGTCCATATCTCCAAAACTGCACGGCACTGAGAATTTTTATTTGGTGTGAAGCTTCCTTAGGACCAACAGAAAGGATTGGTAAAAAAAAATTGGGTATGCAGCATGCTTAGGGGGGTGAGATTCAAGTTTGTTCAAGCCAAGTCCCTGGGTTCATATTTGGGCTCACTGTGGTAGCCTGAATTATAGCTTAGTTCAAAATGAGGAATTTTCTTTAAAAATCTTCTTCAGATCCAGCAGTCGGAATGTTTTGATATTTGGTATGCAGCATCCTTAGTGGGGTGAGATTCAAGTTTGTTCAAGCCATGTCCCTAGGTCCATATTTGGGCTCACTGTGGGAGCTCGAATTGTAACTCAGTTCAAAAGGAGGAATTTCCTTTAAAAATCTTCTTCTTCAGATCCAGCAGTTGGAATGTTTTGATATTTGGTGTGCAACATCCTTAGGGGCATGAGATTCAAGTTTGTTAAAGCCAAGTCCCTGGGTTCATATATGGGCTCCCTGTGGGAGCCTGAATTATAACTTAGTTCAATTTGAGGAATATTCTTTAAAAATCTTTTTTTTTTTAGATCCACTGGTCAGAATCTTTGGATATTTGGTATAAGCGTTTCTTAGGAGGAGCAGATGCAACTTGTTGAAATCAATTCTCTGGGTTGATATTTAGGCTACCATGTCAGGTGCGCAACCTCAGGCCCCCTGGAGCCTCTTGTTTTTCTAGAGTTATGGGCCTTTTCCCACTTTTTTCAACTTAGAAAATTTCAGTTTTACGACGGTCTTAGTTGGAGGGGTCATAATCTGGTAAAAAATTAAAATTTTAATTATTCAAGAAAATTTTACGTTTTTTCAAGTGTCATCTCCTGGTCCTCCTCAGATTAATTTTATGTTAATAACTACTGTAGAGACTGATTCGTGCTCCCGTGTTGTGTCCTTGGGCAAGGCACTTAACCCCCGATTGCCTACATGGGAGCACAATGACGCTGTATACTAAGGCGTACTGCACGTCGCTGGAATGAGTATCTTCAACAAATCTAACCCTGCCTGTGCCATGGTGCAGAGTTCAGAGTTACGATGTTGGAGAGCTGACCGCTGCTCGTCGTTGCTCGGTGATTCTCTCAGGGCACTCTGGCTTCCTCCACCCATAAAACTGTCACCGACATGATATGACTCTGGCTGTTAACGTGTCGTTAAAGCCTAATAAATAAATAACTACTGTAGAAATATGTACACAGCTGTGGATGACTTAACAGTGTTTCTCCATTATTGTTGGAAGGCAGCAACAGTGATGTAATATCGTTGTATAGGTTAATGCTTCCTACCAGTCAAGTCCTCAAGGAAGAATACACATGGGACAAATTTTTCAGAACAATATAGGAGTGGCTGTTTGTGGTTGTATGGGGGCTTAAGGGTTAAAGAAATTCAAGTCAGAATTTATTTTTATCGAATTGGCCTTTGCACAGAAGCAGTGAAATAATCACTATGTAGAATAAATATTTTGAGCTACCATATTAGATTCTGGGTTTTGGTTGTTTTGTAAGCTGTCCACATTTGACAAATACAAAATTTTTGTGCATAAAATTTTTGTTGCAGGTTGACATTTTGTGCAATGATGAAATTCTGGGGAAGGATCATACTTTGAAATTTGTAGAGGTTACAAGATGGAGAGCAAAGGTAAGATATGAAATGTCATTTGGAAGACGTGTATGTTTTGTTAAAATGGATATTTCCTGTGTCAAATGGTTCAAATATAATTCATAACCTGCTGGGTATTTTCTAAGATGTGAAGCAGCCATGACTTGGCTTGATGACAAATTCAAAAATAAAGCCAAGAAATCATTGATTGAATAATTTATTCAGTCTTGTGACAAGAATTTTGATGTGTTGGTGTGAATTTCTGCCTGCAACTGGCAAGGAGTTAATCTGCAATACACATAATGTTCTAGGGATAGTAGTTTAATTGCTTGTGTATCATACTTGTTCCTGAGCCTGTGCTCCAGGGAGAACCACCTAACACAGCTGGCACAGTGTCCCTTCTGTTGAACTGTCTTCAGGTCATACTTGTGCCCTGTTAATTTGCAGGTAAAACACCCACTTATCGCCTCTTGGTGTATCACTTTTGGTACTCCTGCTACCTTGCCCCCCCCCCCCCCCCCCCAAAAAAAAACCAAAAAAAAAACCTGATCAACCAGTAAACCAACCACTGCCTGTTTGGTTCTGAAGGAACTGTGCCCTAAACTGTGAGACTTCATCTTGTATAAACCCTGTTAAATGAATAGTCACTTAGCCATCAAAATGAGTACAATAGAACCTGTCTTGAGAGACTGCCCCTTTTGCCAAGCAAATGAGGTCACTCTAGACAGGTGGTCTCTCATTAGAAGTTTGAGATTTTCGCTAGTCAGCAAATGACCAACCAAAGAATATTTGTTGCAGAAATGGAGATGAAGTGATTTTTCAACCTCTTTAGCTCACCTGGCCCAAAAGGCCATGTGAGCTTTTCACATCACTTGGTGTCCATCGTCGTCCGTAAACTTTTCACATTTTCATCTTCTTCTCTGTAACCGCTAAGCCGGTGTGAACCAAACTTGTCTATGTGAGGTTCTTTACAAACGATCCTTATTTTGTTCCCCTCGGATGAAAAACATGGCTTCCAGAGGCATTCTTTGATTCTGGTTGGTGGATTTTCAAAAATCTTCTCTTCTGAAACTGCAAGGCCAAATGTTTTGAAACTTCACATAAATGATGACTGGGACCCCCTCTACAAATATC
Organism: Pictodentalium vernedei; assembly: GCA_031216915.1. Lineage (NCBI taxonomy): Eukaryota > Metazoa > Mollusca > Scaphopoda > Dentaliida > Dentaliidae > Pictodentalium > Pictodentalium vernedei. Next base: position 692,919,648 of record CM062295.1, read on the forward strand.
CTCATTTAATGTTGATTGGGTTACAAACACTACCACAATTATGGCTTACAGTTACTATATAAACCCTATGAGAAATCACATTTTCATCTTCTTCTCTGGAACTACTGAGCTGATGTGAACCAAACCTGGCAGGGATGGTCTATGGGAGGTCCTCTACAAACGATCTTCATTTTGTTCCCATGGGTTTGAAAACATGGCCACCTGAGGCATTCTTTGATTCTGATTGATGGATTTTGAAAAATCTCCTGTGAAACCACAGGGCCAAATGTTTTGAAACTTTGCATGGTTGATGACTGGGACCCTCTCTACCAACGATCCTCATTTAATGTTGATCGGGTTGCAAACATGGCTTCATTTGCGGCTTATAGTTACTGTAGAAACACTATGGGAAATCACATTTTCATCTTCTTCTCGGGAACTACTGAGCCGACGTGAACCAAACTTGGCAGGGAGATCCTCTACAAACGATCCTCATTTTGTTCCTGTGGGTTGAAAAACATGTCTGCCAGAGGCATTCTTTGATTCTGGTTGGTGGATTTTAAAAAATCTTCTCCTCTGAAACTGCCAGGCCAAATGTTTTGATACTTCACATAAATGATGACTGGGACCCCCTCTACCAACAATCCTCATTTACTGTTGATCGGGTTGTAAACATGGCCACAATTGCAGCTTAGAAACCCTATGGGAAATCACGTTTTCATCTTCTCTGGAACTACTGAGCCGATGTGAACCAAACCTGGCAGAGATAGCCTGTGGGAGGTCTTCTACAAATGCTCCTCATATTTGTTACCGTGCATCGAAAAACATGGCTGCATGAAGCATTTTTTTATTCTAATTGGTGGATTTTGAAAAGTCTTCTCCTCTGAAACCACAGGGCCAAATGTTTTGAAATTTTGCATGGTCGATGACTGAGACACCCTCTACCAACGATCCTCATTTAATGTTGATCGTTTGCAAACATGGCCACAATTGTGGCTTATAGTTACTATAGAAACCCTGTGGGAAATCACATTTTCATCTTCTCTGGAACTACGGAGCCAACGTGAACGAAACTTTGCAGGAATGATCTATAGGAGGCTCTCTACAAACGATCGTCTTTTTGTTCCCGTTGGTTGGAAAATATGGCCACCAGAGACATTCTCTGATTCTGATTGATGGATTTTGCAAAAATCTTCCACTCTGAATCTACAAAGTCAAATGTTTTGAAACTTCACATGATTGAGGACTGGGTCACCTTCTACCAATGATCCTCATGTAATATTGATGTAATGTTGCAAATATGGCCACAATTGCAGCTCATAGTTACCATGGAAAGCCTATCGGAAATCACATTTTTAGCTCACCTGACTTTCAGTCAGGAGAGCTATAGTGATCACTCACCGTCCGTCGTCCGTCGTCCTGCGTCCGTCGTCCGTCGTCCGTCGTCCGTGAACATGGTGTTTGCGTCTTCTCCTCCCAAACCGCTGAACCAATTTAATTGATATTTGAGATAATAGTTTGTTATGACATCGCAATTTGATTTTGTTCAAATCAAGTTGCCCCGCCCGTGGGTAGGGCCACACCCGAAAAGTGTGCTGAAATCTTAAAAAATCTTCTTCTCATGAACCAGCAGTAGCAGAGACTTGATATTTGGTGTGCAGCTTCCTTTTGAGGTGTAGACTCAGATTTGTTCAAGAGAAGTTTGTGGGGCTATACTTGGCGTCGTTATGGGAGGGGCAAAATTTTTGGCCCCACCCAAAATTTCTATTTTCCAAACCGAGAGGCTGATTTGAACCAAATTTTATGTGAGGGCTTATTGGGTCATAAGTAACTAATTTATGCTGATTTTTTTTTTCCCGTAGCCCCATGGGAACCGCAGGAGCTAAAAATAGAAAAAAATTAAAACGCCCATATCTCCAAAACTGCACGGCACCGAGAATTTTTATTTGGTGTGAAGCTTCCTTAGGACCAACAGAAAGAATTGGTAAAAAAAAATTGCTATCGGTTTTATCATAGGGTACAGTTTCGGGACATTGAAAAAGTGCTGAGTCAGCACTTTTTAACACTGTAGGCAATGGGAAAAACATTAAAAAATCTTCTTCTCCAGATCCAGCAGGCAGAATCTTTTGATATTTGGTATGCAACATTGGAGGGTGGATCTGATTCAGGTTTGTTCAAACCGGCCCCCTGGGTTCATATTTGGGCTCAGTATAGGAGCCCGATTTCGAACTTAGTGCATTTCAGGCAAATTTCTTAAAAAATCTTCTTCTCCAGATCCAGCAGGCAGAATCTTTTGATATTTGGTATGCAACATTGTGGGGTGGATCTGATTCAAGTTTGTTCAAATCGGCCCCCTGGGTTTATATTTGGGCTCAGTATAGGAGCCCAAATTTGAACTTACTGCATTTCAGGCAAATTTCTTTGAAAATCTTCTTTTCCAGATCCAGCAGGCAGAATCTTTTGATATTTGGTATGCAACATTGTGGGGTGGATCTGATTCAAGTTTGTTCAAATCGGCCCCTTGGGTTTATATTTGGGCTCTGTATAGGAGCCCAAATTTGAACTTAGTGCATTTCAGGCAAATTGCTTTGAAAATCTTCTTCTCAAGATCCAGCAGGCAGAATCTTTTGATATTGGGTATGCAACATTGTGGGGTGGATCTGATTCAAGTTTGTTCAAATTGGCCCCTTGGGTTTATATTTGGGCTCAGTATAGGAGCCAAAATTTGAACTTAGTGCATTTCAGGCAAATTTCTTAAAAAATCTTCTTCTCCAGATCCAGCAGACAGAATCTTTTGATATTTGGTATGCAACATTGTGGGGTGGATCTGATTCTATTTTGTTCAAATCGGCTCCCTAGATTCATATTTGGGCTCACTATAGAAGCTCGAATTTGAACTTAGTGCATTTCAGGCAAATTTCTTCAAAAATCTTCTTCTCCAGATCCTGCAGGCAGAATCTTTTGATATTTGGTATGCAACATTGTGGGGTGGATCTGATTCCAGTTTGTTCAAATCGGCCACCTGGATTCATATTTGGGCTCACTTTAGAAGCCCAAATTCGAACTTAGTGCATTTCAGGCAAATTTCTTTGAAAATCTTCTTCTCAAGATCCAGCAGGCAGAATCTTGTGATATTTGGTATGCAGCATCCTTAGGGGGGTGAGATTCAAGTTTGTTCAAGCCATGTCCCTAGGTCCATATTTGGGCTCAATGTGGGAGCTTGAATTGTAACTTTGTTCAAAATGAGGAATTTTCTTAAAAAATCTTCTTCTTCAGATCCAGCAGTCGGAATGGTTTGATATGTGGTGAGTAGCATCCTTGGGGGGGGGGGGGGGGGGGGGGAGGGGGAGGGGGGATTCAAGTGTGTTAAAGCCAAGTCCATGGGTCCCTGTGGGAGCCCAAATTATAACTTAGTCAATATGAGGAATTTTTCTTTAAAAATCTTCTTCTTCAGATTCAGCAGTTGGAATGTTTTGATATTTGGCATGGAGCAACCTTAGGGGGCTGAGATTCAAGTTTGTTCAAGCCAAGTCCCTTGGTTCATATTTAGGCTCACTATGGGAGCCTGAATGACAACTTAGTTCAAAATGAGGAATTTTATTTAAAAATCTTCAGATCCAGCAGATGAATGCTTTTGATATTTTTTATGCAGCATCCTTAGGGGGGTAAGATTCAAGTTTGTTCAAGCCATGTCCCTAGGTCCATATTTGGGCTGATTGTGGGAGCTCGAATTGTAACTTGGTTCAAAATGAGGAATTTTCTTTAAAAATCTTCTTCTTCAGATCCAGCAGTCGGAATGTTTTGATATTTGGTGTGCAGATTCCTTAGGGGTGTGAGATTCAGGTTTGTTAAAGCCAAGTCCCTGGGTTCATATATGGGCTTCCTGTGGGAGCCCGAATTATGACTTAGTTCAGTATGAGGAATATTCTTTAAAAATCTTTTTTTAGATCCACTGGTCAGAATATTTGGATATTTGGTTTCAGCTTTTCTTAGGAGGAGCAGATGCAACTTGTGGAAATCAATTCTCTGGGTTGCTATTTAGGCTACCATGTCAGGTGAGCGCCCTCAGGCCCCCTGGGGCCTCTTGTTATATGTAGTTTCAGGTGAGCGATTACAGGCTCTTTAGAGCCTCTAGTTTTATTATTGTTTTATTTTAATTCAGTTTTAATACAAGTACAGAGGCATTGTTTGAGAAATTACAGTTAAAAGTCCATAAATTGAAAAACTTTTTGAGATCATGATGTGAAGGAGCTGGTCTATTCAAAATAGTAATTTCTTACTTTTTCAAAGTGTTCTCCTCTTACTATCAATATGAAGAATCAGTGGTTTCACGCACCAACGGCGTGCAGGGAGGCTGTGGGCCAAGCCCCTTTTGACCCTCTTTAACGCTAGAATAAACTTTCTTTCAACATGTCTGGGCTTGTCAAAGGAGGAGAATGGAGAGTACTCAGCAGGTGTTAGGGATCATGGTGTTATCAGTTGTTGGTCAACTTGATGTGATGTAAGGACCAGGGTGAGACAAAGGAGCTACCTCTCCCCGAGAGTGATGTGGCAATGTCTTCAGGCAAGAAGAATCTGCTGCTTGTATGGTAATCATGTTGTGGTGTCATTGGCAAGTATAGTCTGCCTCAGGCAATTGTTGGAAGTTAAACTGGCTTCTGTATGTAGACCTTTATTACAGGAGTGGACCGAATCAAGAGAAAAACAATGGCCCCTTTCGGGAACCATCCAAAGAAAGACCCAGAACTTCCATCGTTTGGGGCCAGGCCTCCATATTAATATAAATATTTTCAAATGAGTTAATATGCCCCCCCCCCCCCCTCCCCCCCGACTTAAATCGGGTGGCATATAGTGATTGAAGTGTGCATGTGTCCGCCCATCCGTGTGTCTCAGTGTGTGTGTGTGTCTGAGCCAATAACTCAAAAACTGTTAGGGCCACAGTCATCAAACTTCACACAATTATAAAGGACCATGTCACACACCATAGCCGGGTCCGTACCTTCAAGGTCAAGGTCACATTTCAAGGTCACACTAAAAATCGGTCAATAATTGTGTCTCGGCCATAACTCAGAAACGAATCATAGTACAATTGTTAAACTTTTTAGAAATGTTAAGGACAGTCAGAAGGTGAGTTGCATATAACAGTTTCTGCCTCATCTGCAAGGTCAAGGTCACAATTGACCTTCATATGTTCAGGGTCACAAATCGTGTCTCAAGCATAACTCCAAAACTATTAGGGCTACAGTCATCAAACTTCACACAATTATAAAGGACCATGGGAGGATGTGGCACACCCCATAGCCTGGTTCGTACCTTCAAGGTCAAGGTCATATTTCAAGGTCACACTAAAAATCATTCAATATTCGTGTCTCAGCCATAATTCAGAAACGAATCATAGTACAATTGTTAAACTTTTTACAAATGTTAAGGACAGTCAGAAGGTGGGTCATGTATAATAGTTTCCGCCGCATCTGCAAGGTGAAGGTCACAGGGGTGGGGGGGGGGGGGGGCATGTGTTATCTTATAAAATTTTTTCTTGTTTTTACAATAATTTACAGTTATACCTTGAAAAGTCTGTTTTTGTGAGTCAGGTTTTGTTTTAATAGAAAAAAAAATTCAGTCAGACTTCAAGTAAAAATAAGCTTACGAGGGTGTTTTAGTTTGCTTAATCCTCTTTGATTTTGTCACTCTTGAGCGAATAATGGACATAAACTAAGTTTGTTTTTTAGCTCACTGAAAGTCGGGGGACCTGAAGTGATCACTTTCTGTCCATTTTCATTCCATCCGTCTGCTGTGAACTTTACATTATCAACTTCTCCTAAACCTCTGGGCCAAATTAAACCAAATTTGATATGCATGGTCCTTATCATATGTCCATTTAAGTTTGTTCAAAGTTACCATGCTCAATATGGAGGGGGTGGGAGAAAATGCTCAAAAATCTTCTTTGCATGAACCAGTGGGTACAATGACTTGATATTTGGTATGGAGCTTCCTTCTGAGGTGTAGTATCAAGTTTGTTCAAATGAAATTCGTGGAGCAGTATTTGCCTTTGGAATGGGGGGGGGGGGGGGATTTTTTGCCCCACCCCAAATTTCTATTTTCAGAACCGATGGTCCGATTTGAACGAAATTCGGTATGTGGTATTATTGAGTCATAAGTACTTGATTCCAAAAAATTCCCATGTTCCCTGTGGGAACCCCAGGAGCTAAAAATAGAAAATATTGTCAAATGCTCATATTTCCGAAACCTTAAGGAACAGAGAACTGTTATTTGGTATGAAGCATCCTTAGGACCTGTAGAATTGATTAAAATTGTCATCGGTTGTGTTAGGGTGCACTGTGGAGGGCATCAAAAAAATGCTGTGTCAGCATATTTGCAAATATTAAAAACATTTTCTTCGCCAGAACAACAGATCAGAATCTTCTTATATTTGGTATACAACATCCATGGAGGGAGGGAGGGGGGGGGGGGGGGGCAGATACAAGTGTGTTCAATTTAAGGCCATCGGTTCGTATTTGGGCTCAATACAGGAGCCCAAATCTTAACTTAGGACAATATGGGAAATAAGCTTTAAATATCTTCTTCTTCAGAACCATTGGTCAGCATGTTTTAATATTAGGTAAACATTAGTGTTACGAGGGTCAGATTCATGTTTGTTCGAATCAAGTCTCTCAGTTAATATTTGGGCTTCCTGTGGGGACCAATATGAGGACATTTCTTTAAAAATCTTCTTCTTCAGATCCACCAATCAGAATCCTTTCATATTTGGTATACAGCATCTCTAGGTGGATCAGATTCATGTTTGTTCATATCGAGTCCCTGGGTTTATATTTGGGCTCCCTATGGGAGCCCAAATTTTAACTTTGTGCAATATGAGGAAATTTCTTTAAAAATCTTCTTTAGATCCACCAGTCAGAATCCTTTCATTTTTGGTATGCAACATCTCTAGGGGTGTCAGATTCATGTTTCTTTAAATCAAGTCCCTGGGTTTATATTTGGGCTCGCTATGGTAGCCCAGATTTTAACTTAGTGCAATATGAGGAAATTTCTTTAAAAATCTTCTTCAGATCCACCAGTCAGAATGTAAATTCTATGTAAGCTGTTCATTCTTCACCTAGGTATTAGTGAATCTTGTAAAGGAACAGTGACTACAGACCTTCTGGTTTGTCATGTCAGGTCATCAACACCCCATTGTCACAGCTCTGACCAAGTTGCTGCTGATGCCATCAAACTCAGGGGAGAATTGAAACAACTGGCCATCACCAGCAGAGGAATCCAAATCAGATTATGTCTGACAAATTTTTAGCTCACCTGACTGAAAGTCAGGGTGAGCTTTTCTTATCACTCTTCGTCCGTCGTCCATCGTTTGTCATCCGTTGTGAAGGTGGTGTTTGAACCTCTTTCTCCTAAACCACTGGCAAAATTTTAATTCAATTTCATGTAAGTAGTGGTTTTATAGGGGCATTTTGATTTTTATCCAAAATAGGTTTCGGCTCATATTCAGCAGAGGTGTGGGGAAAAAATGACCAAGTTTTTTGAAAATATTCTTCCAATGAACCACCAGTTGCAGAGACTTGATATGCGGTATACAGAGTCCTTTTCAGGTTTAGAATCAAGTTTGTTCAAGAGAAGTTTGTCGGGCATTATTTGCCTTTGTTATGGGAGGGGCAAAAATTTTGGCCACGCCTAAAATTTCTATTTTCCGAACCGTGAGGTCGATTTGAACCAAATATGATATGAGATGATAATGGGTCATAAGTAGTTGATTGATGCCAAAAAAAAATTTCTCATTGCCCCGTGGGAACCTCAGGAGCTAAAAATAGGAAAAACCTTAAAACTGCCATATCTTCAAAACTACACGGCACAAAGAATTCTTATTTTGTATAAAGCTTACTTTTATCCAGTAGAATAGAATGGTTAAAAAAAATCCCTATCGGTTTGATCACACGGTACTTTTTTCAGGACTTTGAAAAAGTGCTGAGTCAGCACTTTTTAACACTGTAGGCATTGGGAAAAAGATTAAAAAATCTTCTCCAGATCCAACAGGCAGAATCTTTTGATATTTGGTACGCAACATTGTAGGGTGGATCTGATTCAAGTTTGTTCAAATCGGCCCCCTGGGTTTTTAATGGGCTCATTATAGGAGCCCGATTTCGAACTTAGTGCATTTCAGGCAAATTTCTTAAAAAAATCTTCTTCTCCAGATCCAGCAGGCAGAATCTTTTGATATTTGGTATGCAACATTGTGGGGTGGATCTGATAGAAGTTTGGTTCAAATCGGCTCCCTGGATTCATATTTGGGCTCACTATAGAAGCCCGAATTCGAACTTAGTGCATTTCAGGCAAATTTCTTAAAAAATCTCCTTCTCCAGATCGAGCCGGCAGAATCTTTTGATATATGGCATGCAACATTGTGGGGTGGATCTGATTCAAGTTTGTTCAAATCGACCCCCTGGGTTTATATTTGGGCTCAGTATAGAAGCTTGAATTTGAACTGAGTGTTTTTTCATAAAATTTGCCTTTCATCACTTCATTCCTTTGTAGTGTTGATGAACCTTGTCTAACTGAATATGACCCCAAAAACTTCTTTGAACTACTTTGTTAGGTGAGCGATTAAGGCCCCTTTGGGACTCTTGTTTAACAATAATCTTTGTATTTTCAAAGGGATCTTTGATGAAAATTTCTCAGACTTGAAGAGTTATACAAATGAATACAATGCAACTGAAAGCCAATTAATATTCATTTCAGACAATCTGCAGTGAAAGATATTTGTCATACATGTGTATGATTTCAGATATTAAGGTTAAGTCTCTTGTCCTGACAATTTCACTGTTGGTCAGATGTCCTGGTTATATTTTTAAACTATTGATTTCTGTACACATTGCATTGATCTTAATACTTTGAAATTGCAAAAATTCTGGTCTCTCAAAACATGAAAAACTGAGTTTTTGCCACAGTTTTGCAGTCTCTCATGACAGGTGGTCTCTCATGACAGGTGGTCTCTCATGACAGGTCAATTATAGAGTGAAACCAGTCGGTGCATGCCCACAGTGGTCTCTCAAGACAGGTGGTCTCTTATGACAGGGGCCTCTCAAGACAGGCTTTACTGTATACAATTAACAGGGATTTTGGTCACTTTCATGTATTCTAGCGATACAGTGAGCATTTACTCTATTATATCATGTTTGATAGAGCTCCCAGGGCTCTGTCAAACAAGCCATAATAGATTAAAGGCCTGTACTGGATTATTGAGGCCAAACAGGTCTGTAAATTAAAGGGAATTTGGTAATTGTCAAGGTTATTACTCGTCATATTACAAGATTTTTATTCAATTAACAGGAGTTTACTCTCTAACCTATACAATACGGCTGCTGTGAACTGGTCACTTTCCACGGGAGGGCAATATTTTCGGTCTGTCGGTCGGTCGTCTGTCTGTCTGTCTGTCTGTCTGTCTGTCTGTCTGTGACCAATGAGTTTCAAAACTCAATAACTTTTGGAATACTTGATGGAATGACTTTATATTTGGCATGAAAGTGTATCATATTGATGTCTAGCCACTGTTAAATGCATGTGTTGTTCCAAATATTTGTCTTGGAGTTATGGCCCTTGATGAACTTAGAATTTTGTGAGATTGCACCACCCGTCGCAGCTACGGCGTCGATGTCACGATTTTTACCTGGTAAAAGCATGCATGGACATCACTGCTCATGTGTGGATTACAACCAGTCCACTGCAACTGTACTGTATACAATAAACAGGTCAAATTTGTACTGAGGGTATTCTAAATGGTGTTGTGTTTGAAAGTTATATTCAGTTAACAGATTTAATTAGTTAAAAGGTATCCAATTAAGAGGGCTCCACTGTAAATGTGTTCTATATTATTTTATGAATTTTTGATTGTTAAATACAGTACTGTGATCACAAAGGTGGTATTTTTGCAGTAAGATCTTGATTGAATTACAGTTTCTAAAAAAAAAAAATATAGTGGCCCCCACGTATTTGGATATCACTATTGAATAATCCTGTTAGCTGAATGTAATTTCCAATCACTAAACCATCTATCATACCTCCAGTACAATTTAAATGCAAATGGATTGTAGAGCAAACTCCTGTTAATTGAATAAAAAATCGTGTAATTTGCCGAGAAATTCCCTTGACACTCACCAAATTTCCCTTGTTTATAGACATCTCTGCCGTTAGTCCATCCAATACAGTAAAACCTGTCTTGAGAGACCACTGCCTTGAGAGACCACCTGTCTTGAGAGACCACATCTGCCAGGCTCCGATTGGTTTTACTCTATAATGGACCTGCTATGGGAGACCACCTGTCTTGTGAGACCACCTGTCTTGAGAGACCACTGTGACCTGGTACCAACTTGTATTTTTATGCCATAATGGACCTGTCTTGAGAGACCGCCCCTTTGAAGACTGAAACCATGACAAAAGCTTTTTACCTGTTCTGCTCGTCGTTGCTCGGTGGTTCTCTCCGGGTACTCCGGCTTCCTCCACCCGTAAAACTGTCATTATGATTAGCCATTGTGCATAAATATGTGACCTTAAACACCAATAAATAAATAAATAAATTACCTGTTCTGGAATTGGAAAATCCATTGTGGTTATACTAACATAATTAAAAGTATTAAAAGCTCTTAATTGGGTTTCAATTGCTAACTCATTAAAGATTGAGATGTTCTTATAAGACCCCTGTGAAAAGATTAGGATTATTGCCGAATAAACTATTTCATACATACCTGAAATGTGACAGATAGGAATAAAAATAAATTTGTGTTGAAAATCTTTTTGTTACAAATTGAAATGGACTATTATAAAAATTATGAAAATAAATTAGTGTTGAAAATCTTCAATGAAGATTTTCAGCACTAATTTATTTTTAGCTCATCTTGACAAAGTCAAGCTGAGCTAATCTCATCGCTTCCCGTCCGTCGTCCATCGTCCGTCGTCCGTCAACACCATGTTTTGGTCTTCTCCTCCAAAGCCACTGGGCCAATTCAAGTGAAAGTTTGTGTGAGTGATGGTCCCAAAGGGGCATTTCATTTTTGTTCAACTGAGCATGCCCAGCCCCATGGGGAGGGAGTGGGGGAAAATGCTCCAAAATATTTTAAAAATCTTCTTCTCAAGAACCAGTGTGTACAATGACTTGATATTTGCTATGGAGCTTCCATATGAGGTGTAAAATCAAGTTTGTTCAAACGAAGTTCGTGAAGTAATATTTGGCTTTGTAATAGGAGGGGTAAGATTTTTGGCCCCGCCCAAAATTTCTATTTTCTGAACCGATGGTCCGGTATGAACCAAATTTGGTTTGTGGTAGTATTGGGTCATAAGTACTTGACCCATGCAAAAAAAAAAAATTCCCGCATCCCCATGGGAACCCTGGGAGCTAAAAATAGAAATATTTTCAAACGCCCATATTTTCCAAACCCCACGGAACAGAGAGCTTTTATTTGGTATGAAGTATCCTTATGACCAGTAGAATTGAATGGTAAAAAAAAATTGCCATTGGTTATGTTAGGGTGTTCTGTAATGGGCATCGAAAAAATGCTGAGTCAGCATATTTGCAAAAATTTTTTTAAAAATCTTTTCTCCAGAACCAATCATCAGAATCTTTTGATATTTGGTATACAGCATTCATAGGGGGGTCAGATAAAAGTTGGTTGAAATAAAGCTCATTGGTTCATATTTGGGCTCTCGACAGGAGCCCGAAGTTTTAACATAGGGTAATATGGGGAATATTCTTTAAAAATCTTCTTCTTCAGAACCACCTGTCAGAATCTTTTAATATTTGGTATACATCATTGTTATGAGGGTCAGATTCTAGATTGTTCAAACCAAGTCCCTAGGTTAATATTTGGGCTTCCTACGGAAGCCCAAATTTTATCTTTGTTCAATATGGAGGGTAATTTAAAAAAATCTTCTTCTTCAGATCCATCAGTCAGAATGCTTTGATATTTGGTATGCAACATCTCTATGGGGGTCAGATTCAAGTTTGTTCAAATCAGATCCCTAGGTGTATATTTGGGCTCACTATGGTAGCCCAAATTTTTACTTAGTGCAATATGAGAAAATTTCTTTAAAGATCATCTTCTTCAGATCCACCAGTCGGAATGCATTTATATTTGGTATACAACATCTCTAGGGGGGTGAGATTCCAGGTTGTTCAATTCGAGTGCCTAGGTTAATATTTGGGCTCCATGTGGGAACATGAAATTTAACTTAGTACAATATGAGGGAATTTCTTCAAAAATCTTCTTCTTCAGATTCACTTGACAGAATGCTTTCACATTTGGTATACAACATCTCTAGGGGGGGTCAGATTCAAGTTTGTTCAAATCGGATCCATAGGTCAATATTTGGGCTCGCTATGGTAGCCCAAATTAGAACTTTGTGCAATTCGAAGAAATTTCTTTACAATTTCTCTTCTTCAGATCCAACAGTCAGAATGCTTTCATATTCGGTACACAACATCTGTAGGGAAGTCAGATTTAACTGTGTTCAAATCAAGAGCCTGGGTTAATATTTGGGCTCTCTATGGGAGCCGGAATTGGTCATTTTGCTGAAGAATTAAAAATTTTGTATTCAGTACCCTCTAGAGGTACTAAGATTAATCCACATAGGTTGTATCAAGGGGCTTCATAGGGGAGCTCTACATTTTACTTATGATCAACTGAAGAAAAGGCATGATGCCCAGATTATTTTTGTCACTTCTGAGGGACTCAAGGATTGACAGTGTAGCCTATGGAGATGGCTTGCTTAATGTAGACTCATTCTTGGACTCTGTTTAAATTGTGTTCTGTACAAGATGAGCGCTTCAGGCCCCGTGGTGCCTCTTGTTATAATTTTTATAACCGTTCATTTTGATTTGTTACAAAAACTTCATAAAAAGAATAACTACTAAGTAATTACAAGAATCCATTCTTCTCCATTTCTGAATTTTGTGGTTGGTTATTCACTGACTTGAGAAAACCTGAAACCTGTTATGAGAGACCACCTGTCTTGAGAGACCACTTTTGTGTGGCCCAAAGGGCAGTCTCTCAAGACAGATTCTACTGTACAGGAATTTAAACTCTTTTATCTTGATTGACTGAGCACCATGAGCTCTATCAAACAAGACATAATAGAATAAATTCTCAGTTTATCTCTAGAGTACATGAATGTGACCGAATCCCTATAAATTATTCAATACTTCTGTTAATTGAATAATAATTTTTGGCAAAGTGGATATTTAATTAACAGGATTCCACTGAAATCAAGATAGTCCCAAGAAAGATGAAAATAGCATTTCAGAATCTGTGTTCATTATATCTTTTTTTGACTTGTGAGGTTCTACAGTGTCGTGGCAACTTGTGGGAGGAGAGGGAATAAAGAGTTTTGATAGGTCGTGATCTGGTCAGAATTCTCAGTGTGCATTTCTGATGAAAGTTCTGTATCTGTGATGAAAGGGTAAATGTAGGGTAGATCAAATGAACCAGTTTCCCAGGGTATCCATGGGTTCCAGAAACCCTTAAAAGTTCTTGAATTCAGTAATGAGTTTTTAAGGCCTTTAAAGTACCTGAAAATTGCTATTGAGCCCCAAAAAGTGCTTGAAACCATTATTGTGTTTTTTTCTGTACTGTTTGGTGACTTTTTTTTTAGTAGCACCGGTAGCTATATTCATTGGTGTTGCTATGGCTCTTTGGTTACCACATTCGACTTAAGATCTGAAGTCCAATTGTTAGATGCTAGTCTGCATCATCTACATTGTGTTCTGAGGCAAGGCACTTAATCCTGATCAGAAATGGGGGGGGGGGGGGGGGGGGGGGGGTAGGGGGGGAGGGAGGGGGCTAATTTTGCAACAGTCTCAAAGTAAAAATCATTTTTCTCAAACTTGAAACTCTTGAGATAATTTATGTAAATACAGTAAAACCTGTCTTGAGAGACCACTGTCTTGAGAGACCACCTGTCTTTAGAGACCACATATGCCAGGCACCGATTGGTTTTACTCTATAATGGACCTGCTATGGGAGACCACCTGTCTTGAGAGACCACCTGTCTTGAGAGACCACTGTAACCTGGTACCAACTTGTATGTTTATGCCATAATTGACCTGTATTGAGAGACCGCCCCTTTGAAGACTGAAACCATGACAAAAACTTCTTAACTTTTCTGGAATTGGAAAATCCATTGTGTTATACTAACACAATTAAAAGTATTAAAACCTCTCAATTGGGTTTCAGTTACTAACTCAGTAAAGATTGAGATGTTTTTATAAGACCCCTGTGAAAAGATTAGGATTATTGCTGAATAAACAATTTCATACATGCCTGAAATGTGACAGATAGGAATAAAAATAAATTTGTGTTGAAAATCTTTTTGTAAATGAAGATTTTCAACACTAATTTATTTTTATAACAGTCCATTTCAATTTGTTACAAAAACTTTATAAAAAAGAACTACAAAGTAATTACAAAAATCCATTCTTCTCTATTTCTGAATTTTGTGGTTGGTTATTCACTGACTTGAGAAAACCTGAAACCTGTTATGAGAGACCACATGTCTTGAGAGACCACTTTTGTGTGGCCCAACGGGCGGTCTCTCAAGACAGGTTCTACTGTACCTTGTGCTCAGGAAATCACTTCAAATCAGAGTACCAGTACAAGCTATTACACAGGTGCATTGCTCTGGAAAGGGAGTCCCTGTGACAGTGACTGGTGCCAAATACATCTTCTGATATGCAAATGCAATGTATTGTTATGTTTGTACAATGAAAACCGAAACCGAAAACCCAACTCTTTGAATGAAACCCAAACCGGACCCGATATGAAATTTGAAAACTACCCATCTTTAATCCAGATCGCCCAAGGCATATAGCTCATCAGTGGTACACTTTCCTTCACCTAGTGGAAACCCAGCTTGTGCTGGGGTAGTAATTTATTTTTTGTTTGGTTTAATGACACTTTCAGTGTCATGTCGTGTCATGTCAGATAGAATAGTAATTAAGAGGGTCTGGCTGTTACTGTCCATTGCAAGGTGTTCATGCTCAGTACTCGGGCTTCATCCACCAGTACAATTATCCCAACGCAATATAAGCCTTGCTGTGAAAAGAGTTGTTAAAACCTAAGTAAATAAGCAATAAAACAAACAGTATCCATCCACAATTTTTGTCCATGGTTCAAAATGGAATTGACCCATAATATTTATAGGTGGTTGAATTACAGTGGAATCTTGTTAATTGGATTAAAAAAGTAGACAATTTACAGGAATCATGTCATTTTTCTATCTCCTGGTTATAAACTAGGCATTCATTCTATTATATTTTGTTTGACAGAGCTCTGTCAAAGAAGATATAATAGGCTAAATGCCTATATGGGATGAATTGAGGCAAAAAATGTCTATAAATGTGGTGAATTTGGTGGATGTTGGAGTTATTCATCAACAGACTACAATAATTTTTATTCAGTTAATAGGAGTTGACTCTAACCTATATGCAATTAACAGGTCAAATTTGTATTGAAGATATGGTAAATGGTTTGGTGTTTGTGAGTTATATACATTTAACTGTGTTATTCAATTAAAAGGTATACAATTGAGAGGGTTCACTATATAATGTATGTGCCAATGGTTGAATTGACAGTGCCACACAATAATTCAGGCCTTAAAATTCACTAAAGTTTGTGAGAATCAAAATATTGTGTTAACACTTGAAACCAGGTCCATTTGCGAGAAACAAGATGAGAATCATATTTCTGATTCTCTGAAGATAATTCCAAATATCATCCTCTGGTGAAGATATGGTTTTCTTTTGCTGATATTTAACCTAATGTTTAAAGAAAACACATGTAAAACTGTTTTATTATGTGACTACAAGTAATATCTCCTCAATACTAGCTTAGTTTCGCTCTCAATTCTGGTTTGCCAAAAAAACGAGAATCTCAGTTTCTAAATTCATATCAGGCCTGCCTCAAACAAAGCTCACATGATGTCACTGACATGTGCAAATTTACGAGTCAACAATTTTACAAACAAAATAAAAATTGAAGTTCCTTTGCATTGAACACTGGACAAACATTACACAATTTCCTTTATTTGTTTTCTCATAATGTGTCATATTCAATATTTAAATATCCGCTGCCATATAAGTTCCCACAAAGTAGATTGTCTGTTCCTCAGGCCATTTTTAGCACAACTTTGGCGAAGCCAGATTTGAGCTTATTCCATGGCCAGTCGGCCGGCCGTCTGTCTGTCAACAATTCAATATGGCTCGGGCTAGAGGCCATATTTATGAACCTATCTTTACGAAACTTCTTGGGTACCTTTGATATCACCGTGGGACGAGAACGAGTGTTTTGGGGTCCGGTTCGAAATTCAAGATGGCCGATGGCAGTCATTTTATACAAAATTAGATACAATCAGATTTTTGCACAGAACTTCCATATGAAAGTGCTGATTTGAATAATTTTATGTGTGAATGTGTTAGTACCATGGGATACATCACATATAATACAGGTTTTTTTTCTTGTGCAGAAATTATGCAAATTAGATGAACTTTGATTTTTTCAGTGCTACTTATACACAGTAAGTGCACATGTCAATACTGCTTGGGCAAGAGGCCGTATTTATGAACCGATCTTTACGAAACTTCTTGGGTTCCTTTGTTATCACCATGGGACGAGAATGAGTGTTTTTTTGGGTGTGGTCTAAAATTCAAGATGGCGACCAGCAGCCATTTTGTACCAAAATTAGTGCAATCAGTTTTTTGTACAGAACTTCTATATGGAAGCTCTGATTTGAATAAATTTTTGTCTGAATGTTTAGTAACATGGAATGCATCACATATAATACAGGGTTTTTTCTTGTGCAGAAATTATGCAAATTAGATGGACTTTGATTTTTTCAGTGCTACTTATACACAGTAAGTGCACATGTTAATACTGCTTGGGCTAGAGGCTGTATTTAGGAACCAATCTTCACTAAACGTCTTGGGTACCTTTGTTATCACTTTGGGACGAGAACAAGTGTTTTTGGGTGTGGTCAGAAATTCAAGACGGCTGCCAGCGGCCATTTTGTACCGAAATTAGGTACAATCAGTTTTTTTTTTGTACAGAACTTCTATATGAAGGTTCTTATTTGAATAAATTTTTGAATTAATGTTTAGTAACATGGAATACATCACATATAATACAGGTTTTTTTCTGGTGCAGAAATTATGCAAATTAGATGAACTTTGATTTATTCAGCGCTACTTATACACAGTAAATGGACATGTCAATACGGCTCGGGCTAGAGGCTGTATTTATGAACCGATCTTCATGAAACTTCCTGGATACCTTTGTTATCACCTTGGGATAAGAACAAGTGTTTTTGAGTGCGGTCCAAAATCCAAGATGGCTGCTGATGGCCATTTTATACTGAAATTAGATGCAATCAGTTTTTTTGTACAGAACTTCTAGGACTACGTTTGTTATCATCATTGGATGGTAATGAGTGCTTTGGAGCTTGGCCAAAAATTCAAAATGCCTGTTGGCAGTCATATTTACGGGAATTCTCTGTATTACATTTTTTGTTCAGAACCTGTAAAGAAGATATTTTTATACTGTACCAATGACCCAGACTTAGCTGGTGCTAACTCCAACAAAACCAGGGCCAAACACAAATTTTGCCCCCCAATCCCCAAAATTTGCATCCAAAACAAAAAGAAATCATGTCCTAAAGGACCTCCATGGTACGCCTCTACTGCGCATGCGCAGTGACGCAGTCGTCCCGAAATTGGCGCCAATTATCATTCTCTGTTTGGCCCTTCATCAGTCAACATCTCACTGATCTTTGTGCTTGTAAATCTCAGTTTAAAGGATGCCAGACACGTAATTTTTGGAGAAAATGTGATTCTAAGGAGGATAGAAGGAGGAGAGGAAAAAGAAGTGGCAAAAAATAATCAGGGCTGTACTTAAAATTTTTTGATGAAATTATGTTAAGTTGCCTATTTTCGAGGCATGGGCCTCTTGTTGTCATTCTTGCTAATTGTTGCATTGCTTATTCAGTGTTTCCTCTCCCCTAGCCTTCTAAAGTCCCCCCTGGCAATTCTCCCATGCTTTTGGCATATTTTTGAGAAGTTTCATTTCTAAAATTTCCTGGGAGAGTTGCTTGGTTACAGAATGTTTTCTGTTATTTTCCCCATAGTTACGTTTTCACCCATGGGTGTATAACGTTTGTGTTCTGCATCTTCCATCTGATGTTCTACAGATTCTCCCCTGGGAGTCTCTGTTTTGCATCAGATAGAGTGTAATTGATGACTGATTCCGGGCCAGTTTTTTCAGTGCCTGGAGTCATGTTTTCTAGTGTGTTTACACTGTTTGTTTTCATTGGCAACAGCCTTTTTTGAGGGGGGCTGTTTGCCTTTGTGGTAGTTTATCTCATTATAAGATACATTTATATTATCCGAAAGTGTCTCATTAATTATTTTATATAAATTTAAAATTTTTGACCACACTTTGCCATCGGATCCATCGGGGCTCAACGTTACTTTTCAGCAACTTGGGCTTCTCTGAAAAAATATTTTTTCAAAATTATTTTGTTTTGCAATTGTTTTTTCATTTATTAATGGATCATGTTATTATGTATCTTTGTGTCAGGGGTTTTTGCGAATAACTAGGACTTATTGTTGTTCTTTCACAATGAAGGGACATTGTTCAAATTGTAATAGGAAGAAATCTTCCTCTGACTTTCATGATCATTGTATTAATTGTAGTCAGTGTTCTCGCATTAATCCCTGTCCTATATGTGAACATTGGGATGAGAAACATTGGAAACGTGTGTCACGATATGTTGTTTCTGGAGAAAGAGCGATGCCGGCTCTTTCTCCACAAGGTCACTCTACTCTCTCAGTTTCTATTTCAAAGGAACCAGAACAGGGTGATGTTTCCATGTTATCTTCTTCAAGTGTGCGTCCGTCGTCACAAATGAATTCAGAGCTAGCGGCAAAAGTGCTCATGGAGATTAGACAAATGTCGTCCGCTAGCTCGCCCGGTGTAGCGTCCATTCACCGAATGGTTCGGCAGCCGGGTTCGTCCGATGCGGTCCAAGAGGAAATTTTGGGTGATGCGAGCACTATAAACATAATAGATGCACACCCAGTGACGGCGGATAGTAAACGAGAACGGAGGAAGCCTTTTAGTCCGGTTCCTAGCTCGTCCAGGTCCAGCCGGGCCGCGAGCGAGAGAGGTCCCTCTCTCGTACAACAACATCTGGGACCAGATGTTGTGGTACAAAATGTGTCTTTAGCGGAGCATACGTCCGTCGCTCGAGACGCTCCGTTGTATAAGCAGTCCGCAGAGACTGTTAAGGCTTCCTCTTCTCGTCAGCGCACACGACCGCACCTTGGCTGCGTGACCTCCGATATTTTACCAGCTTCGCCGATGAAGGATTCTTCGGCGACCAGGTCACACCATCCGGCAGCCAGGGATTCGAGACCGATGGACTCCGGACGTTCGCATAGGAAAAGTATGCGGGAGCCATCTGATGCGGAGCTGCCCTCGGCGAAGCAGCGAAAGACTGCGCCTCCGCAGGTCTCGACGTCGGACATTCTTGTGCAGATAGCACAGCTTATCGCAGCATCCCAGCAGCCGACAGAAACGGTGTCGGATCGAGAATTATCCGACGGCGCTGGGTCGGTACGCTCCGCCGCAGCATCGGGGGCGGACGACCGGGAACATCGGGAGGTCCGACCGGATGGTGAAAGGGATACGGATGAATTGGAGCTATCCCTTTCGGAACAACATAAAGCTGCCGTGGACTTCATCCGGCACTTTCTCCCTCAAGTTGTTCCGTCGGGCCAGACTGCTGCGCTTCCGGACAAGAGAATTATAGCGTCATTGGACTCTGAATTTTTTGAGCGGTTCAGGGACATCGCTCCCGAGTTTCCGTCGCAGTCCAATAATGTTGCTAGAACATTTGAATTATTGAACGACGCTATATTTAAACTTGCTTCCAGGACGGGGAAAGCAGGTTTCTTGTCCGCTAATACTCTTAACCTGCCTTTCATTAATGCAAGGAATAAATTCGATACGGCAGGACAGGGTATACCGAGAGTTCCTCTGCGTATGGACGACGAGGCGGAAGACTTAGAGCTATCATTACCGTCGTCAGCTTCTATTCCAACCGCGGTGTTGGAAACAGCTATTGCGTCTAACAGAGCCAATTTAGATGCCTTATCTTACGCAGATCACCTTACTAAGGCGTTATCACTGCGCCTTCAAGGGGAAGAGTTTCAGGATATACAATCCTCTTTAAGACTTCTTTCAAGGGCAGTAGCTTATTCCACGTGTAACTCCGCCCTTTCAGTGGCAAATCTGGAGTTGGTTAGACGTGACGCAGCCCTAGCTACATCCACACTAGTGGATTCTAAGGTGAAGAACTCTCTTAGAGTCGCTTCGGTCTCAGGAGAACTTCTCTTTGACGGCAAGCTTTCCGCGATTTATGATAAAATTAAAAAGAAAGCTAATGATTCTCTGTTGTTCAGATCCGCTCCTAAAAAGTCGGATACAGCAGACACGAATAAGACAGGCACTTCTGGGTCTAATGCGCCCAAGAGAGGTTCCTATAGAGGTTCCGGTGCGTCCTCTTGGTCTTATTCGAGAGACCGTCAGGATAGCGACTCTCGTTCGGGACGTCCTTCAGGCTGGGACAATCGGTCGGACGCCCCGAGGTCGACGAGGCGAGGTGCGGGTCGTGGAAGACGTGGTTTCTCCTACCGCAGGCCTCGCAGGTCCAGGAGGTGATGGCTTAAACCTCTATCGCGTTCCGGTTGGCGGAAGGTTGTCGAGTTTTTCACAAGAGTGAGCGTCGATTACGGACGACCCTTGGGTGAGAGGAGTGACTTCGGAAGGTCTAAAGATATCCTTCAAACGAAAGCCTCCATTAACTCGAAGTCCAAAGTGGACTCATCTTCCGTCAAATCCGCAGAAAAGAGACGCTCTGTTATCAGAGGTGCAGTCTCTTTTAATGAAGAACGCGGTAGAGGTCGTAGAAAACCAGGAATCTCTGGGATTCTACAGCCATCTGTTTCTGGTTCCGAAACCAGACGGCTCGTTCCGTCCAGTCATAGATTTGAGCTGGATAAACAAGCTGATCGTCGCTCCGAAGTTTTATATGGAGACGATTCGATCGGTCAGAGCGAGTATTCGGGTGAACGATTATGCAACGAGCATAGATCTCAAAGATGCGTACTTTCACGTCATGGTACATCCGACATTCCGAAAGTATCTACGCTTCGCAGTCCTAGGAGTGGTGTATCAGTTCCGGGCCATGTGCTTCGGATTGAATCTAGCACCCTGGGCTTTCATTCGGGTAATGAACTCGGTAATGATCTACTTCCGAGCTCATTCGTCTGCGGTAACGTCGGCCTACCTGGACGACATTCTTCAGAGGTACGGCAACGAGTTAACGCTTCAGAACGATGTTCAGAATCTTCTTCTATTGCTCCGACGTCTCGGTTTCATAGTAAACGAGGAGAAGTCGGATCTGGTGCCGTCCAAGTCATTCACTCATCTGGGAATGAGCTTCGAGACGCACAACAATCTCGTTCGTCTGCCGTTAACCAGAGCGAAATTAGTCAGTTGTTACGCTCGCTATTGTCTGCACGCAGACAAAGTCACGGCGAGAGAATTTATGAGACTGATAGGTCTGTGCGGAGCCGCCGCGGATCTCATTCCGATGGGGCGGCTACGCACACGTCCTCTTCAAATTTTCCTGACTCAGAATTGGAGTGTGAAAATTCATTCGCTCGATGTAGACGTTCTCTTGTCAGATCAAGTGAAACAAGAGATTCAGACTTGGGCAAACATTCAGTGGTTAACTCAAGGAGTTCCGCTGCAGTTGCCGGATCCGAGTTTTACCGTTATGACGGATGCCAGTCAAACAGGTTGGGGTGCATCATTAATCCCAACGGATTCGAGATGCCAGGGTCTTTGGGATCCGCAATTCCTGTGCAAGCACATAAACATCAAGGAAATGATGTCAATTTGGCTTGCGTTACGTCACTGGATGGACATTATTCACGATGCTCATGTCCAAATCCTATCCGACAATACGACAGTAGTGGCGTATATACGGAATCAGGGAGGCACTCATTCAGTTCCGTTGTTCAATCTAACGGAAAGAATCCTTCTGTTTGCGTTAGAACATCACGTTCTTCTTTCGGTCCGTCACATACCGGATCGTCTGAATGTGCTAGCAGACTCCCTTTCACGAAACGGTCGCTTGTTGCCGTCGGAGTGGACTCTCAACAAACAAGTATTCAATCAGATTTGCTACCAATGGGAACGGCCAATGATAGACTTATTTGCGACACATCTCAACAATCAGTTGCAGACGTATGTGTCCCCGTGTCCGGATCCAAGAGCATTTGCAGTAGACGCTCTGTCGATCCCTTGGGACGGAATGATAGGATATGCGTATCCTCCAGTGCCGTTAATTCAACAAGTATTGCTAAAGATAAAACAATCTCAATGCAAGTTTCTGTTGGTATCATCTCTGTCGCCACAGAGACCGTGGATAAATCTACTCAGGTGTCTGTTGTGGGACCTACCGCGGAAGCTTCCTCCACGAGAGGATCTTCTTTCGCAGGGGAAATCGCGCCAACTCCATCACAACCCGCAAGGTCTCAACCTTCACGTTTTTCCGTTGTGCGGTCCTTCTTGCATGGCAAGCACTTTACAGGACGAGCAGTGGACGCGATTTCTAACTGTAGGAGGACCTCCTCTTCGCTAAACTATGCGGCTAAGTGGAAGGTTTTTCGTCGTTGGTGTAAGGATCATTCTGTAGATATATTTGATCCCTCTATACCAGACATTGCAAACTTTCTAGTATACTTGTTTGACGAAATCAAACTGCAGCCTGTTACTATAAAGGGTTATAGATCTATGTTATCTGATACCTATGCACATCATGATAGTTTACAAATTGGATCTAATGTCTCTTTATCGAAATTGGTTAGAAACTTTTCGATAAATTGAAGGAAAAGCCATTTGAACCTCTTGGGACAGTAGATTTCAAATTCTTATCTTATAAGACAGCTTTTCTCTTAGCTTTCTCTTCTGCCAGAAGAGTCAGTGAGCTTCATGCACTATCGGTGGATGATTCTCATTATCGTAGTGTTGGGAACACTATCACCTTCACTACTAATGTGGGTTTTTTAGCTAAGAATCAGGCTCCTAATAAATATCCGGAACCTATTGTTATTAAGGCTCTTCCGTCTTCAGACGGGCGTAGGCCTTTACTCTGTCCTGTTAGAGCACTACGTATCTATAAACAGAGATCTCAGTTTATCAGAAAGGGACGGAAACGTTTCTTTCTGTCTTTGATGCCTAATAGAAAGGACATTTCAGTCCATTCTATTGCTAGATGGATTCAGTTAACTATCCGTACTGCTTATGAAGATTTATCTTCTTCTCAGCAGTCTGTGCTTAAGATTTCTGCTCATGAAGTAAGAGCTCTTTCTACTTCCTGGGCTTATGCTAATAGTGTTGCTATTACAGATTTAATGAAGGCTGCTTATTGGTCTCAGCCATCCACATTTACAAATTTTTATCTCAGAAATATTGAGTCCATTTCTGGAGACCTGCATTGTTTAGGTCCGTTATCTGTTGCTCAGAATGTCGTCCACTAAACAGTTGCAACTATAGTTATGCAGGCTTTCTGTTCCGGCAGTGACTCCGTCCGGCTGCCCTCTTCGCTCTGGGCTATTTGACCCAGGGCAAGGGGAAGGGGGGGGGGGGGGGGCGGGTGTTCCCTTAGGTCACCTGCTTTATAGGGAAAAGCAAGGGAATGCCTCCTCCAAGTCAGTATTTCTGAGTCGCTTCCGGGATGGTTTTAAAGTGTAATATTAATGTTTAATTTCATTCATGTCTTATTTTTAAAGTGTAGCTCGGTGTGAAGCATTTGTATATGTCAAGTGTCAAACGGGCTTTAATATACAATACTCGGACACTTTTAAATGATTATAAAGAGTCTCAATTCTCTGGACTACTTTATTTATTGGCTTGCTTTAAAAATAATTAGTATAAGGGTTATACTGGATGTTAATAGAGAACATGAATGTTATTGTGCTCAACTATTAAGGGTAGTGTATCTTTCTAATTTAATATTAAATAAGAAAGATACATGTAAAGCCTAATACTCCTTTTCTCCTTAAGGGGTTACCTCTTTACTATATAGTTGAGCTTATTGGATTTTCCTCTATGTCCTAGGCCCTCCAGCCTGTTTACTATTCAGCTAAGTCTGGGTCATTGGTACAGTATAAAAATGTTAAAAAATTTATAGTAATTTATATATTTTTTATACTTACCAATGACCCAGACGGGGATGGCCCTCCCTGGAGTTGGGAACTCTTGCCTCCCCGCTGAGTACATAGCGCTGACCAGGCACTGCCAGTAAGAATGATAATTGGCGCCAATTTCGGGACGACCTCGTCACTGTGCATGCGCAGTAGAGGCGTACTATGGAGGTCCTTTAGGACATGATTTCTTTTTGTTTTGGATGCAAATTTTGGGGATTGGGGGGCAAAATTTGTGTTTGGCCCTGGTTTTGTTGGAGTTAGCACCAGCTAAGTCTGGGTCATTGGTAAGTATAAAAAATATATAAATTACTATAATTTTTTTAACTTTTTATGTCAGTAATGTTTGCTGTAAATTTATTGGGTGCCTTTGTTATCACTGTGCTATGAGAACAAATATTTTTGGGTTCAGTCAGACCCACTCGGGGACTCAAAAAGGGAGATAATTAAAAATCTTTTCCGAAAACACCAGACAAAATAATGTTTCTTGAATTCAGCATCCCAAGGATGTGTATATTCAAATGTGTTGAAGCCAAGTTCCTGTGTTAATATTTGGTGGTGTTTGGGGAGGGTAAACATTATTAGCACAACCCGATTTTCTATTTACAATGAGAAAAATAAAACCTCCTCACCCATGGGAACTCTACGAGCTAAAGATAAAAAATTCGAATACCTATATTTTAAGAAGGATTGGACAAATATTTATTAATTAATATGAATCAACAATAGAAGGGTTAAATCAAACCGACCAAAACAATTGCTAACATTTGGCTTATGGTGCACCATACAAGGATCCTCATTGTAACATTAACCCCATGAAGATTTCTTTTCTAGTTTAGCATCTAACTGTCACCTACCTTTACAATACTTAACCTATACATTTGTTACAGGCTACGGTCAGTATTTATGCACAGACCTTTACAATACTTACATGTACCTTTGTTATCAGGTCATTGCCTAGACGTGTGACATTGCTGTGTCACATACTATACATGTACATATCTTAAGCAAGTTGAGCTACAGTGTCATTGACACTTTCATATTAAGTTTGCATTGGTTTTAAAAACAGATCATGCAGCGGCCCATAGGATCATGCAGGAGGACCAGAAAAACAGATTTCTTACTTTTTTAGGCCTAAAAAACAAATTGTTACAAACAATCAATCTTGGATGTCATATTCAGTCTCAAGGATGATACCATATCAACACATGCAGCTGGTCTCCTGTCAGGTCAGTGGGATAAGAAAGTCCTGATCAATGGGCAGTTGTAATAATCTGTATGTATTTGTATAAAACTGATCATTTTATATATATTTCAGGATACACCCTTGTTGCTTCATTACAGACAGCGAGTTTTGATATGACTTGTTTCTGTGTGGACTTTCAAATCTTCCAATTTGTAAAGAACGTTGAATCATGTTCTTTGGAGAATAGTGCAGAAAGCTTAGTGGAACAGCCCTGTGGTAAACCCATAACCGTTCCAGAATTCCAAGCAGGGCAAGTCATTCCAGAAATTCCAGAATATTTTGTCTGTGACTTCTTCCTGATTTGGAACTACATTCTAGGACTGCAGATTGGCTTAAATTGGATACAATGGCGAACATGTACCCACCGTAAGTCTTGTTCTGTTGGTAGACAAAATTGCCTGTGTTTCCGCTTTCCTTAAGAGTTTGAGTTTGAGACGTGAATTGATTTGCATTCCGTGTATAAACTCTGGGTAGTTGTGCCATTTTTGTTTACAGAAGACAAGAATCATCAGAAATTAAAATATCTTCTTCGACTGCAAGGTGATAAATTCTCTCCCATCTCTACTCTGAAATGTCTTGGAGAATGTCTTCACAATTATGATTGAATCAACTTATCTTTTGTTGTGTATTGTGTCACCTCATCATTATTAAATGCTAAATTTCCCTTTACACAAATATTTATGAATACTAGGTTCAAAAAGCTAGGTAGTGAGTGTTGTTGTTTATGTTTCAGGGCTCCCCATTGGAAATCTGGGAAGTGAAGCAGTGATTGTTAACCATGGTAAACAGTCTGTATGTCGAAACATATGTTCTACATGTACATGCAAGACTGGAAACTCACCAAAATTTGAACTTTGCCCTTAACCCTTAAGGGCCTAATTCTGACTTTCATAACTTTTTAATGCAAAGGAACAGGTGCCCCAACATGCATTGTTTGGGTAAACTCAAAACTTGTTTTGTAAGTACTTTGTCAGTTGTTTTTAGGCAAGTCTTGGCTGCCTCTGTAGGCAGCCAAGACTTGACTAGAAACAACTGCAAAGCCACAGGAGGTACACTTTTAAAGGCCCATAAGGGTTAAGGGATAAATTCTAGATTCAGATTCAGATGATTTATTCAAAGTATACATAAACGGTTACAAATATAATAACGGTTTTAAATACATATATTTCACAAGTTTAGTAAATTGTATACTGTAGAAGGTGGCATAGCCAGATTGGCTGTCTACCTGTCACCCTATTGAAGAAAGTGCAGTTGCAAACAGACTGGCCAAATGGTTCAAATTTAAAAAAATGTATGTGGCACTAATTTGGGACTGGGGATTGAGTGATTTCATTGCTCGGGAGGAAGATGCTTTCCAGCTCAATGTGGGTGGGAGACAGGTGGTTAGGAATTGATTAGGCTTGGGATGATATCCCGATACTCCGATACGTACGATATAGGTACTCAAATATCCTGCAATTCAGAATATAACACCGGACTATACCAGAATACTGATTATTAAATCAGGGTGTTTTTTGTTTGTGTTTGCATCGCTGTTTGCGAAGCAAAATCTTCCAGGGCCAGGTGCGATCTAATCACCGAAATTTCGCTCGCATGGTGTGATTCAATATTTTATGCGGTCATCCAACATTCCGATTCTAAAATGGTAAAACTACAGATAAACAGTGTAACAATAGTCAATACACCAATTTATTATGAACATTAGTGTTGGGAGGTTAACCGAAAATACAACTTGTGTCCGTTATTTAAAAACACTGACTGACCTGAACGTGAGATAACCATCAGTCGGGACACGTATGATTATTTAACTGCACAATCTTGAATGCTGCCACTTCATGTAATGTGTTCAACAAAAAGGGCGGAAATCACAGAAAAAATCAAGAGCTTGGTAGGCCAAATTAATTACTTTTTTGGTCCCATAATACAATCGTATTTACGTATTAAATAAACTTTCTTTTGAATGTGAAATGAATGAAATGATAACAATCACCCAATTCAGCGTGAGATTGAAAGCGCCACCTGGTTTTGGACAAAAATGAGGG
Organism: Pictodentalium vernedei; assembly: GCA_031216915.1. Lineage (NCBI taxonomy): Eukaryota > Metazoa > Mollusca > Scaphopoda > Dentaliida > Dentaliidae > Pictodentalium > Pictodentalium vernedei. The sequence continues at coordinate 692,947,237 of CM062295.1, forward strand.
GGGGGGGGGGGGCAGGGTGCCAATGCTATTCAACTGTATATCCAGGGCTCTGTGAACAATCTTCATTGTCTTCTGGATTAATGGTTCACTGTACATGTGCTGTGCTATATATAATCTCATAATTTTAGAGAGAGGGGAAGGTACTTGCACTTTGAACTTTTATTAAAACTAATATTTGGGAACAAAACCAAGTGTTTATAGGGTTTAATACTTGAATATTTTTCTCTAAAAAAACCAAAACCAGAGTCAACTCTTTTTTAAAAAAAACGAGTAGAAACCGAAACCGTGGGAAAATTTCATAACCTCCCAACACTAATGAACGTCCGTTGGTTATGCAAAATGATAATTTTTTTTTAGCCACCATTTTACAAATGTTTTCAAAGCAGTTGACAAAACTTCACTCATGTTTTCTACGATGTTGGTGCCTATTAATTAGCCTCCTTGATGTGCACCAATTATTTTTCATAATCATCTTCATAACGTTTTTCGTTTGGGTGAATCGATTGAAAATTGCAAAGTGGAAGTGAACTGCAAGAACATGTCTCAGTAACTGATATATTTCATTGCCAACCTACGGGATCAGGGTACTCCAGCTTTTTTAAGTATTTGGTAAGGTTAGTTGTCGTGATCATCAGATGACTACTTACCTATATTTTTATACTATACCAATGACCCAGACATAGCTGGTGCTAACTCTTAAAATATAGGGCCAAACACAAATTTTGCCCCCCAATCCCCCAAATTTGCATCTAAAACCAAAGAAAACATGTCCTGAATGGCCCTCCACACTTCACCTCTACTGCGCATGTGCAGTGTCAAGGACGTTCCGAAATTGGCGCCATTAATCATTCTAAGTTTGGCCCTTCATCAGTTAACATCTGACTGATCTTTGTGCTTGTAAATCTCAGTTTAAATGATGCCAGACACATAAATATTAGTGAAATGGTGATTCTAAGGAGGATAGAGAAGGAGGAGAGGAAAAATGTGTGACAGAATATTCTCAGGGCTGTAACTTAAAATTTTTTAATGAAATTATGTTAAGTTACCTATTTTCGAGGCAGCAGCCATTTTGCTGTCATTCTTGTTATTTAGTTACACTGATTTTTCAGTGTTTTCCTCTCTCCCTTTCCTTTAAGTCCCCTCTTGCTATTCTCCCATGCTTTTGGCATAGTTTCTGTAATTATTATTACTAAAATTTCTTGGGAGTTTTAGCTGAATAACAGAATTCTGTTCTTTTCCCCATGTTTACGTCTTCACCTATGGGTGGTTAGGCATTGTGTTCTGCATCTACCATCTGATGTTCTGCAGTTTCTTCCCTGGAAGTCTCTGTTTTGCATCAGATAGTGTATTTTTGGTAACTGATTTCGGGCCTGGGTGCCTGGAGTCTTATTTCAGTGGTTTTACACTCATTGTTTACATTTACAACAGCCCTCTGTGTGAGGGGGGGATTTCTTGAAAATAATATCTTGATGTTAATTTAATCATAACTAGATACATTATTATTGTTCGTAAGTGTTGCATGAATTGTTTAAAATATTTTAAAAATTTTTGTCCACACTTAGGCTTGGGATCCATTGGGGCTCAACGTTACTTTTCAGAAACTTGGGCTGTTCTGAAAAAATATTTTTTCAAAATATTTTGATTTCAATTATTTTTTCTATGTTAATGGATCATATTATTATTATGTATTTTGATTGTCAGGGGTTGGTGCGAGTACCAGGACTTTGTTTTCTTTTCACATTGAAAGGATTTTGATCAATTGTAATAAGAGGAAGTCTTCCTCTGACTTTTATAATCATTCTATATGTGGTCAGTGTACTCGCATTTACTCCTGTTCTGTATCTGATGATTTTGATGACAACATGGGTAGCGTATGTCACGGTATGTTAGTGGGGAATTGGACATTCCGGTCCTTTCCCCGCAGGGTCACTCTACTTTATCAATTTCTATTTCAGACGATCAAGATTAGGGTGATGTATCTGTGATGTCTTCCAACAGGGTGCCTCTGTCGTCACAATTAATGAAAGGCTAGCGGAAAAGTGCTCATGTAATACGCCAATTGCCTAAGAGGACCCTAGTAGGTTCGACGGCCTTTGACGTCCGCTAGCTTGCCCGGTGTAGCGTCCATTCATCGAATGGTTCGGCAGCCGGGTTCGTCCGTTGCGGTCTAGAAGGAGTTTTGGGGTGATGCGAGCACTATAAATCAACCAAATGCACACCCAGTGACGGCGGATTAGAGGGAGAATGGAGGAAGCCTTTTAGTCCGGTTCATAGCTCGTTCTGGTCCATCCGGATGGCGAGCGAGAGAGGCACCTCTCTCGTACAACAACATCTGGCCCCAGATGTTATGGTACAAAATTTTTCGCATTCGGAGCATACGTCTGCCGCTCGGGATGCTCCGACATATAGTCAGTCCGGAGAGACTGTCAATAAGGCTTCCTCATTCTCATGGTAGCGCACACGACCGCTCTTGGCTACGTGACCTTGGATATCCAGTCAGCTTCGCCAGTCAGAGAATCATCGGCGACCAGGTCACACCATCCGGTAGCCAGGGACACGAGGCCTGCAGACTCCGGACGTTCGCATAGGAAAGTGTGCGGGAGTCAACGTACACGGAGCTTCCGGCGGCAATGCATCGTAAGACCGCTACTGCACAGGCCTCGGGGACGGATGTGCTATCCTAAATAGCACAGCTTATCGCAGCATCCCAGCAGCAACTGAATCTGTCGCATAATGTTTTATCCGACGATGCTGGGTTGGGATGCTCCGCGGAAGCAGGTACGGACGTCCGAAAATTTCATCCGGTCCGACGGGATACCGAAAGGGATTCGGAGGATTTCGAGCTTTCCCTTTCGGAACAACATATGCTGTTGTATATGTCATCTGACTTGATCTTCTACAGGTTCTTTCGTCGGACCAGAATGCTGCGATGCCGGATAAGAAACTGATAGCGTCGGTGGACTTAGAAATTTCTGGTTCGGTTCAGGGACTTCGTCCCTCAGTTCCGACATAGTCCAATAATGTCGCACAAACTTTCGAATTATTGAACAACGCTATATATTTATTATTATATGCTTGCTATTACCAAGCATTTCTGGTTTCTTGTTCGCAAAGTTACGGAGATGTCTTTCAAAAGTGTGCCTCTGTCGTCATAGTTAATGAAGAACTAGCGGCAATAAGTGCTCATGGAATATGTCTATCGCCTAAGAGGTCCCTTGTAGGATCGACGGAGTGACATTCGCTAGCTCACCCGGTGTAGCATACATTCATCGAATGGTTCGGCTGCCGGGTTCGTCCGTTGCGGTCTAGGAAGGAGATTTGGGTGATGCGAGCACTATAATAACTTTAGTACTCACCCAGTGACGGCGGATTGAGGACAGATCGGAGGAAGCCTGTTAGTCCGGTTCCTGGCTTGTCCAGGTCCGTCCGGGCTGTGAGCGAGAGAGGTCCCTCTCTCGTCCAACAACATAGGGGACCGCATGTTGTGGTTCAGATATTTTACATTCGGAGCATATGTCCATCGCTCGGGACGCTCCATTATATTGACAGTCCGAGAGACTGTCGATAATGCTTCCTCATCCTCACAGCAGTGCACACGACCGCACATTGGCTACGTGACCTCGAGTATCCGATCAGTTTCGTCATTCAGTGATTCCACGGCGAACAGGTCACGCCATCCGGTAGCCAAGGGACACGAGGCCTATACACTCCGTTCGCTCGCATATTAGTAGTATGCACGGGGTAACGATCACGGAGCTTCCAGCGGCAATGCATCGTAGGACCGCTTCTCCACAGGCCTCAGTGACGGACGTGCTATCCGAGTTAGCACACTTTTTTTGCAGCATCCCAGCAATCGACAGTTTCTTGGTCGAATCAGGAATTATCTGACGGCGCTGGGTCGGTGCGGTCCGCGGTTGCATCAGGTATGGACGACCGAACGCTTTATAGGGTCTGACAGGATGGCGAAAGGGATTCGAAAGATTTCCCTTTCGTAGCATCGGAAGCTGCCATACATATCTTCCGGCATTATCTTCCAGTGATTGTTATTTCGGACTACATTGCTGCGATGTTGGATAAGAGACTTATAGCGTCATTGGACACGGAATTTTGGATCGGTTCAGGGACATTGTCCCTGACTTACTGGCACAGTCCAATAATGTCATTAGAACATGTGTTGTATTTATCGACGCTATATATATATATAAGCCTGCTACCAAGCATGATAGTTTAGCTTCTTGTCCGCAATGCTCATTTCTGCCTTTTATCATTTATACGAATAATTTATTTTGGCAGAACAGGGCATACCGAGAGTTCATATGCGTCTAGACGGCGTGGTTAAAGACTGGAAATAATCTTTTTCGCCGTCTATGTCTTTTCCAACCACAATGTTGGAAACGACAATGATGTCTAATAGACTTAACTTAGACGCTTTATCATACGTAATCCACCTTACTGAGGCGTTATCATTACGTCTTCAAGAGAAAGAATTCCCGGATATAATCCTCAATGTGATTTCTTTTGAGGGCAGTAGTTTGTTCATGTATAACTCCGCCCTTCAGTGGCTGCTTGGAGTTGGTTAAACGTGACGCAGCCCTAGCTACATCCACGCGCGTGGATAGTAAGGTGAAGAACTCTCTCAGAGTCGCTTCGTTCTCGGAGAAGCTTCTCTTCGACGGCAACTTTTCAGCAATCCATGAATTCCTCGATTTACACGTTCTCTTGTCTATCTAGTGTAGCAAGAGATTCAGACTGGGGCAAACATTCGGTGGTTGACTCAGAGAGTGCCACTGCAGTTGCCGGATCCGAGTTTTATATTATGACGGTTGCCAGTCAAACAGGTTGGGATATAATATTGATCCCAACGGATTCGAAGTGCCAGGGTCTTTGGGTTCCGCAGTCTCTAAGCAAGCACTTATCTTCCACGGAATAATGTTTTTTTAGGCTTGCTTTATGTCATTGGATGAACATTATTCAGAAACGCATGTCCAAATCCTGTCCGTTAATTCGACAGTAGTGGCGTATCTCTGGAACCAGGGAGGCACTCATTCGTTTCCGTTATTCAATTTAATGGAAAGAATCCTTCTGTTTGGTATAGTGCACCAAGTTCTGCTTCGGTCCGTCATATTCCGGGTCGTCTGATGGTATTACCGGACTCCCGTTCACTTATGGGTTGCTTGTTGCCGTCAGAATGGACTCTCAACAAACAAGTATTCAATCAGATTTGCTATCAATGGGAGCGCCCAATGATAATTTATTTACGACACAACTTGCTTGTCAATTGCAGACGTATTTGTTTGCTTGTCCGGATCTCTGAGCTTATGTTGTTAACGCTCTATTGATCTAATAGGACGGAATGATAGGATATACGTATCCTCCTGCGCTGTTGTTTCAGCAAGTATTGCTAAGATAAACAACCACAATACATTTTTGTTGATAACATCTCTGTCTTCACAGAGACCATGGGTAAATTTACTCTGATGTCTACTGTGGGACTTAACGCGAAATCTTCCTCCATGAGAGGATCTTTTTTCGCTGGGTAAAATCGTGTCATCTTTATCACAACCCGCAAGGTCTCAACCTTCACGTATTCCGTTGTGTGGTCTTTATTGCATTGTAAGCATTGTACTGGATGAGCTTTGGACGCGATTTCTTACTATAGGAGAACCTCTTCTTCGCTATACTATGCGGCTAAAGTGGAGGCTCTTCCGTCGTTGGTGTAGGGATCACTATGTTGATATTGTTGATTCCTCCATACTAGTCATTGCAACTTTTTAGTATACTTGTTTGACAAGATCTACTGCAGCCTGTTATTATTAAGGTTATAGGTTTATGTTACCTCATACCTATGCACTCTATGATAGTTTACAATTGAGTCTTATGTCTCTTTATCTAAGTCAGTTAGTAACTTTTCGATAAATAGACTTAGAATCATTAGATTAAATTCCTATATGGAATTTAACTTCGGTTCTTATTTAGCTAAGTAATCATTTGAGCCTCTGGAAACAGTAGTTTTCAAATTCTGACCTTTTAGACAGTAATTCTGTTGGCTTCTCTTTTAATGAAGAGTCAGTGAGTTTCATGCACCATCGGTGGATGATTTTCACTTTCGTAGTTTCGGAATCACTACTTCCTTTACTATTTAGGTTGGATTTTTGCATAAGAGTCAGGCTCCTAATTAATATTCGGAACCTATTGTTATTAAGGTCCTTCCGTCTTCGTACGGGCATAGGCCTTTACTCTGTCCGGTTAGAGTTTATGTATTTATAAACAGATATCTGTTTATTACTACGGGCGTAAGCTTCTTCTGTCTTTGATGCCTAATAGAAGGATGTTACGCTCCATTCTATTGCTAATGGATTCTATTAACTATCGATACTGCTTATGGTATATCATTGACTCAGCAGTTGTGTTTGAGATTTCGGCTCATGAAGTAAGAGTTCTTCTACATCTTGGGCTTACATTAATAGTGTCGCTATTATAGATTTTTGAAGGCTGCTCATTGCGCTCAGCCATCCACATTCATGAATTTTTATCTCAGAAATATTGAGTCCATTTCTGGAGGCCTCTATTGTTAGGTCTATTATCTACTGCTCAGAATGTCATTCACTTAACAGTTGCTACTATAGCTAGGTAGGCTGTCTGTTTCGGCAGTGACTCCGTTCTGCTGCCCTCTTCGCTCTGGGCTATTTGACCCAGGGCCAGAAAAGGGGGGGGGGGGGGGGGGGGGGAGGGTGTTCCCTTGGGTCACCTGTTTTACTATGAAAACAAGGGGATACCTCCTCCGGAGTTAGTAATTCTGAGCTGTTATTGGGATGGTTGTTTAGTGAGAAGTTTATGTTTTAAAAATTCATTCAGGCCTTAGTTTTTAAAGTATAGCTTTTGAATATAGCACGTGTCAACGGACATTATTATACAATCCTCAGACACTTTTAAGGAGTATAAAGAGTCTCTATTCTCTAAACTTACTTTATTTATTGGCTTACTTTAAAAATTATTAGTATAAGGATTATACTAGATTTTAATAGAGTACATGGATGTATGATGCTCAATTTTGGAAGGTGTTGTATCTTTCTAATTTATCATAAATAAGAAAGATACATGTAAGGCCTAATACTTCTTTTTCCCTAGAGGGGATGACTCTATTTTATATAATTGAGCGTATTCCATCTTGCTCTATGTCCTTGGCCCTCCAGCCTTTTTACTATTCAGCTATGTCTGGGTCATTGGTATAGTATAAAAATGTTAAAAAATTTATAGTAATTTATATATTTTTTATACTTACCAATGACCCAGACGGGGATGGCCCTCCCAGGAGTTGGGAACTCTTACCTCCCTGCAGAGTACATAGCGCTTACCAGACACTGGTTATTAGAATGATTAATGGCGCCAATTTCGGAACGTCCTTGACACTGCGCATGCGCAGTAGAGGTGAAGTGTGGAGGGCCATTCAGGACATGTTTTCTTTGGTTTTAGATGCAAATTTTGGGGATTGGGGGGCAAAATTTGTGTTTGGCCCTATATTTTAAGAGTTAGCACCAGCTATGTCTGGGTCATTGGTAAGTATAAAAAATATATAAATTACTATAAATTTTTTAACTTTCATCGTAATTACCAGCGCCTGTGACTAAAATCGTCTTTATTCTAAAACTGAAAAGTAGAAGGATGTGCTAAGACTCTAAGGGCCTCTTGGTAACTCACATTTGTAAAGTTAGGGATGGGCTTATGCTAGAGTATGAGCTCAGACATGCATGACCAGTCAGTTCAGCACATGATAGAATTTGCAGGCCTGGAAATAAGTGGTCGGTCACGGACAGTGACCAGCATGAAACGATGTGACCGGCACTAACTGTATCCAACCGGTCATAAATGACCGGTGTATTTTTCTCCCAAGTATATTAATTTTTTACATGAGACCTTGTGTTCTGAATCATTAATTATGGATGTTGATGGTGATTAATTTCCACATTCGAATATATTCTCTAAAATAAATACAAATACAAAATTGTAAAACACAAGACAGATTTATAAATGAGAGATGCACCTTTCGCAATCGAAACTGAAACTGGTTTGTACTCTATTTTTTACGTGTATGTTCTTCAAATTGAACCAGATGATCCCTTCCTCTTTCCTTTCCTTTGTGTAATATACTTTCTTTGAAAACTGTGAGCAGAATTTGTCATAATTTCCGGAAAGCTTTACAGTAATTCAGTAATACTTCCAGAAAAATATAACCAGTTTTAACTCAGGTGACAGATGTGCAAGTGCTGATTTTATTTGGTGCTGAGGTTACCTGGTGCCGAAAATTATGGGGTTGGTTTTAACCAGGTGTCAGATTTCCCAGTGGTGAGACGTCCATGCTCCAGGTGCGGAGATGTTCAGCATTCAATTTCAAAGAAATTGTCGCATTGGAGTCCAGTTGTTGCGTTTTAAGAAAAAAAAAGTGATTTGCGGACTGAAGACATCCCCATCATGCAGTTTAATGTTATAAAAGTTAAGTGTCATTTCAATAAAATTGAATGCAGGTAGGCCCTAATATTTTGTATATCATTACGACATTAGCTCAACATAATTTACATGGTATTAACCCTTTACACAACGAATCGCCTGCATCCGCCCGCGTAATATGCAAATTCAGCAGCTGAAAAAATATTATTTTTCGAAAAATTTCAACAAAACCATATCATGTGACCCCTCTTTGGAACGAGCTCGTTCCAAAGAGGGGTCACATGATATGGTTTTGTTGAAATTATTTAAAAAAATTAAAAAAATGATATTTCAAATAATAAATTTTGATATTGTCAGCATTGGGTAAAAGGTTAATGTTTGATTTGGAAGCCAAAAAATATGACCGACCCAGGTTACTGTATGACCGATCCGATCATTATGGAGCCGGTCATTATGACCGATGCACCAAAAAAAATTATTTCCAGGCCTGGAATATGGGAAATTGGGGAGGGGGGGGGGATGGATGCTGAAGTAGATCCCCTCCTCCCTAATGTATTTGTGCTCCCCAACTATGAATTGCTCCACCATTGTCCCTGTGATCTTAACTGTAGCTTCAACACCAGGATAAATATCAAGATACTTATCTAGATAAACATCGTATTGTGACTTGTGTACCTTGATACGTATTGTACCATGAATTTGGTGTATCGTCTCAATCCTAAACACGTTGCTCTCCATGACTCTAGTAAATATATAAATATGAGGTTTGTTTTTTACTATGTGATATGTACTGGTTAAGGAGAGTGGTGGCTCAGTGGTTACGGTATTGGTCTTCCAACTGAAAGGTCCATTATTCAATCCCCATCAGGGGTGACTGCATTGTGTCCTTGGGCAATGCACTTAATACCGACTGCCCACATGGGGTCATGGTGGCACTGTGTAATAGGGCATCCTGCATGTCATTTGTGCACTTGTCATCAACCAATGCTAACCCTACTTGTGTATAGTTAGCATGTTGGGGAGACTGACAGTTGCTTGCCACATCTTGGTGGTTCTCTCTGGGAACTCCTTCTTCCTCTACCCATAAAACTCTTTGACATGAGGTGACACTGTCAAAAATGTTATGAAACCCCCAAAAATAAATAATAAATGCACTGGTTGCCCCGACAAGGGTACAACAATTCTCTCAAATTCTAAATTATTTAAAAACTGAAAAATTAGTACTCAGTTGGCATGGTCCCTTTGGCTGCCGCATGATCTCTTTTTATAACCAATGCAAACTTAAAAAAATAAAAATTAAATGGTTTATGTCTGATATTTTAATAAAACTGATAAATTTGTCTCTTGAGTTCAATAAGTCTTTGCAATGCTTTAGCATTGCAAAGCCTTGTTGCACTCAAGGGACGAAATACACCACAACCCAATATAGATTATGAGGCCTAAAAATTAAAACAAAACAAGAACATGAACTTTTGATGGCAAAGAACTAATTACAAAAATAAAAATAAAATAAAAAATGCCCACCCACATGCAGTTTTACAAAAAAATGGCCTGAGAAACAGATCTACTCTTTTGGGCATAATTATGAATATTTATCTTTTTCTTGAAAAAATAAAGCTAATGACTTCTCATTTGGATGGAAAATAATAAGTTAAATCAATTGTGTCCCATGTGGGAATCCCAGGAAGTGAAGCAGTGCTTGTTTATTTTGATAAACAACTTCTGCTTCACTGTGGGTAAAATAGGACCCAGTAACCAATGTCTCAACTGGAAGTCCTCTAAAGTGAGCAGCAAATAGGTATAAATAAACACTTGACTTCATATCTGTGTTGCGGTCATGATATAATCATAGATGTTGATAGTGACTCTCAAAACAATAAATAAAAAAATTCTCTGAGTGGTCATGTGTTATGCATTGGAAACAAATATTACAAAAGCTAAAAACACTGAACCTGAATGGCTATTTTTGTATAATCTGCAGGGGAAATTCAGACAGTTCCTCAGGTGAAGATTGAGGTGCCCACTCTCAGCTTTGACTGCAATTCTAGAACAACTGCACCAATATGCAATCATGAGAAAATCTTCCTGAAAACAGTCATTTTAACTTGGCATTGGGAGATTTTACTGACTGCCACATGACTCGAGCTCATGGTTGGTGTATATTACAGATCTGGGAATATTTTCTTTTTTTCTTTTTGTTTTGTAGCTTATTATTAGTCGAGTTGTGACGAAGTCAAACTCGACTAAAAGTTTGATGAATGATGGGCGGGCAATTGGGCGGGTGGGCATAAACAATTGGTTTCCGGATGATAACTTGATAATGGTTCAACCCAATTTCATGTAACTTCATAGGTAGGTTGGTATCAGTGAGAGGAAGAACCCTATCAATTTTGGACTTGCTTGGTCAACGGTCAAGGTCACAGTGACCTTGAACATAATAAATTATAAATAATTGGTTTCCGGATGATAACTTGACTACGGTTCAACCCACATTCATGAAACATCATATGTAGGTTGGCCTTCGTGAGAGGAAGAATCCTATTTATTTTGGACTCACTAGGACAAAGGTCAAGGTCACAGTGACCCTGAACACAGTAAATCAAAACAATTGATTTCCGGATGATAACTTGATAATGGTTCGACCCATGTTCATGAAACTTCATAGTTAGATTGGCATCAGTGAGAGGAAGAACCCAATATATTTTGGACTCGCTAGGTGAAAGGTCAAGGTCACAGTGACCTTCAACATAGTAAATCGTAAACAATTAGTTTCTGGATAACTTGATAATGTTTCGACCCACGTTCATGAAACATCATAGGTAGGTTGGCATCAGTGAGAGGAAGAACCCTATTTATTTTGGACTTGCTAGGTGAAAGGTCAAGGTCACAGTGACCTTCAACATAGTAAATCGGAAACAATTGGTTTCAGGACGATAACTTGATAATGGTTTGACCCACATTCATGAAACTTCATAGGTAGGTTGGGCCCCAATGAGTGGAAGACCCCTATTTATTTTGGACTCACTAGATCAAAGACCAAGGTCACAGTGACCTTGAACATAATAAATCATAAACAATTGGTTTCCAGATGATAATTTGACAATGGTTCCACCTACGTTCATGAAACTTCATAGCTAGGTTGGCATTAGCGCAAGAAAGAGCCCTATGTATTTCAGAATCACTAGGTCAAAGGTCAAGGTCACAGTGACTTTTCATATAGTAAATTGTAAACAATTGGTTTCCGGACGATAAGTGATAATGATTAAACCCACTTTTGTACTGTCACAACTCGACATTGGATCGGTGATCCTATCGGCATTTTTTTATGGATCCTAGCAAGAGCCAAATTGGTAACTATTCCAGTATATGAATTCCCAGATAAAAATCGACGCATTAACATTTATGTTTGAAATAAAATAAATTCAGTAAATACATGATCATGTTTGTCTGTTCAGATGTTTGATTCAGCTGTTGAGGCATAATTGTAGATTTCTTAGATGAAAATATTGCAAATTATACCTCAAATTCCAATTGATGGTTTGGAGCAAAGCTGATTTACTGTGGGAGACAATACACACAAGGGGAGAGGGTGCATCAGGATTTCTTTAGCAATTGAAGATTCACAGATAGAAGTTTGATGAAAATTCACCAAATTTCTTATAGAATCTTCTTTGCTTTTGTGGGGGCATCTACACTGGAAAGTGTTTTTCCAAGTGGTAGCACACCTTCAGCAGATGGTAATATTTTTATACTGTACCAATGACCCAGACACAGCTGGTGCTATCTCTTAAAATATAGGGCCAAACACAAATTTTGCCCCCCAATCCCCAAAATTTGCATCTAAAACCAAAGAAAACATGTCCTGAATGGCCCTCCACACTTCACCTCTACTGCGCATGCGCAGTGTCAAGGACGTTCCGAAATTGGCGCCATTAATCATTCTAAGTTTGGCCCTTCATCAGTTAACATCTGACTGATCTTTGTGCTTGTAAATCTCAGTTTAAATGATGCCAGACACATAAATATTAGTGAAATGGTGATTCTAAGGAGGATAGAGAAGGAGGAGAGGAAAAATGTGTGACAGAATATTATCAGGGCTGTAACTTAAAATTTTTTAATGAAATTATGTTAAGTTACCTATTTTCGAGGCAGCAGCCATTTTGTTGTCATTCTGATTATTTAGTTACACTGATTTTTCAGTGTTTTCCTCTCTCCCTTTCCTTTAAGTCCCCCCTTGCTATTCTCCCATGCTTTTGGCATAGTTTCTGTAATTATTATTACTAAATTTTCTTGGGAGTTTTAGCTGAATAACAGAATGAATTCTGTTCTTTTCCCCATGTTTACGTCTTCACCTACGGGTGGTTAGGCGTTGTGTTCTGCATCTACCATCTGATGTTCTGCAGTTTCTTCCCTGGAAGTCTCTGTTTTGCATCAGATAGTGTATTTTTGGTAACTGATTCCGGGCCTGGGTGCCTGGAGTCTTATTTTAGTGTTTTTACATTCATTGTTTACATTTACAACAGCCCTCTGTGTGAGGGGGGGATTTCTTGAAAATAATATCTTGATGTTATTTTAATCATAACTAGATACATTATTATTGTTCGTAAGTGTTGAATAAATTGTTTAAAATATTTTTAAAATTTTTGTCCACACTTAGGCTTGGGATCCGTTGGGGCTCAACGTTACTTTTCAGAAACTTGGGCTGTTCTGAAAAAATATTTTTTCAAAATATTTTGATTTCAATTATTTTTTCTATATTAATGGATCATATTATTATTATGTATTTTGATTGCCAGGGGTTGGTGCGAGTACCAGGACTTGTTTTCTTTTCACATTGAAAGGATTTTGATCAATTGTAATAAGAGGAAGTCTTCCTTTGACTTTTATAATCATTCTATATGTGGTCAGTGTACTCGCATTAACTCCTGTTCTGTATCGTATGATTTCGATGACAACATGGGAAGCGTATGTCACGGTATGTTAGTGGGGAATTGGACACTCCGGTCCTTTCCCCGCAGGGTCACTCTACTTTATCAATTTCTATTTCAGACGATCAAGATTGGGGTGATGTATCTGTGATGTCTTCCAACAGTGTGCCTCCGTCGTCACAATTAATGAAGGGCTAGCAGAAAAGTGCTCATGTAAATACGCCAATTGCCTAAGAGGACCCTAGTAGGTTCGACGGCCTTTGACGTCCGCTAGCTCGCCCGGTGTAGCGTCCATTCATTGAATGGTTCGGCAGCCGGGTTCGTCCGTTGCGGTCTAGAAGGAGTTTTGGGGTGATGCGAGCACTATAAATCAACCAAATGCACACCCAGTGACGGCGGATTAGAGGGAGAACGGAGGAAGCCTTTTAGTCCGGTTCATAGCTCGTTCTGGTCCATCCGGACGGCGAGCGAGAGAGGCCCCTCTCTCGTACAACAACATCTGGCCCCAGATGTTATGGTACAAAATGTTTCGCATTCGGAGCATACGTCCGTCGCTCGGGACGCTCCGACATATAGTCAGTCCGGAGTAGACTGTCAATAAGGCTTCCTCATTCTCATGGTAGCGCACACGACCGCTCTTGGCTACGTGACCTCGGATATCCAGTCAGCTTCGCCACTCAGAGAATCATCGGCGACCAGATCACACCATCCGGTAGCCAGGGACACGAGGCCTGCAGACTCCGGACGTTCGCATAGGAAAGTGTGCGGGAGTCAACGTACACGGAGCTTCCGGCGGCAATGCATCGTAAGACCGCTACTGCACAGGCCTCGGGAACGGACGTGCTTTCCTAAATAGCACAGCTTATCGCAGCATCCCAGCATCAACTGAATCTGTCACATATTTTTTATCTGACGATGCTGGGTCGGGACGCTCCGCGGAAGCGGGTACGGATGTCCGAAAATTTCATCCGGTCCGAGGGATACCGAAAGGGATTTGGAGGATTTCGAGCTTTCCCTTTCGGAACAACATATGCTGTTGTGTATGTCATCTGACTTGATCTTCTACAGCTTCTTTCGTCGGACCAGAATGCTGCGATGCCGGATAAGAAACTGATAGCGTCGGTGGACTTAGAAATTTTTGGTTCGGTTCAGGGACATCGTCCCTCAGTTCCGACATAGTCCAATAATGTCACACAAACTTTCGAATTATTGAACGACGCTATATATATTATTATTATATGCTTGCTATAACCAAGCATTTCTGGTTTCTTGTTCGCAAAGTTACGGAGATGTCTTTCAAAAGTGTGCCTCTGTCATCATAGTTAATGAAGAGCTAGCGGCAATAAGTGCTCATGGAATATGTCTATCGCCTAAGAGATCCCTTGTAGGATCGACGGAGTGACATTCGCTAGCTCACCCGGTGTAGCGTACATTCATCGAATGGTTCGGCTGCCGGGTTCATCCGTTGCGGTCTAGGAAGGAGATTTGGGTGATGCGAGCACTATAATTACTTTAGTACTCACCCAGTGACGGCGGATTGAGGACAGATCGGAGGAAGCCTGTTAGTCCGGCTCCTGGCTTGTCTAGGTCCGTCCGGGCTGTGAGCGAGAGAGGTCCCTCTCTCGTCCAACAACATAGGGGACTGCATGTTGTGGTTCAGATATTTTACATTCGGAGCATATGTCTGTCGGTCGGGACGCTCCGTTATATTGACAGTCCGAGAGACTGTCGATAATGCTTCCTCATCCTCACAGCAGGGCACACGACCGCACATTGGCTACGTGACCTCGAGTATCCGATCAGTTTCGTCATTCAGTGATTCCACGGTGAATAGGTCACGCCATCCGGTAGCCAAGGGACACGAGGCCTATACACTCCGTTCGCTCGCATATTAGTAGTATGCACGGGGTAACGATCACGGAGCTTCCAGTGGCAATGCATTGTAGGACCGCTTCTCCTCAGGCCTCAGTGACGGACGTGCTATCCGAGTTAGCACAGTTGTTTCGCAGCATCCCAGCAATCGACAGTTTCTTACTCGAATCAGGAATTATCTGATGGCGCTGGGTCGGTGCGGTCCGCGGTTGCATCAGGTACGGACGACCGAACGCTTTATAGGGTCCGACAGGATGGCGAAAGGGATTCGAAAGATTTCGAGTTTTCCCTTTCGTAGCATCGGAAGCTGCCATTCATATCTTCTGGCATTATCTTCCAGTGATTGTTATTTCGGACTACATTGCTGCGATGTTGGATAAGAGACTTATAGCGTCATTGGACACGGAATTTTGGTTCGGTTCAGGGACATTGTCCCTGACTTACCGACACAGTCCAATAATGTCATTACAACATGTGTTTTATTTTCGATGCTATATATGCATATAAGCCTGCTACCAAGCATGATAGTTTAGTTTCTTGTCCGCAGTGCTCATTTCTGCCGTTTTATCATTTATACGAATAATTTATTTTGGCAGAGCAGGGCATACCGAGAGTTCATATGCGTCTAGACGGCGTGGTTAAAGACTGGAAATATTCTTTTTCGCCGTCTATGTCTTTTCCAACCACAATGTTGGAAACGACAATGATGTCTAGTAGACTTAACTTAGACGCTTTATCATACGTAATCCACCTTACTGAGGCGTTATCATTACGTCTTCAAGAAAAGATTTACGGGATATTATTCTCAATGTGATTTCTTTTGAGGGCAGTAGTTTGTTCACGTATAACTCCGCCCTTCAGTGGCTGATTGGAGTTGGTTAGACGTGACGCAGCCCTAGCTACATCCACGCGCGTGGATAGTAAGGTGAAGAACTCTCTCAGGGTCGCTTCGTTCTCGGAGAAGCCTCTCTTCGACGGCAACTTTTCAGCAATCCATGAATTGCTCGATTTACACGTTCTCTTGTATATCTAGTGTTACAAGAGATTCAGACTGGGGCAAACATTCGGTGGTTGACTCAGAGAGTGCCACTGCAGTTGCCGGATCCGAGTATTATAGTTATGACGGTTGCCAGTCAAACAGATTGGGATATAATATTGATCCCAATGGATTCGAAGTGCCAGGGTCTTTGGGTTCCGCAGTCTCTAAGCAAGCAATTATCTTCCGCGGAATAATGTTTTTTAGGCTTGCTTTATGTCATTGCATGAACATTTTTCAGAAATGCATGTCCAAATCCTGTCCGTTGATTCGACAGTAGTGGCGTATCTCCGGAACCAGGGAGGCACTCATTCGTTTCCGTTATTCAATTTAATGGAAAGAATCCGTCTGTTGGTTATAGTACACCAAGTTCTGTTTTGGTCCGTCATATTCCGGGTCGTCTGATTGTTTTACCGGACTCCCGTTCACTTAGGGGTCGCTTGTTGCCGTCAGAATGGACTCTCAACAAACAAGTATTCAATCAGATTTGCTATCTATGGGAGCGCCCAATGATAATTTATTTACGACACAGCTTGCTAATCAATTGCAGACGTATGTGTTGGCTTGTCCGGATCTCTGAGCTAATGTTGTTAACGCTCTATTGATCTAATAGGACGGAATGATAGGATACGCGTATCCTCCGGCGCTGTTGTTTCAGCAGGTATTGCTAAGATAAACAACCACTATACATTTCTGTTGATAGCATCTCTGTCTTCACAGAGACCGTGGGTAATTTACTCTGATGTCTACTGTGGGACTTAACGCGAAATCTTCCTCAATGAGAGGATTTTTTTTCGCTGGGTAAATCGTGTCATCTTTATCACAACCCGCAAGGTCGCAACCTTCACGTATTCCGTTGTGTGGTCCGTATTGCATTGTAAGCATTGTACTGGACGAGCTTTGGACGCAATTTCTTACTATAGGAGATCCTCTTCTTCGCTATTCTATGCAGCTAAAGTGGAGGCTCTTCCGTCGTTGGTGTAGGGATCACTATGTTCATATTGTTGATCCCTCCATACTACTCATTGCAACTTTTTAGTATACTTGTTTGACAAGATCTACTGCAGCCTGTTATTATTAAGGTTATAGGTTTATGTTACCTCATACCTATGCGCTCTATGATAGTTTACAATTGAGTCTTATGTCTCTTTATCTAAGTCAGTTTGTAACTTTTTGATAAATAGACTTAGAATCTTTAGATTAAATTCCTATATGGAATTTAACTTCGGTTCTTATTTAGCTAAGTAATCATTTGAGTCTCTGGAAACAGTAGTTTTCAAATTCTGACCTTTTAGACAGTAATTCTGTTGGCTTCTCTTTTACTGAAGAGTCAGTGAGTTTCATGCACTATCGATGGATGATTTTCACTTTCGTAGTTTCGGAATCACTACTTCCTTTACTATTTAGGTTGGATTTTTGCATAAGAGTTAGGCTCCTAATATCCGGAACCTATTGTTATTAAGGTCCTTCCGTCTTCGTACGGGCATAGGCCTTTACTCTGTCCGGTTAGAGTTTATGTATTTATAAACAGATATCTGTTTATTACTACGGGCGTAAGCTTCTTCTGTCTTTGATGCCTAATAGAAGGACGTTACGCTCCATTCTATTGCTAATGGATTCAATTAACTATCGGTACTGCTTATGGTATATCATTGACTCAGCAGTTGTGCTTAAGATTTCGGCTCATGAAGTAAGAGTTCTTCTACATCTTGGGCTTACATTAATAGTGTCGCTATTATAGATTTTTGAAGGCTGCTCATTGCGCTCAGCCATCCACATTCATGAATTTTTATCTCAGAAATATCGAGTCCATTTCTGGAGGCCTCTATTGTTAGGTCTATTATCTACTGCTCAGAATGTCATTCACTTAACAGTTGCTACTATAGCTAGGTAGGCTGTCTGTTTTGGCAGTGACTCCGTTCTGCTGCCCTCTTCGCTCTGGGCTATTTGACCCAGGGCAAGAAAAAGGGGGGGGGGGGGGGGGAGGGTGTTCCCTTGGGTCACCTGTTTTACTATGAAAACAAGGGGATACCTCCTCCGGAGTTAGTAATTCTGAGCTGTTATTGGGATGGTTGTTTAGTGAGAAGTTTATGTTTTAAAAATTCATTCAAGTCTTAGTTTTTAAAGTATAGCTTTTAAATATAGCATGTGTCAACGGACATGATTATGCAATCCTCAGACACCTTTAAGGAGTATAAGAGTCTCTATTCTCTAGACTTACTTTATTTATTGGCTTACTTTAAAAATTATTAGTATAAGGATTATATTGGATATTAATAGAGTACATGGATGTATGATGCTCAATTTTGGAAGGTGTTTATCATAAATAAGAAAGATACATGTAAGGCCTATTACTTCTTTTTCCCTAGAGGGGATGACTCTATTTTATATTATTGAGCATATTCCACCTTGCTCTATGTCCTTGGCCCTCCAGCCTTTTTACTATTCAGCTATGTCTGGGTCATTGGTACAGTATAAAAATGTTAAAAAATTTATAGTAATTTCTATATTTTTTATACTTACCAATGACCCAGACGGGGATGGCCCTCCCAGGAGTTGGGAACTCTTGCCTCCCCGCTGAGTACATAGCGCTTACCAGGCACTGGTTATTAGAATGATTAATGGCGCCAATTTCGGAACGTCCTTGACACTGCGCATGCGCAGTAGAGGTGAAGTGTGGAGGGCCATTCAGGACATGTTTTCTTTGGTTTTAGATGCAAATTTTGGGGATTGGGGGGCAAAATTTGTGTTTGGCCCTATATTTTAAGAGTTAGCACCAGCTATGTCTGGGTCATTGGTAAGTATAAAAAATATAGAAATTACTATAAATTTTTTAACTTTTAGTCGAGTTGTGACGAAGTCAAACTCGACTTATAGTTTGATGAATGGTAGGCAGGTGGGCGGTATGTAAACAATTGGTTTCCGGATGATAACTTGATAATGGTTTGACCCATGTTCATGAAACTCCATAGGTAGGTTGGCCTTAATGAGAGGAAGAACCCTATTTATTTTGGACTCACTAGGTCAATGGTGAAGGTCACAGTGACCTTGAACATACTAAATCATAAACAATTGGTGTCCGGATGATAACTTGACTATGGTTGAACCATGTAGGAAGAACCCTATTTATTTTGGATTCGATAGGTCAAAGATCAAGGTCACAGTGACCATCAACATCGTAAATCTGTAAACAATTGGTTTCCGGTTGATAACTTGATAATGGTTTGACCCATGTTCATGAAACTTCATAGGTAGGTTGGCATCAGTGAGAGGAAGAACCCTATTTATTTCGGACTTGTTAGGTGAAAGCTCAAGGTCAAAGTGGCCATCAACATCGTAAATCTGTAAACAATTGGTATCCGGACGATAACTTGATAATGGTTTGACCCACGTTCATGAAACTTCATATGTAAGTTGGCAGTGAGAGGAAGAACCCTATTTATGTTGGACTCACTAGGTCAAAGGTCAAGGTCACAGTGACCTTGAACATAGTAAATCATAAACAATTGTTTCCAGATGATAACTTGACTGTTTCAACCCACATTCATGAAACTTCATATGTAGGTTGGCCTTCATGAGAGGAAGAACCCTATTTATTTTGGACTCACCAGGTAAAAGGTCAAGGTCACAGTGACCCTGAACATAGTAAATCAAAACAGTTGGTTTCCAGATGATAACTTGATAATGGTTCGACCCATGTTCATGAAACTTCATAGTTAGGTTGGCATCAGTGAGAGGAAGAACCCTACTTATTTTGGACTTGCTAGGTGAAAGGTCAAGGTTACAGTGACCTTGAACATAATAAATCATAAACATTAGCTGAGAATAAATCCATCACACACATTTATACCTGCACATTGTGTGGATACAGAAAGTCTTGTTGAGCAAAATTGTTGGTTCTTCCCTCTGTTCATTAATGTTAATAATTTTGAAATCTTGTATTTTGAAATGATCCGGGGGACGATAGTTGCTTCTTGTGGGGGTATTGGAATATTGAGTACATCATAATAGAACTAATTTCATTTCCACAAGAGTGGAAAATGTTATTTATATCAAAATTTTGTATGAGTGCTAATAAATTGATGTGAGATATGTAAGAATGTCTGAAAGATTGTTGATTTATGTTTTGTTTTTTAAATATTTTTGTACAAGAAATGTATATATTTTATTTTTATTTTAACTGTTTCGGTGATCATTTCCTACTTCATCTTGTTTATTGTTTTTAAACAGTAGCCTGCTTACATGCATTAGTACAGGGAAGGGTATCAGTTTCCTTATAATAAAGTGCTAAATGGTGAATTTGCAATAGAGACCAGTTTTCTGTCGAGGTGCTGGAAGTCACTAGTACAAGCCTGCAAAAAAACCCTTTTTTTTGGTGCTTGAATGACAGGTCTCAACATTTTTGTGCCAGTTATCCCAAGATTCGAAATCAAATCAAATCTCGGAAGCTTTGCTGGGCCCTAGTGGTATCTGCAACAGGGATTAGGACCTGATGAAGTTGTGAACCATTACTATGGAAAAAATTACATGTAGATTTGCAAAACAGCATTACTCTATCGGGTAAAACACCCTGGTCTGTCACCTTGAAAGGTCAATGGGTCGATCCCCGCCAGGAGTTACTGCGTTGTATCCTTGGGCAAGGCACTTCCTCCTGATCACCCATGTGGGGGCTTGGTGGCACTGTTTACTAAGCGCACTGCATGTGAGTTGTACACTTGTCTTCACCAATGCTAACCCTGTACGTTGGGGAATCTGGAAGTTGCTTGCCATTGCTCAGTGCTTCTGTCCAGTTACTCTGGCTCCCTCCACTCATAAAACTGTCCCAACACATGCATATTGTGACCCTGGCTGTCAGGTGTTTTTAAGCCCCAATAAATAAATACATTTTTGTCATATTCGGTTTATCACTTCCTCTCCCTGAAATCCAAGGGTGAACTCTATGTAGCATGTTAAATTTATAACATACATTTGTATGTAATTATACAAGCTTCTTCCAGTGTGGAGTCACATGATATGTTTTGAAAATTTGAATAAACAAAAATTCAAATAATAAATTTTGATATTGTCTCCTTTGGGTAAAGGGTTAAAAATGTGTTTTTGCTACAATGAAGGCTTTGTAAATTACGAATGTGTTTTATGTTTAGTTATCAAATGATTGTTGATCGCACACAAGCCTTCACCCAAAACAAGTCAAGATCAATTTTTGCTTGTGATCAATAAGTTGTAAACAAGCTCTATTTTCCTGTTACAATTTTACCCACTCATCAGTGCCTGGGGAGGAAGTCCTCTAAAATGGGCAGCATGAGGAAAATGATAAGCTGGACTTGACTTTATATCCATGTTGCAGTCATTAACTATATATGTGACCTTAAACACCAATAAAAAATAAATAAATTTATCAAATTCTAAGACTTCTTGTCGCTTTTAGTCAAGGGTCGAATTCTGGCAGCCCACACATGACTGAAAATAACTGCTCAGGCTATTACAACTTTTTTTCTTTTCATCATTAGCAAGACCATTAATGTCAAATAGCCTCTATACAACACTGTTAGGGAATGCTATCAGCTTTTGAGATCAAGTTGTCAACAGAGAGGACCGAACTGTGCAGGCTGAGATAGAGCCCAGTGAAACCTAGAAGTTTGATTCAGTTAACCCTTTATCTAATATAATGGTCAAAACAGGCCAGTGCTCATCACAAAAATCATTCAGTTTTCATTTTTTGTCTAAAAAACAGCTTTTGACCCCTCATTGGAACAAGCCCAATGAACTTGTTCCAATGATGGGTCATAAGCTATGCTTTTGGCATAAAAAATGAAAAAAATTAGTTATTCAAGAATTTTATTTGGAAGTGCCATTTGCCTTGTGTGTTAGGTTAAGGGTTAAAAATCATGCTGATGATTCAATTCAAATTGATTGGAGGAGCTCTGATTTGAACATTTTTGAATCGTCTAGACTTTCTCCAAATTCTTCCAAGTGACTCTTGAACTTTGCTTCTATGATCAGGTCTTCTTATAGGAGAGCTAATGAGGTTTGCACTTCCGAAACTACTTTGATTCTGTTTCTGGAATATACGTGTCAGGATTTTATCAGAATAGATGAGTCACCCTTGAATACAATACTTGAGTCGAGACTGACAGTATAGCCCATGGCTGTGAGTGGGTGAACTATCAACAACTTGAAAGGTGATTTGATTCAAGATTAGGTTCCATACGTAGTTTTCTGCCTGATTCGATTCAGTTTGACCTATAACTGGATGGGAGCTCAGTGGTAACAGCATTGAGCTTCAAACCAAAAGGTTCACAGTTCAGGCTATGCCAGAGGTAACTGTATTGTGTCTTTGGGCAAGGAAATTAGTCCTGATCGCCCACATGGGGGCACAGAGCTGCTGTGTACTAAGGCATACTGCACATTGATGGTGCACTTGTCTTCAACCAATGCTAACCCTGCCTGTGTGGAGTTGGTATGTTGGGGAGTCTGACAGTTGATTGCTGTTACTTGGTGGTTCTGTCAGGTACTCTGGCTTCCTTCTCCAAAAAAAATTGTCTGACGCGAGGTGATCTTGGCTGTCGTTAAACCCCAATAGAACAAATAGTTGGATTCGTAGAGGTCTTGGCTTGGATGGCCTGCTACACAGTGTTGGGGAGTGGAGTCAACTTAAGGCATCTTAAGTGTTAACATTGAAGGATATTCAGAATAGGCATTTTCCTGTGATCATCATTTTTTTATTTTGTTTTGTTTGATTGGTTGTGTTAATTTGGACCTGGTCTTTTTTGGGGTCATGAATTTGGAACACATTGTTTGGTAGGGAGGCTATTTTAATTTTGTTGCACACTTGAACCCTGTTAATTGAATTGCCAATTTGTTAGTGAAAATTATTCAATTAACAGGAATTTATTACTTTCCAACATTCAAGAGATAAAACAGAATTTATTCTATTATATCTTGTTTGACAGAGCTCACAGAGCTTTGTCAAGATATAATAGATGAAGTGCCTGTATTTGATGAACTGAGGCCAAATGGGCTTATAAACAAGGGGAATTTAGTGTTTGTCAGGCTAATTTCTTGACATATTACAAGATTTTTTTTCAATTAACAGGCGTTTACCCTATAACCTAAATGCAATTAATAGGTCAAATTTGTATGAAAAGTATGGTAAATGGTTTTGTGTTTGGAAATTATATTCAATTAATAGGGTTATTCAGTTAAGAGATATCCAATTGGGCTCCCCTGTACTGAAAAGACAGTAAAAGGCTGAAATTTGTATTTGACAACAGGACACAATACTGATGATTGCGTTTTGTAAATATTAGCTAATGTCATATAAGGAGCGTGGTGGCTCAGTGGTAAACTGTTGGACTTCTATGCTAGAGGTCCCAAGTTCGATCATTGTCCTGGATGACCCACATTGTGTGCTTGGACAAGGCACTTTATCCCGGTTGCCTACATGGGGGCACGATGACGCCATGTACTAAGGTGTACTGCACGTCGATGGTGCACATGTCTTCAATCGCTGTAACCCTGCTTGAGCAGAACTTGAACAGAGTTAGAATGTTGAGGAGCTGATAGTTGCTTGTCGATGCTCAGTGGTTCTCTCTGGGTACTCTGTCTTCCACCCCCAGTAAAACTGTCATGGTCACGATTAGCCATTGTGCATATGTATGTGACCTTAAACACCAATAAATAAATAATGTCATGTAGTTGGTGAATAAGTCTTGTATCCTTTCAACTACACACTCATTCAGTTGAATGCCAACATTCTTTCATGCAGTAATTTAATATTTTTAACATGTTTCTTCAACTTTTGAAATCACAAGATATATTTTTGAAGAAAAAAGCCTGCCAGGCTATTTTCTTCCTCAAATTCTGTAATGTCAGCATCCTTTTATGTGTGATGGAGTGAAGTAGTCATCCATTTCATGTGTAACAGAATAAAGTGTTGTTAGGGCCCCGCCGAGAGGCGGATGCCCTATAGTGATCGCTTTGTCCGTGTGTCCATCCGTCTGTAATCTTTCTCTCTTAATAGATAAGGTTTTGATATTTGACATGTGGGTATATTATCTCAAGACGATGTGTCGCGTACCACGGTTGCCTTGCTTTGACCTTGAACTTTGACCTCAAGATCAAATTATTCCGAATTCGGGGTTCTTTTCTGACAAGTTCGTGTCCGGGCTGTAACTTTTTTCCCTTAATAGATAGGGTTTTGATATTTGGTATGTGGATAGATTATCTCAAGACGACGTGTCGCGTACCAAGGTTGCCATGTTTTGACCTTGATGTTTGACCTCAAGGTCAAATTATTCTGAATTCGGGGTTCTTTTCTGACAGTTCGTGTCCGGGCTGTAACTTTTTTCCCTTAATAGATAGGGTTTTGATATTTGGTATGTGGGTAGATTATCTCAAGACGATGTGTCGCGTACCACGGTTGCCATGCTTTGACCTTGAACTTTGACCTCAAGGTCCAATTATTCCAAATTCGGGGTTCTTTTCTGACAAGTTTGTGTCCGGGCTGTAACTTTTTTCTCTTAATAGATAGGGTTTTGATATTTGGTATGTGGATAGATTATCTGAAGACGACGTGTCACGTACCAAGGTTGCCATGCTTTGACCTTGAACTTTGACCTCAAGGTCAAATTATTCCAAATTCAGGGTTCTTTTCTGACAAGTTCGTGTCCTGGCTGTAACTTTTTTCCCTTAATAGATAGGGTTTTGATATTTGGTATGTGGATAGATTATCTCAAGACGACGTGTCGCGTACCAAGGTTGCATGCTTTGACCTTGAAGTTTGACCTCAAGGTCAAATTATTCAGATTTTTTTTTTCCTGACAAGTTCGTGTCCGGGCTGTAACTTTTTTCCCTTAATAGATAGGGTTTTGATATTTGGTATGTGGGTAGATTATCTCAAGACGATGTGTCGCGTACCAAGGTTGATATGCTTTGACCTTAAGGTCAAATTATTCAGAATTTGGGGGTTTTTTCTGACAAGTTCGTGTCCGGGAAGGCATTTTAATCAGATTTTACCTATTGCTTGAAATATTTTAGTATTACGGTTCACATCAGTTTATACCCAACATCAGTTAGTTGCTGCGGGGCCCACAGAGATGGATTCCATCTCCGTGATATCTAGTTTAATCTGGTTTCCCTTTTAGCCTATTAATAAAAATTTCTTGTTTCTCCGGCAATTTTCCTCCCCTTTTTATGAGGAAGGGAGGCTTTTTTTGTCCTTTTTTGTTCATGCACAAAACAGTTCTGAAGATAGTTGGAATTATGATTTTAATTCCTTACAATATTCTATGGAAAAAAAACCCAAAATGTTCAGCAGTCAAAATACATGTTTCTCCATACTGTGACTACAAATTTAACTCAGTGAGTGCTGTCAAACAGTAAAATAGTATCAGTGAAGAGATTTCCAGGTAAAAAAACGAGTGATGGGGCACATTTTTAATGAGGGAGGTGCTTGAGAAACAACTTTTGTTTTACTAATAACCTTAGATTACCCTCTTCTGCTGAAGATAGCTGCAGGCACCACATTTTTAAACATTATTACTTGGTTAGTTTCATATCGACCCAGATATCGGCCTAAGGTAACTTCATAGCAGCTTGAGACCGAAGGTGGTCTTATCCATCCATCCATCTGTCTTTCAATCCTTCCATCTGTCCATTCTTCCTCAGTTCTGGCCATCACATTTTAAAGAAAAGCATTCAAAATATTTTTCTTAAATATAATATTTAGCTTTTTGACGATATCATGAAAGGGATTGTGAACCAGCTCTGTCCAAGAGTTATTTCCCTTGTTGGATTTCGTAATCACATTACCATTTATTGTCATCACATTTCAAGGAAAACCGTTTCAGATTTTTTTTCCCAAATTTCAGATACAGCTTTTTGGTGATAATATCATGAATGAGATTGTGAACCAGACATGTTCAAGTATTTCTTCAAGAGTTATTGTCCTTAAGCTTTCAAGATTTTTTTTCCACATTGAAATTAAAGCTTTGGGTAATAATATCATGAAAAAGGTTGTGAACCAGCTGTGTCCAACATTATCATTTATTATCATCACATTTCAAGGAAAACCATTTCGAATATTATTTCCCAAATTTTATATTTAGCTTTTTGGTAATAATATGAATGAGATTGCGAACCAGGCATGTTCAAGTATTTCTTCAAGAGTTATTGCACTTATTGGACTTGTAATTTATTGTAGATGCATCACCATTTTTCTGTCATCACATTTTAAAGAAAAGTTTTCAACATTTTTTATCCAAATTTAACGTATAGCTTTTTTTGGTGATGATATGAAGAAGGTTGTGAACTAGCTGTGTCCAAGTATTTCCTCAAGAGTTGTCATCACATTTCAAGGAAAACCATTTCAGATGTTATTTCCCAAATTTTATATACAGTGGAACCCTGTTAATTGAAAAGCCACTTTGCCAATGAAAATTATTCAATGAATAGGAGTAACCAATTAACAGGGATTGGGTCACTTTCCTGTATTCTAGAGATAAACTTAGCATTTATTCTATTATATCTTTTTTGGCAGAGCTCCATGAGCTCTGTCAAACAAGATATGATAGATTAAATGCCTGTATTGGATGTACTAGGTCAAATAGGTCTATAAACAAAGAAAAACTGAGGAGAGTCAGGGTAATTTCTCAACAGGTTACAAGATTTTTTATTCAATTAACAGGAATTTACTCTACAACCAATATTCAATTAACAGGTGAAATTTGTACTGGAGGTATGGTAAATGCTTTTGTGTTTGGTAATTATATTCAGTTAACAGGGTTATTCAGTTAAGAGATATCCAATTAAGTGGGCTCCACTGTATAGCTTTTTGGTGATAATTTGAATGAGATTGCGAACCAGACACATTCAAGTATTTCTTCAAGAGTTATTGTCCTTGTTGGACTTGAAATTTCATAATCACATTACCATTTATTGTCATCACATTTCAAAGAGATTCATTCAACATTTTTTTTTTTGTAATTTAATTTCTGGTGATAATATCATGAAGAATAACTCAAATCAGCTGTGTTCAAGTATTTCTTTGTGAGTTTTTGCACTTGTTGGACTTTGGTGGAAGGGAATTGGTCATCCCATAGCATTGCACTTGTTATGACTTCATGTTTTGAGTACATTAGCCTTAGAAGAGTACTTATAGTGCTTCAGTTGATATTAAAAGTTAATGTTTTTTCCTGGTTGATCCCTGGACATTCACTTATGGGGATACACCCTCTTGACCCTTAACCCTTTACCCAACGTAACGGCCAAAACCGTCCAGCGCTATTCTAAAAAATCGCCAATTAATTTTCAAAATATTTTCATTTTTTGTCTCAAAAACATAGGTTATGACCCCTCGTTGGAACGAGGTTATGACCCCTCGTTGGAACGAGCTCGTCGAGCTCGTTCCAACGAGGGGTCATAACCTATGTTTTTGAGACAAAAAATGAAACAAATTAGTTATTCAAGAATTTTTTTTGCAAGTGTTTTCTGCTTTTCATGTTAGGTAAAGGGTTAAGGGCCTAGAGATTTTTACACATTTTTGCTGCACTTTGACAGTCTACATCTGACTTTGCTACCATTTTTTTGTAAGTCTTGGCTGCCTAAAAACAACTACATGTACCAAGGTGCTTAGAATGTACAGTAGAACCTGTCTTGAGAGACCGCCCTTTGGGCCACACAAAAGTGGTCTCTCAAGATAGGTGGTCTCTCATAACAGGTTTCAGGTTTTCTCAAGTCAGTGAATAACCAACCACAAAATTCAGAAATGGAGAAGAATGGATTTCTGTAATTACTTTGTAGTTGTTCTCTATTATGAAGTTTTTGTAACAAATTGAAATGGACTGTTATAAAAATTATAAAAATAAATTAGTGTTGAAAATCTTCAATGAAGATTTTCAACACTAATTTATTTTTATAATTTTTATAACAGTCCATTTCAATTTGTTACAAAAAGATTTTCAACACAAATTTATTTTTATTCCTATCTGTCACATTTCAGATATGTATGAAATTGTTTATTCAGCAATAATCCTAATCTTTTCACAGGGGTCTTATAAAAACATCTCAATCTTTAATGAGTTAGCAATTGAAACCCAATTAAGAGGTTTTAATACTTTTAATTATGCTAGTATAACACAATGGATTTTCCAATTCCAGAAAAGGTAAAAAGTTTTTGTCATGGTTTCAGTCTTCAAAGGGGCGGTCTCTCAAGACAGGTCAATTATGGCATAAAAATACAAGTTGGTACCAGGTTACAGTGGTCTCTCAAGACAGGTGGTCTCTCAAGACAGGTGGTCTCCCATAGCAGGTCCATTATAGGGTAAAACCAATCGGTGCCTGGCAGATGTGGTCTCTCAAGACAGGTGGTCTCTCAAGACAGTGGTCTCTCAAGACAGGTTTTACTGTAACTTGTGAGTTAACCTAAAGGCCGCATGTAGGGGCACCTGTTCTGTTGCAAAATATGCGATCAAAGTCGGAATTAGGACCTGAAGGGTTAACCCAACACAAAGCAAATGAAGTGGTGAAAAAAATAGATATCAGAAAAATATTATATCCCTCCCATTTCATACAGCCAGGCTATGCCCCTGCTTGCCCCAGCTAGAAAGTTGGATAGTCCAAAAGATACTCAACACCACTTCGACCTTTCTCGACAGGTTACAAGATTTTTTATTCAATTAACAGGAGTTTACTCTACAACTTATATTCAGTTAACAGGTTAAAATTGTGCTGGAGGTATAGTAAATGGTTTTCTGTTGGAAAATTATATTCAATTAACAGGGTTATTCAGTCAAGAGATATCCAATTAAGTAGGCTCACTGTACTTGAAAAGCTTTCAAAGCAATATCATATGACCTCACATTGGAACAAGTTCATCAGGCTCATTCAAATGAGGGTCACATGATATGGTTTTGTTGAAATTTTTTGAAAAATTTGAAAAAGATAATGAAAATAACAAATTTTAATATCATGTGTTGGATGAAGGGTTGATTGATTTGTCTTTCAACATTTTTGA
Source organism: Pictodentalium vernedei (assembly GCA_031216915.1). Classification (NCBI taxonomy): domain Eukaryota; kingdom Metazoa; phylum Mollusca; class Scaphopoda; order Dentaliida; family Dentaliidae; genus Pictodentalium; species Pictodentalium vernedei. The sequence continues at coordinate 692,976,533 of CM062295.1, forward strand.
GTCTTAGTTTTGCTTTGCTAAATTCAGATTTCAATTTTTGACTTTGCTTACTTTATATTCAGATTTTAGTTTATGGTCTGTAATCATGTTTACAGAAGTGTTCTTAGCATAATGTTTTAGAATCAAAATATGGCCACATGTATAAAGCCTGTTTAACCCTTTGCCTTCCCCGTGGGAACCCCGGGAAGTAAGCAGCACTTGTTTACTGTGGTAAACCAGTTCCGCTTTACTAGTAAAATAGGACCCAGTCACCAATGCTTGGGGTGAAAGTCCTCTAAAATGGGCAACATGTTGATCAACGATGGACTAAACTTGACTTCATCTCCATGTTGTGTCACGATTAGCCATGGTGCATAAATATGTGACGTTAACCACCAACAAACAAACAAACAAACAAACCCTTTGCCTAATACAGCAGCCAAAATCTGCCATTGTGATTTCCCCAAAATTGAAAAATATTTGTTGAAATTTCATTTTTTGCCTAAAAAATATAGCTTCTTGAGCTTGTTCCATTCAAGGGTCATAAGCTGTGTTCTGGAAACAGAAAAAGAATCCTTTTTTTTTTTAGGAACTGAAGAAATATTTTGCAAGTGTCATATGTTATTCGTTTTGTTTAATTCTTTCCCTAACAAATCGGCCACACCCACCCACATAATTTACAAACTGAGAAAAAATTCAAAACTTTTCGACAAAACCACATCATTTAACCCCCACTCCCCCCCCCCCCCCCCCCCCCCCACACACACACACACACTGTAACAAGCCCAATGTTAGTTTTTTTAAATTTTCAAAAAAACTAACTTTTGATATCCTGTGTATTGTTTAACCCTTTACCCAACGTAACGGCCAAAACCAGCCAGCACTATTCTCAAAAATCGCCAATTAAGTTTCATTATTTTTTTCATTTTTTGTCTCAAAAACATAGGTTATGACCCCTTATTGGAACGAGACAAAAAAATGAAAAAAATTCGTTATTCAAGAATTTTTTTTGCAAGTGTCGTCTGCTTTTCATGTTAGTCTTAAAGGTAATTATTTTCTAAGTGACTGACTAGGGTGGAGTAAATGCTCAAGTAAAACAAAATTTGTGAAGAGTAGTTGCAAGTTTCTGACCACAGTTCGATAATTTATCACAATAAAACTAAATTTTGTTTACCATAATGTAATTCCATAACTGGCCAGTGCCATTCACAATGAAAGTGTCAATGACACTGTAGCTTAACCTGACTGTGTGTTGTGTTTGATGAAGAGGATAATGTTCAGTGTTTATGAAAGGATTATGAAATAAGACAAGAATTGTGATAATTTGGAATATGTTAATTTCTGTTCCCTGTATGCTATGTTTTCAATAAAAATAATTTGAGGTGTAGACTGTACTAAAGAATTGAGGGTTGGGTTAATGTGGCCCAAATTATTCCAAAATGAGTCATCCTATCAAGTTACAATGAAATCCCTTCATAAATATGGCCTGTAGACTGAGCTAAAGGTTTTCGGACTTCGGGCCTGTGTAGCTATCACGGTTGACCGATCGCAACCAAAAGGGGATGACCTCATCTAGACATTATTCTGAGTCATCCTACCAAGTTACAATGAAATCCTTTCATAAATACGACCTGTTATCTGTGCTAAGGTTTTTTGGGTTTTGGGCTCGGGCAGCTATCATGGTTGAATGATCGCGACCAAAAGGTGACATTCTCATCTGGGCATTATCTGGAGTCATCCTACCAAGTTACAATGAAATCCCTACATAAATGTGACCTGTAGACTGTGCTAATGGTTTTCGGGCTTCAGAAAACCATTAGCACAGTCTACAGGTCATAGCACGACCAAAGTTGACCAATCACGACCAAAAGGGGACGTTATCATCTAGACATTATATGGAGTCAACAAACATGACCTCAAACCTGCATATGAAATTTTGTGATTATCGGACAAGAACTACGGGGTGTAGCCTGTGCTAAAGGAAAAGGTGAACAGACTCACAGACTAACAGACTTCCGCACAAGTGATGGCAATAGCTTATCTTGACTTTGTCAAGTTAAGCTAAAAATGCAACATGGGTATGAACGATTGACTAAACTTGATTTTATCTCCATATTGTGGTCATGACTAGCCATTATACAGAAATATGTCATCTTCACCCTAAAAAGCCTGGACAAGTGCCCTGATTTCCCCCAGCACACACAGGCTCTATGCATCCAGTGGCTTAGCAGTGAAGTCTAGTCAAGTCTTCGCTGCCTTAACAGGCAGTCAACACTTGATTAGAAACCACTGCCTGTGTAATTTGTTTATTGTCAGTAGGACCTACTCATGATGGCATGTTAAGGCACCTTCTCTGAGGTTGTAAAAGTCAGAAATAAGTATGATTAGAAGTTTCATGGGTTACCCTCTGATGTAGATAGTACTATAGCAAAGGTAGAAGTAACAAAATGTATTTTTCTCACGTCATTAATATTGACTTTTGCGGTTGGTAATTTTGTTTCCAATGAAAATCTTTCTTCATTGTTCATTACCTCCTGGGAAAATGAATATCATTCAAATAAATACAGGTGCAATGGTAACAGAACAGCCACAGATGCTGAATGTAACCTTAACTCTTTATTAACGTAATGCAGGGACCGACCTGGGCATGCGCCAGTGCGTATTTGGTTCTGAAACATCAGGACCTGGCTCTTAAATCTCAGAAATAGGCTTCTCAGTTGGTGCGTAACTTCTCAGATCATATTTTGATATTCTTTCGATGGATAATCGAGAGAGACACTCTTACATGTATTATATATATGATTATCATTTATCATTGTTGTAGAGTGCTTAAGTTAATACTTCAAGTCTTAATTACCAAGCATCAATCTTCACTGTGGTTTCTGATCAAGTCTTGGCTGCCTAAATAGGCAGCCAAGACTTGATCAGAAAGCACAGTGAAGATTAATGTTTGCTATAGTGTACTAAATGAAAATGATGAGAGCTATTACATACTTGCAGTGTGTGTTACAAACAGCAGTGTGACTCCGTAAATTGAAATCTGGCGCATGAATTGAAAAAATAGGCTCCAAGGCTAGAGCGTATTTTGAATAGTCCTGATCGGTCCCTGCGTAATGGCCATATCCTGCCAGTACTATTCATAAGAATCGCCTTTCAGATTTTATTATTTAAAAAAGATTTTACCTTCAAAACATCACTCATGATCCCACATTGGAAAGAGATTGCTCCAGTGATGGGTTCATAAGCCCTGTTCTGGAGGCAGAAAATTAATATTTGGTTATTCAGGAATTCTTTTCTTACAAGTGTTGCCCTATATTCATAGTATGGACGTGCTTAAACCCTGATCAACAGTAAACCCCGCAGCAGTTTCTAATAAAGTCTAACAAGAAATTTTTGGAAAGCCATTGGATTTACAAGTGCTGATGTAATGGAAATCTGAAAAATATCTTTTACCTCATGAGCGTTTTGGTGGGTATGAGAAACTTTAGCTCATGGTGTTTAAAGCTAAAGATCTGCAATAGAGGGTTTTGTTTTTCCTGTGGGAACCCTGGGAAGTGAAGCAGTCCTTGTTTACTGTGGTAAACAAGCCCTGTTTTACCGGTAAAATAGGACCCAGTCACCAATGCTTGGGATAAAAGTCCTCTAACATGGGTATAAACGATTGGCTGGACTTGACATTATTTATTTACTTATTTATTCATTGGAGCTTAACACTTTCAACAGCCAGAGTCACCTCATGGGACAGTTTTACAGGTGGAGGAAGCCGGAGTACCTTGAGAGAACCACCAAGCAGCAATGAGCATTTGTCATGTTACAGTCATGATTAACCAGGCCAAACAAAATTAAATAATTGATTCTCAGGCAATTTTTTTTATTTAAATGAATGAGGGCGTTTTTTTTAATTTTTTATTCCTGATGGTATAGTCACCGATATTTAAAATCCTGTTGTGATAGCCTAAAATTAAATACTAGAGCTTTCATGTTGATTTCACTGATAGTTTTTTTTTGAAACATTGATCAAACAACACAAAGCAATATTGAACAACTAAAATGGAGATCAAGTCAAACGTAAATAAAAGTTTGTTTATACAAATTTGTTCTATTACAAATTATTGGAGAGTGCCTTTTGGCACTCTCCAATAATTTGTAATAAAACAATTTTTAATGAACAAATTGAGACCACCAAAACTAATCTAATCCTCAACTAGTTAATAAATTTTTATTTTGTACATTTCTGAGAATCGTGTCGCATTTTGCAAAGAGAACAACAATACTGTATCAATGTATACGACATATTACATTGCAAATTGCAGTGTGATAACGCTAAAATCACACCCAATGAGAATTTTATACAATTTAAAATTTGCCTCCGAAATAAATATGATGAATGCAGGCCAAAAAAACGAATGCGCCGCTGCCTGAGAATCAAAAGATTAATTTTCTTTAGCCTAACACACATTTTTATTTTGCTGTAGAAAATTCCTTAGCAGTGCTATGAAAATGGAAAATGGCGTTGCAATGATGAGAGTTTGAATGAATGCCTTGACCGCAAATGGATGTTTGAATGCAAGAGCTGCTCATGACAGTGCGTTTGAGAATTGTATTATGTCTGTAAATGTCTTTATTCTTCCCTGAAATCCATCCTCATTAATATTAATGTTTCTAGATTGATTTTTGCAATTATTTTATTGTTGACTTTGGGTGTGTTTACTCATTGTGATATTTGCTTTGACTTCTTTTCTTGCCTTGCCTTCCTCTCGGATCTCGTCTTCTGAAATACTGACTTGTTCATTCCAATACCTCTTAAGACATTTGCCATCATGTCTTGTTCAAATGAGATCAAACCAAATTACACAAATTACAACCGGTTGAATTTTGTAAGATGGGGAAACTAATGTATCAGCTTACAGTCTTGTGACTATGTTGAAAACATTAAACGATCCCAGACATATTTGAAAAATTCTTGCAGTCACTATGAACTTGTTTCGTACTCAAAGCCTGATCTTTGAAAACTGTTGAAAGCCCATTGGTATCATTCATTGAACTTGGTATTTGAGTAAACATAAGCTTCATTTAGGAAAAATCATTGCTGTTTTCAAACAGTTTATCACATATGATTTTCTTGTACCAAAATTGCCCATTATTAAGCTCCGCCGACGTGACTTCAAACTTGTCTGATTTGATGTTGATATCGGTTCATATGTACCAAGCTAGAGTTGTTTCCCTTGATGTGTTACTTGCCACAACCAATTTGTTCAAATTGAAATTGGCATTACCAGGCAAAAGATTTGCGAGAAAAACATAATTAAAATACAAAAAAATTGTGTGAGGTAAAGGGGTACCAAGCTGGAGCTACTAGGTGTTTCTATCACCAAGTTTGTTGGGTTCAAAGTTTGCATTCTGGTTGTTTTACAGTACAGTCACTATGGACTGGTGGTAATCCATGTTCGAAGTCCATGCATACGTTTACCAGATAATAAAAGCAGCAAAATTTTAATTAATGAAGCACCAGGTTGTACCCGGTGCTTCATTAATTAAAGTTTTGATAATTATTCCTATAATTAGTGCTTGGAATCTAATATTGCATCCGTGGAAATACTGCCCACCCGTGAAAAGTGACCAGTCCATGGCGATCATACTGCAGATATGAAATATGTTGACATCACTCATACCATTGAATGAAAACAGAATACCCAATGCACATGGCAGGTTATCACTTATCAGTATTGGAGTTGATGAGTTGCACAATCTTCATTAATAACCAAAAAATCATGTAAAGTTGTAAATTATTCATACCTGTACATGTTTTAAATATGTAGACATTGTTCATTTGTAAGTATGTAATTATATGTATATATGAAATTGTAAATTAAAACATACAGACCATTAAATTTTGTTGATATATTTTTGATCCCTCCAAAAATATATCTGAGAGAGAAAGCTGTGGTGCTGTCTGTCTGTAGAGAGTTGGATTCCGCTCTATAATCGCAGTAGGCATGACCAATCAAAATCAACCGTTGACATGTGGTATGGGTGTGATGAGAGGAAGAACTCTATATATTTTGGGTGTCATGCCAACTGTCAGGTCCTATGACCTTGTTGAACTTTTTCTGGAGTTGGTTTCTGCTCCTTTATTAAAATTCCACTTGGCCAATTGAAACCAAACATGACATGGGTTGAGTATTATGAGAAGAAGAACCCAATGTACATGTATTTTAGTTGCATGTGGTTTGAGTGTGATGAGAGGAAGAACCCTATATATTTTGAGGGTTGTGGCAAATGTCAAGGTCTGGAGTTAGTTTCTGTTCCCTTATTAAAATTCCAGTTGGCCAATTGAAACCAAACATGACATGGGTTGAGTATGATGAGAAGAACAACTATATGTACATGTCTTTTGGGGCGTGATACGAGGAAGAACCCTGTCTATTTTGGGGGTCATTGTGCCAAAGGTCGGTGACAATGACCTTTAAATTACAAATTTTTCAAGTTTCTGCTCTCAAGTTAATTTAAAGTACTGCTAGGCCGATAGAAACTAAACTTGATATGTGGGTTAGGTATTGTAAAAGGAAAAAATCCATTTATTTTGTGGTCATTGTGCCAAAGGTAAAATCTTCCTAGTTTCCACAGTTTTCAATTAAAGTGTCTTTGGGCCGATTGAAACCCAACTTGACGTGGGTTAGGTATGATGAGGAAAATAACCCTATTTATTTTGGCGGTCATCGTGCCAAAGATCAAGGGCACAGTGACATTTTATCTAAAAAAAATTTAAGGTTTCCACTCTCTAAGTAAAGTACTGCTGGGCCGGTCGAAACTATATTTGATGTGTGGATTGGGTATGATAAGGGGCAGAACCCTATTTATTTTGTCGTCATTGTGCCAAAGGTCAAGGTCACAGTGAACTTCAACTTGACAATGTTTCCTGTTTCCCCACTGGTATTGCTGTACAAGAAGAGCTTTTTTCGTTTTGAGGGAAGGGCTGGGAAATTAGCCATCACTGGAAGCAAGCTTCAGTTTATATATCCTTTGAGATATGACTGAGACTTTTCACTTTTCTATTTCAAGCAGAGTTCCTGCAGCTGAGCAACAGTTCCTGGTGTATTCTGGGAGTTTTGAGTATATCCAAATAATTTAAGAGGATTTGAAGATACAAACTTATATAATTCATAAAAAAAGAATCATCAGACTTTTTATAAACGTTGACCTGTCATTCATCATCGGACTTGCACATTGTTTTCTACTGGGCCACCTTCAGTGAAATTCAGTATCAAAGTTTGTTGTCACCTCACAATGTAATTGTTGATTTGTTTGATACAGTATTCATTATGCCATTTTCGGGAGAGGGTATGCAATGGAGTGCTGCATATTTTCTAATCCTTTGACATTAACCCTCAAGTCCTCAGATTAATTTTACACAAATAAGGCTTAATAAAATTAAAAATCCGTTTCTCAGGCCCTCCCACATGGTCTGTTTGGCTGCCGCATGCTCTCTTTTTATGACCAATGCAAACTTGAAAAAATAAAAATTAAATGGTTTATGTCTGATATTTTACACAAGTGAATAAAATTGATAAATTTGTCCCTTGAGTGCAACAAGGCTTTGCAATGCTTTAGCATTGCAAAGCCTTGTTGCACCCAAGGGACGAAATACACCACCACCCTTGCTATTCTGTAGATTATGAGGCCTTAAACATAAAATAAACCACGAATATGAACTTTTGATGACAAAGAAATCATTACAAAAATAAAATATAAAATAAAAAAACACCCGCCCACATGCAATTTAACAAAACTTGGCCTGAGAAACAGAACATCTACTTTGTGTGGCCTAACTATTATATATATAATTGAGGGCGCAGTGGCTCGGTAGGTAGAGGTGCAAGCTGAGAGGTCTTCGGTTCGAATCCCACCTGTGGCAACCGCGTTGTGTCCTTGGACAAGACACTTCACCCCCATTGCCCACGTGGGGGCACGGTGATGTGTACTAAGGCGTACTGCACGTCGATGGTGCACATGTCTTCAACCAGTGCTAACCCTGCTTGTGTGGAGTTAGAATGTTGGGGAGCTGACAGTTGCTTGGCGGTTCTTTCTGGCTTCTTCCACCCATAAAACTGTCATGGTCATGATTAGCCATAGTGCAGAAATATGTGACCTTAAACACCAATAAATAAATAATAGATATATATAATTACATAGCTGCAGATGACTTAACAGTGTTTCTACAACATTGTTGGCTGCCTGTACAATTTCTCAAAAATTGAATACACCTGAAACAACTTTATCAGAGCCATATTTCTTTATTGGAGTTCAACAACACTTTTGACAGCCAGGGTCACCTTGTGTTGGACAGTTTTACAGGCAGAGGAAGTCAGAGTACCTGAAGAGAACCACTGAGCAACAGCGAGTAACTGTCAGACTCATCAACATACTAACTCCACACAAACAGGGTTATCATTGGTTGAAGACTGGTGTACCATTAACGTTCAATTGGGATTAAGTGCCTTGCCCAAGAACACAAGGCAGTTACCCCTGGCAGGAATCAAATCATGGTCCTTTTGGTTTGAAGTTCAAAGCAGTAACCACTGAGCCACCACACCCCCTTCAGAGCCACATAAAAGAGGCAGTTTCTGGCTGTATGGTGACATGAGGTTTAATAACCGTTGTATGAATTTTTAGAAGCAGATAAATCAAGTAATGTTGGTTAGCATTATGGAAGCTAGCACAGGTATGTGGGGGATGCTTCATATCCATCAAATATGTTTACTGCTCTATTCCTAAGCTTTCTTTCTGAGCAAACAAACTTATGCATACAGTGCAGATCCACCAAGGGGACTTTCAGCACTTCATTAGAGCCATTGTAGTGGCTTATAGAAGAACTTCACCAGTTATGCATCGTGATGTGTAACAGCAGATCACTAGTTTAAATAAGCTATTGCAAAGGCCATTCTATTCTGGGATTTCAATTGGATGCTTAATCCCAATAAATTTTGGTATGATTCTTACTTTGGGGGAGAACAGATCCTATGTCAGGACAAATACCCTTGTCTGGATATTCACAGTTATTTTTCTTTGTCAGTTCACCACCTTTCACAAAGCAATGGACCATACATCTGGCTTTCTTTCCCTTCCTCTCAGACTTCTTCCCTCCATGTAGAGTCCAATCTAAAGAACTATCAGAGGTAGCTTGATGAAATTTTGCCAAAACAGATTTTGTCAACACTGCTCTCCAGCCGAAAAAGATGTATGTCAAATGTTTTCATGGTTTCAGAGTTATTGCCCTTGATTTGCATATAGAATTTTATTGATTTTTGGTTTTCAGGCTATAAGATCTGTTCAAAACAACTGTTTTTTCAATCTTTGGGAATGTCTTACCTTTAATGAATCACAGGTTAAATTTGATGTCCACTTTTGTAGCTATTTTGGTTCAGGAGTTATATCCCTTGAATTAGAAGAAAATGGTAAAATTAAGAGTTTTTCATTGGTTTCCATAGGATAAAATCTGTTTCAAACAACAGATTGTTTTCCAAGTTCTGAAATTCGATGGGATACATGTCGAGTTTGATATTGAAGGTTTGTGCCTTCTGCAGTTCAGTTGTGTTATGCTCCTTGAATAAGAAAAATAATAAAATTAGTGTTTATCTTTAGTTTCTGTCACATGAAATTTGTAAAACATCTGAAAAATATTAGATTTGATGGAATATTCATATTTATCAAGTCTGCTTTTCGCAATCATTCCAAATGTAGTTTTTGGAAGTTATGCCCCTTGAATTATAAAAAAAAAAACTAGTAAAATTTGTTTTTCTATGACTTCCATCAGATGAAATCTGAAACAAAAGATTGTTAGTCGAGTTGTGACGAAGTCAAACTCGACTTATAGTTTGGTGAATGGCGGGCGGGCGGGCAGGTGGGCGGGCGGGCGGGCGGGCGTAAACAATTGGTTTCCGGATGATAACTTGATAGTGGTTCAACTCACATTCATTAAACTTCATACGTAGGTTGGTCTTGGGGGGAGGAAGAACCCTATTGATTTTGGACATGCTACGTCGAAGGTCAAGGTCATAGTGACCTTGAACATAGTAAATCTTAAACAACTGGTTTCCGGATGATAACTTGATAATGGTTCAACTCACATTCATGAAACTTTATAGGTAGATTGGCCTTGGTGAGGGGAAGAACCCTATTGATTTTGGACTCGCTACGTCAAAGGTCAAGGGCAACATGACCTTGAACATAGTAAATCGCAACAATTCCTTTCCGGATGATAACTTGATAGTAGTTCAACCTACATTCATGAAACTTCATAGGTGGGTTGGCCTTGGTGCGAGGAAGAACTCTATTGATCTTGGACTCACCAGATCAAAGGTCAAGGTCACAGTGACCTTTAACATAGTATATCGCAACAATTGGTTTCCGGATGATAACTTGATAGTGGTTCAACCTAGAGTCATGAAACTTCATAGGTGTGTTGGCCTTGGTGCGAGGAAGAACCCTATTGATCTTGGACTCACCAGGTCAAAGGTCAAGGTCACAGTGACCTTGAACATAGTATATCGCAACAATTGGTTTCCGGATGATAACTTGATAGTGGTTCAACCTAGAGTCATGAAACTTTACAGGCGTGTTGGCCTTGGTGCGAGGAAGAACCCTATTGATGTTGGACTCACCAGGTCAAAGGTCAAGGTCACAGTGACCTTGAACATAGTATATCGCAACAATTGGTTTCCGGATGAGAACTTGATAGTGGTTCAACCTAGAGTCATGAAACTTCATAGGTGTGTTGGCCTTGGTGCGAGGAACTGTTGTCACAACTCGACATTGGATCGGTGATCCTGAGCGGCATTTTTTTAAAATAAAAAGCCAAGTCCCTGGGTTCATATTTGGGCTTCCTGTGGGAGCCCGAATTGTACCAAAATATTTATATTCCGAATTGAGAGGCCGATTTAAAGAAAATTTGATATGATGGGCTTATTGGGTCACAAGTACCTAATTTATGCAAAAAAAATTTCCTGTCGGCCCATGGGAACTGCAGGATCTAAATATAGAAAAAATTTAAAACGCCCATATCTTCAAAACTACATGGCATTGAGAATTTTCATTTTGTGTGAAGCTTCCTTAGGAACAGCAGAATTACTTATTATTTTGAAAATTTGTTTTTCTGTGACTTCCATCAGATGAAATCTGAAACAAAAGATTGTTTTTAAACATAGGGAGCATCTTACCCTTTAACCCTTTACCTAACGAATCGGCCGAATCCGCCCTTCGTAATATGGAAAAAACACCACACAATCTTTCCCAAAAATTTAATTTTTTTCTTCCAAAACATAGGTTATGACCCCTCTTTGGAACGCGCGCAATGCGCTCGTCCCAATGAGGGGTCATAACGTATGTTTTGGAAGAAAAAAATTAAATTTTGGGGAAAAATTCTGAAATTTTTTATTACAAATTTCAGAAACCTGAGTTAGGTAAAGGGTTAAAAACAGGCATTATAAGCCTTGAAGTAGGTAAAAATGGAAATATTTGAGTTTTTCATTGGTTTGCATCAGATAAAATTGTTTCAAAGAACCAGTTGTTTTAAAACTTATGGAACATTTTACATTTTATGGAATGTATGTAGGTCAAATTTGGTATTTGCCTTTCTGCCTATTGTAGTCTTGAGTTCTGCCCCTTGAATCGGAAACAATGGTAGAATCAATTTTTTCTTCGGTGTTCATCAGATAAATCTATTTCAAAAGACCAATTGTTTTCACATTCCTGAATCAAGTTAGGTTTGATGGAATACAGGCAAAGTTTGAATTTTATGCACAATGTAGTTTTGCCACTTGGAATTATATAAATTGGTAAAATTTTATCTTTTTCTTTTGGTGTTTCCATTGATAAAATTTGCCTCAAACAACCAAATGTTTTCAAACAGCTTGTGCATTTTAACCATATATACAAATCTCCCCTGAAAGTGACCTTAAACACCAATAAGTAAGTAATATATCCTCCTCTGCCTTTTACAAAGAAGGGTGAGTTGTATTGTAATCACTTTGTCAATTTGTCCTTCAATTCGTTTGTTTGTACATTTGTCTCACTCATTTCCTGGCAATGACTTTTGTACCCTTATCGCATGTTTCATACAGTTGCCCATAGTTGGCCGATGAATGAGAATGCATCTGGGGTCTGTGCTCTAAATATATTTTTGGTTTCTGTGCAATAATGTTTGTTTCCTTTTGCATACAAGACTATAACTTCATACACAATTTGCCCATAAGGTGTTGATGATTGAGATTGTGTTTAGGGTTAACAGGTCAAAGGTCAGGACCAATGTTACTATAAATAGATTTTTGGTTTTCATGCAATAATATGACCATCCCCTGCAGGGAAAGAATATAGTGAAGAACTCCGCCTGTCCACTGTTATGAAGTTTGTTATAACTTTGATAACAGTTATCAGATTTCAATTAATTGTGGTGTGCTGCTTCGATAACCACTGTTATCTAAAGAAAATTAAGGATGTTAGGCCTAAAAAAGTTTAAAATCTGTTTGTCAGGCTCTCCCACAAGGTCAATTTTGGTTGCTATATGCTCTCTTTTTATAACTGATGCAAACATAACAAAATAAAAATTAAATGGTTTATGTTAGATATTTTACCCAAGTTAATAAAATTGATAAATTTTTCCCATGAGTGCAACAAGGCTTTGCAATGCTTTAGCATTGCGAAGCCTTCTTTCACTCAAGGGACCAAATACACTACCACCCATGTTATTCTGTAGATTATGCACCCTAAAACATGAACTTTTGATGGCACAGAAATATTTACAAAAATAAAAAACTGCCGCCCACATGCAATTTCACAAAAAATGGCCTGAGAAACGGAAGATCTACTTAGTGGGACTTTATTGCCCTTTGTTTGTTGAATTTTGTCAATGCAACAGCTTGAAAAGCAGACCTTAGATTTCAAGAAAATTTGACGGTCTTCTTTGGAATAACATTATCTTGTACAAGTTCAATAACCTCAGTGGCCTGATTGATGCACATGCGCACAGCACAGACAGCACAAATGGCACACTTCTGAGCTGTGCCATGAATCAACCAGAATAGTACAGTTCTTTCACAATTTCTGAGTTCAACCATAAATCACCCAGATGTAAATATACCTCTGGTGTCGGCATCAAATGAACGGGTCCCCAGATGAGCACCATTGTACTGTTGTCAGACCAGAGATGAAAGTGGCAGATGTAAAAAATTATGGAAAATTGCCGAATGAAGCAAGGCAAGCTCGACTAACACAGGCCTGGGTCCAGGGGCCGCTCTAGGATTGTAGGTGCTCAGAGATTCATTCACACATTTATTGACCTGGAAGATGGAACTGCAAAATGTTGATGGCAGTGATTGATTCAAATTTATATCGCAACATTTTCTGATATGTACTTTCGTTTTCATATGTTGTTTAATGCTTTTTTTGCCATCATTTCTTTTGCACACAAGTAGACTTCACTTTTCCAGTGCGATTTATTTTCTTTTCATTATTAGAATCCATTTCTTGTAACCAGCCCCAGCAAAACTTATTTTTGATTCCTTTATCAACAAGTGATATATCCTCCTGTCTTTTCCATTGTTCATGTTGAAAAGCATGGTCTTCATTGAGCACTGAATACACACAAGAAACACGAAAATTCCATTGGCTGAACTCTCACACAATTTCACTTATTGAATGTGACTGTCCAATCAGCATTCAGTACACAAATGGACTTGGTTTGACTTTCAGCAATTGCTAAAATGTGAATGAACTACAAGTGGAACAGAAAAGTTGATTAATGGAAAAACAGACATTGGGTTGCAGAAAAAAGTAAAATTTGGAACAAAAAACAACCCCAGAAATTCCGTAATTCCATCAAATTCGGGAAAACTTTCATCCCTGTGTCAGAGTTTACAGGGCATTTTTTGGAACATGGACATCATTCCATACACCTGTGGTCACCCCAGGAAGTGGAGCAGTCCTTGTTTACTATGGTAATCACATTCTGCTTTACTGTAAGATAGGACCCAGGTAACTAATGCCTGCGAGGAGCGTCCTGTAAAATGGACAACATGTGACTCTGTCGGCCATCTTGGATTTACAAAAATTTTGTGATTTTTACCAATTATTGCAGTATAATATATGAGCAATGGGTCAAAATCACCCGAAATGTGTCTGAAATGTCTTAGTTATTAACTTAGACCAATGACGGACAATAAAATGATGTATTAGGAAGATCTTCGTTGTCATTTATACCATTTGCCACCTTGTACAGACCTCCCCCTTGGTCAACAAATTTTGCTTATATGAACATGCATTGTGGGATTGAATGGGCAATGTGTGGTTTTTCCTGTACAACATGGACAACATTGTTGAAACTTCCCAGGTAGTTACATATAGCTATGGCTTATGGATAGCCGCTTTGCTGATGTCACATTAGTAACGTGACTCTGGTGGCCATCTTGGATTTTACGATAATTTAGTGATTTTTTGCGTTTTTGCCATGGGATATATGGGCAATGGGTCATAACCAAATCTGGAAATCTGCTTTATCAGCTAGTAATTTTCTGGCACCAATGACAGAATAACATGAATTATTTTATGAGGCTGTTCCCTTGAAAAAATCATTTGGGGTCCAGATCCCCCGTGGGAACCCCGGGAAGTGAAGCAGTGCTTGTTTACTGTGGTAAACAAGCTCTGTTTCACTGGTAAAATAGGACCCAGTCACTAATGCTTGGGGTGCGAGTCCTCTAAAATAGGCAACATGGGGTATAAACGATTGACTGACCTTGACTTTATCTCCATGTTGTGGTCATGTTTAGCCATTGTGCAGAAGTATGTGACCTTAAACAACAATAAATAAATAAATATAAATATATAATTTGGGGTCCAGACTATCGGTGTCTACCAACACACTGGGGTGGCAAGTGCGCTGTGGTAACCAACAACTTTTAAAAGGATCACATTCAGGATATGTCTCCCACTCCAATGCAGAATCGACCTCCAGTGCATTTGCATTACTACTTTGTAGATATCCCCCGCTACCAATGTTAGCTGCCCCCCTGACTTCGACGGAAGAGGGTCCAGCATCATTATTCTCATCATGCTCATCTAGGTCTGTGTTGCCGAGATCATCACTGTTTGAGTCATAAAATATACAGCCAATGGCTTCCTCCAGTCACAATCGTTTGTGAGAAGACAACAACGCATATGGAAAACAAAATGCCCTCCATGGGAACCCCGGGAAGTGAAGCAGTGCTTGTTCACAGTAAACAAGCAGCTCTGTTTCACTGGTAAAATAGGACCCAGTCACTAATGCTTGGGGTGCGAGTCCTCTAAAATAGGCAACATGGGGTATAAACGATTGACTGACCTTGACTTTATCTCCATGTTGTGGTCATGATTAACCATTGTGCAGAAGTATGTGACCTTAAACAACAATAAATAAATAAAACAAAATGCAAATGATGCTCCCAAGAAATTATCTCGCTGTAGCATGGGTTAATGATTTGACCTTGACTGATGATGCTTGGTTTGACCTTGACCTCTTTTTGGCTCCAACAGGGGAATGCATACGCATCACATATGAAAAGACAAGACCAGAAAATAATAGAGTTGCTTCCACTCATCCACAGTTCACCATACACACATACAAAATTCGCTATTATGCTTTTGTGGCATCTCCCCCCCCCCCCCCCCCCCCCCCGAACTTCGCATTTATGCGAGAGTGGCAGCGAACGAGTTTTCCTCATATTGTACTAACTTAAAATTCAGGTTTCCAAAAGGAGCCCCCCCCCCCCCCCCCAAGGGGGGGGGGGGGTTTGATTTGCACAAACATGAATGGCTCTCCCTAAGGATGTTGTATACCAAATATAAAAAGATTCTGATTGGAAGTTCTGAAGAAAATTCTTTTTTAGTCGAGTTGTGACGAAGTCAAACTCGACTTATAGTTTTGTGAATGGCGGGCGGGCGGGCGGGCGTAAACAATTGGTTTCCGGATGATAACTTGATAGTGGTTCAACTCACATTCATTAAACTTCATACGTAGGTTGGTCTTGGTGGGAGGAAGAACCCTATTGATTTTGGACATGCTACGTCGAAGGTCAAGGTCACAGTGACCTTAAACGTAGTAAATCTTAAACAATTGGTTTCCGGATGATAACTTGATAATGGTTCAACTCACATTCATGAAACTTCATAGGTAGATTGACCTTGGTGAGGGGAAGAACCCTATTGATTTTGGACTTGCTACGTCAAAGGTCAAGGTCAATGTGACCTTGAACATAGTAAATCGCAACAATTCCTTTCCGGATGATAACTTGATAGTAGTTCAACCTACATTCATGAAACTTCACAGGTGGGTTGGCCTTGGTGCGAGGAAGAACTCTATTGATCTTGGACTCACCAGATCAAAGGTCAAGGTCACAGTGACCTTTAACATAGTATATCGCAACAATTGGTTTCCGGATGATAACTTGATAGTGGTTCAACCTAGAGTCATGAAACTTCATAGGTGTGTTGGCCTTGGTGTGAGGAAGAACCCTATTGATCTTGGACTCACCAGGTCAAAGTCACAGTGACCTTGAACATAGTATATCGCAACAATTAGTTTCCGGATGATAACTTGATAGTGGTTCAACCTAGAGTCATGAAACTTTACAGGCGTGTTGGCCTTGGTGCGAGGAAGAACCCTATTGATGTTGGACTCACCAGGTCAAAGGTCAAGGTCACAGTGACCTTGAACATAGTATATCGCAACAATTGGTTTCCGGATGAGAATTTGATAGTGGTTCAACCTAGAGTCATGAAACTTCATAGGTGTGTTGGCCTTGGTGCAAGGAAGAACCCTATTGACCTTGGACTCGCCAGGTCAAAGGTCAAGGTCACAGTGACCAAATTGCAACAATTGGTTTCCAGACAATAACTTGACAGTGGTTCAGCCTATAGTCATGAAACTTAATAGCTGCATTGGCCTTGCTGTGAGGAAGAACCCTACTGATCTTGAACTCGCCAGGTCAAAGGTCAAGGTCACAGTGACCTTGAACATAGTAAATCGCAACAATTGGTTTGTGGACGATAAATTCATAGTGTCTTAACCTACATTCATGAAGCTCCATAGGTGGGTTGACTTCTTGCAAGGAAAAACCCTATTGATATTGGACTTGCCAGTTCAAATGTCAAGGTCACAGTGACCTTGAACATAGTAAATCACAACAATTGGTTTCCGGATGATAACTTGATAGTGGTTCAGCTTACATTCAATAAACTTCATAGGTAAGTTGACCTGGGTGCGACGAAGAACCCTATTGATTTTGGACTCGGCTTGGAATTCAGTACGTCAAATGTAAAGGTCACAGACCCAGTACACACTCAATAATTCATTTGCAGACAATAACTTCATAATGATCAAACCCACCTTTTCTGTTGTCACAACTCGACATTGGATCGGTGATCCTGAGCGGCATTTTTTCATTTTTGAAAAGTGCTACTCAGAATTTTTTCATTACCCTTATATGGCACCCCATGTCTCAGCCGGTTGAGACTTTTTTCACCCAATTGAATCTGCCGCCCCCAAGGATGCTATTTACCAAAAAACAATTCTTTATTCCATGCAGTTTGGGAAATATGGGCATTTTAACTTTTTCCTACTTTTAGCTCTTGGAGGTTTCCCCGAGGATGTGAAAAAGTTTTCAGTACATCTCCCCTAATACTAACGTACTGCATACCAAAATTGGTCCAAATTAGCCAACCAGTTTGGGCAGGGGCAAAAATATTGCTCTTCCCACGTCAAGCCCAAATAGCGCCCAGCAAACTTTGAACACAATTAAATCTTAAGCATGTAAAAAAGAAGCTGCACACCAAATTTGTTAGCATTGAGACTGGTGGTTTGTGAGAGGATTTTGGAAGAGTTTCTTGCTTTTCGGCCACTGCTCCATGCCCATTGGGCATAGTTACGTATTGAACAAACCTGGAAGGTTAGTCCTCAAAGATAATTTAGCCCAAGTTTGGATGGGTTTGGTCCTGCACCACTGGTCCCAGAGAAGACTGATATGCCAAGGTACCTGCAGGCCAGGACTGATAAAACCCAAGGCTATTCAAGGCCATTTCCCCCATCGGAACCCCGGGAAGTGAAGCAGTGCTTGTTTACTGGGGTAAACAAGCTCTTTTTCACTGGTAAAATAGGACCCAGTCACTAATGCTTGGGGTGCGAGTCCTTTAAAATAGGCAACATGGGGTATAAATGATTGACTGACCTTGACTTTATCTCCATGTTGTGGTCATGATTAGCCATTGTGCAAAAGTATGTGACCTTAAACACCAATAAATAAATAAATAAATAAATAAATTCAAGGCCATTTCTCGATATATTTCAGCATTTTTAGCTCAACTTGACAAAGTCAAGCTGAGCTATTGCCATCACTTCTCATCTGTCGGTGTACGTCCACAATTTCCTTTGGCACACCTCACAGGTCGCATTTATGATCAGATCACTTTGAAACTTGGTATGCTTGTTTGGGGTAACCTCTAGATGGGCGCTATCGATTTTCTTCAATTTCCATCAAAAAATGTTGCCGCGGCCAACGTTCTTAGAACTTAGTTTAGTTAGACCACAATATTTCCTTTTGGCACACCCTACAGGGCACATTTATGATTGGATTGCTTTGAAACCTGGTATGCTTGTTTAGGGTGACCTCTAGATGGAAGCTATCGATTTTCTTCAATTTCCGTCAAAAAATGTTGCCACGGCCAACGTTCTTAGAACTTACGTTTAGTCAGACCTCAATATTTCCCTTTGGCACACCCTACAGGGCACATTTATGATCGGATTGCTTTGACACCTGGTATGCTTGTTTGGGGAGACCTCC
The DNA here is from genome assembly GCA_031216915.1 of Pictodentalium vernedei. NCBI lineage: Eukaryota > Metazoa > Mollusca > Scaphopoda > Dentaliida > Dentaliidae > Pictodentalium > Pictodentalium vernedei. The sequence continues at coordinate 692,995,375 of CM062295.1, forward strand.
AGATGAGAGCTATCGATTTTCTTCAATTTCCGTCAAAAAATGTTGCCGAGGCCAACGTTCTTAGATGTTAGTTTAGTCAGAAGACCTCAATATTCCCCTTTGGCACACCCTACAGGGCACACTTATGATTGGATTGCTTTGAAACCTGGCATGCTTGTTTGGGTGACTTCTAGATGGGAGTAATCGATTTTCTTCAATTTCCGTCAAAAAATGTTGCTGCGGCTAACGTTCTTAGAACTTAGTTTAAGTTTAGTCGGGTCTCAGTATTTCTCTTTGGCGCACGCTACAGGGGACATTTATGATCGGATTGCTTTGAAACCTGGCATGCCTTTTTGGGGTGACCTCTGGACGGGCGCTATCGATTTTCTGCCATTTCCATCAAATTGTTGCCACTGCCAACGTTCTTAGAACTTAGTTTAGTCAGACCTCAATATTTCCCTTTGGCACACCCTACAGGGCAGACTTATGATTGGATTGCTTTGAAACCTGGCATGCTTGTTTGGGGTGACCTCTAGATGGGAGCTATCGATTTTCTTCAATTTCCGTCAAAGAATGTTGCCGCGGCCAATGTTCTTAGAACTTAGTTTAGTCAGACCTCAGTATTTCTCTTTGGCACATCCAACAAGGCACATTTATGATCGGATTGCTTTGAAACCTGGCATGCATGTTTGAGGGTGACCTCTAGATGGGAGCTATTGATTTTCTGCCATTTCCGTCAAAAAATGTTGCCATTGCCAACGTTCTTATAACTTAGTTTAGTCAGACCTCAATATTTCCTTTGGCACACCCTACAGGGCACATTTATGATCGGTTTGCTTTGAAACCTGGCATGCTTGTTTGGGGAGAGCTCTAGATGGGAGCTATCGATTTTCTTCCATTTCCGTCAAAACATGTTGCTGCGGCAAACATTCTTAGAACTTAGTTTAGTCAGACCTCAATATTTCCCTTTGGCACACCCTACAGGGCACAATTATGATTGGATTGCTTTGAAACCTGGCATGCTTGTTTGGGGTGACCTCTAGATGGGAGCTATTGATTTTCCTCGATTTCCGTCACAAAATGTTGCCACTGGCAATGACCTTCAATGAACTTAGTAAAAACTTAGTGCAGTTAAGCATCAATATTTTCCTTTGTCACACCCTGCAGGGTACATTTATGATTGGATCGTTTGCAAACTTGGTGAGCTTGTGTGGGGTGACATCTATATGGGAGCTGTCGATTTTCTTCCATTTCTGTCAAAAAATGTTGCCGCTGACCTTTGAACTTAGTCAGACCTCAATATTTCTCTTTAACATGGCCTTCAGGGCACATTTATGATCGGATCACTTTGAAACTTGGTATGTGTGTTCTGTGTGACCTCTAGATGTGAGCTATTGCTTTTTTTCATTTCTATAAAAATTTATTGTCGTTATCACCAACCTCTGAACTTACTGCATTTGTGCATCAACTTATCCCTTTTGCACTCTCTGCAGGGTATATTTATGAATTTCCATAAAAAAAACCCATTGCCACAAGCAATGACCTTCTACTTAGTGCATTTGTGATTTAACATCTTCCTTTGGCATGCCTCAGAGGACACATTCATTATCAGGTTGTTTTGAAACTTTGTATGCTTATGCAGGGTGACAAAGAGAGGAGCTATTGATTTTCTTTTCATTTCCATCAAAAACTGTTGCTGTTAGCAACAATCTTTGAATTTATTGCATTTGTGCATCAACATTCTTCTTTGACATGGCCTACAGGCCACATTTATCACAGGATTGTTTTTGAACTTGGTGTGTTCATTAGGCAAGACCTTTAGATAAGAGCTATTGATTAGCATTCACTTCTGTGAAAAAAGTTGTCATTAACAATAACCTCTGAACATACTGCATTTGTGTATCAACATTCTTCCTTTAGCCAGTCTTACAGTTTACATTTAAAAATGCATGGATTACTCTGATGTTGAGCACACACAATGCTGTTATGTTGAAATTTCATCAAATAACATTGGTACCAATGATCTTCAATTTTGCCATTTCATTTATAATTTGAGCCAAGTTCAAGTTTGTCAAGTTGAGCTACAGTGTCATTGACACTTTCATTAAGGTTAAGGTCCTATAATAGCCAACTTCAAGGATTCCTTCATTAGTCCTAACTAGGACCTCTGGTCATTATCCCAACATCCCACTTCTCTACAAGGGAGGTAATGATGCAAAGATCCTAGTTAGGCCTATGCCTTGAAGAGCTGTGGCATATATAAACTATATAGTTATGATTACGGTCTTCATCAGCATTTTTGTTTCATGAATATTCAAGGCTTTTCAAGGCCAACTGGCACATTTTCCAGGATTTCAAGTCCTCGATTAATCTAAGGTTTTCCTTGAATCGATGAGTTTGCAGGAACCCTTTATGCAAAGTTGATGAATGACAGACGACAGACACCAAGTGATGGCAATAGATCAACCTGATTTTCAGTCAGGTGTGCTTATAAATAAATAACCATTCCCAGGGACCGATCAGGACTATTTAAAATACGCTGTAGCCCCGGAGCCTATTTTTTCAATTCATGCGCCAGATTTCAATTTATGGAGTCACACTGCTGTTTGTAACACACACTGCAAGTATGTAATAGCTCTCATCATTTTCATTTAGTACACTATAGCAAACATTAATCTTCACTGTGGTTTCTAATCAAGTCTTGGCTGCCTATTTAGGCAGCCAAGACACGATCAGAAACCACAGTGAAGATTAATACTTGGTAATTAAGACTTGAAGTATTAACTTAAGCACTCTACAACAATGATAAATGATAATCATATATATAATACATGTAAGAGTGTCTCTCTTGATTATCCATCGAAAGAATATCAAAATATGATCTGAGAAGTTACACGCCAACTGAGAAGCCTATTTTTGAGATTTAAGAGCCAGGTCCTGATGTTTCAGAACCAAATACGCACTGGCGCATGCCCAGGTCGGTCCCTGCATTCCATACCCTTATTTATTGGACCAAAGAATACTTGAGTACTCAACAAGCAAATGTGCAGTTCATGGACTACCAGGAAAAGCTGAAAACACTTGGTAGATCTCAAAGTTTCTGAAGGTCTAACAAGTAAAACTAGAGATGTCTTCACACTGGGTGGATGCAAGGGCAGTAGATGTAGACTTGACTTGACCTGATTGTGATGGCTTAATACCTCATTGAGTAAGAATCAGACTAAACCATCAAAGCATGCCTTCATCACATGCCTTGATGATATAATGGAATATTAGTCAGTCAGGATTATAGACTTCTTGGAAATGTATTGGTGAATAAATAAAATGTACATGAAGTTATCATGATGCAACTTCTTATTTAAAGTATGTGTACTGTAACGACTGTGTGTGTGAAGCAAGTTGAAGCTTCAAATTTTATCTTTCACCAAAGGCGAAAGGCAGACAACACTTGTACACAAAATTCTTGGCTATTTTTTTTTTTTTTGCGTCAAAACATAGCTTATGACCCCTCATAAGAACGAGCTCATTCCAATGAGTGGTCATAAGCTATGTTTTTGAGACAAAAAAATGAAACAATAATGAAAATTGAATGGTGATTTCTTAGAATACTGCTGACCGGTTTTGGCCGTTATGTTAGGTAAATGGTTAAGAAAGTACTTGATTACCAGCAAGAGAGAAGTGATATCTAAAACTCCGATCCTGACAAAAACAAGAGGCCCCACGGGGCCTGAAGCGCTCATCTTGTACAGAACACAATTTAAACAGAGTCCAAGAATGAGTCTACATAAAGCAAGCCATCTCCAAAGGCTACACTGTCAATCCTTGAGTCCTTCAGGAGTGACAAAAATAATCTAGGCATCATGCCTTTTCTTCAGTTGATCATAAGTAAAATGTAGAGCTCCCTTATGAAGCCCCTTGATACAACCTATGTGGATTAATCTTAGTACCTCTAGAGGGTACAAAATTTTTAATTCTTCAGCAAAATGGCCACTTCCGGCTCCCATAGAGAGCCCAAATATTAACCCAGGCTCTTGATTTGAACACAGTTAAATCTGACTTCCCTAGAGATGTTGTGTACCGAATATGAAAGCATTCTGACTGTTGGATCTGAAGAAGAGAAATTGTAAAGAAATTTCTTCGAATTGCACTAAGTTCAAATTTGGGCTACCATAGCGAGCCCAAATATTGACCTATGAATCCGATTTGAACAAACTTGAATCTGACCCCCTAGAGATGTTGTATACCAAATGTGAAAGCATTCTGACAAGTGAATCTGAAGGAGAAGATTTTTGAAGAAATTCCCTCATATTGTACTAAGTTAAATTTCATGTTCCCATATGGAGCCCAAATATTAACCTAGGCACTCGAATTGAACAACCTGGAATCTGACCCCCCTAGAGATGTTGTATACCAAATATAAAAGCATTCCGACTGGTGGATCTGAAGAAGAAGATTTTTAAAGAAATTTTCTCATATTGCACTATGTAAACATTTGGGCTACCATAGTGAGCCCAAATATATACCTAGGGATCTGATTTGAACAAACTTGAATCTGACCCCCATAGAGATGTTGCATACCAAATATCAAAGCATTCTGACTGATGGATCTGAAGAAGAAGATTTTTTTGAATTACCCTCCATATTGAACAAAGATAAAATTTGGGCTTCCATAGGAAGCCCAAATATTAACCTAGGGACTTGGTTTGAACAATCTAGAATCTGACCCTCATAACAATGATATATACCAAATATTAAAAGATTCTGACTGGTGGTTCTGAAGAAGAAGATTTTTAAAGAATATTCCCCATATTACCCTATGTTAAAATTTCGGGCTCCAGTAGAGAGCCCAAATATGAACCAATGAGCTTTATTTCAACAAACTTTTATCTGACCCCCCTATGAATGCTGTATACCAAATATCAAAAGATTCTGATGATTGGTTCTGGAGAAAAGATTTTTGAAAATTTTTGCAAATATGCTGACTCAGCATTTTTTCGATGCCCATTACAGAACACCCTAACATAACCGATGGCAATTGTTTTTTACCATTCAATTCTACTGGTCATAAGGATACTTCATACTAAATAAAAGCTCTCTGTTCCGTGGGGTTTGGGAAATATGGGCGTTTGAAAATATTTCTATTTTTAGCTCCCAGGGTCCCCATGGGGATGCGGGAAATTTTTTTTTGCATGGGTCAAGTACTTATGATCCAATACTACCACAAACCAAATTTGGTTCATACCGGACCATCGGTTCAGAAAATAGAAATTTTGGGCGGGGCCAAAAATCTTACCCCTCCTATTACAAAGCCAAATATTACTTCACGAACTTCGTTTGAACAAACTTGATTCTACACCTCATATGGAAGCTCCATAGCAAATATCAAGTCATTGTACACACTGGTTCTTGAGAAGAAGATTTTTAAAATATTTTGGAGCATTTTCCCCCACTCCCTCCCTATGGGGCTGGGCATGCTGAGTTGAACAAAAATGAAATGCCCCTTTGGGACCATCACTCACTCAAACTTTCACTTGAATTGGCCCAGTGGCTTTGGAGGAGAAGACCAAAACATGGTGTTGACGGACGACGGACAACAGACGACGGACGGGAAGCGATGAGATTAGCTCAGCTTGACTTTGTCAAGATGAGCTAATAAAATTTTCTCCCAAATTATATTTCGATTGTACCTAACCACACTAACACAGTATGCCAGCAATCTGAATGTTTTTTCAAGGATAAGTCTTGAAAAAACAAAAAAGATCAAAGAATGGTCTGAACCAGAATGACTGGGGCAAAAAAGCACAGTGCACAATCTGATGTTCTGTTCTTCCTCTCTACTGGAGTACACCTCTTTGTCCATATCCTGCCATAATGTGCTGAAAGCTTTTAATTTCTCATTTTTTCTTTTGCCACATTAAACATACAAATGACCATTTATGCATCAACAACAAATTGCAATTTTTCAAAAAGAGATTAATAAGGAGCAAGGCATATTTGATTGTTGTGGTAGATTCAACAAAGAAATGTCTCAACTGGAAAACATGATTGGGATAGTGTCACACCCACTATATCTCGCCCCCCCCCCCCTTCCCCCAGTGACATCCCTCCTTGGATCAATACCAAAACAATGATTATGCATCACCAATGTGGGAGTCAACTTTTTTTCACTCCTATAAGGCTTGTCATTATAAGAAAATCAAATCCATTCAATCCATTTGAATCGGACCCCACCTTAGGGGGCTGAATCCAGGGCCATAACTCTGCTCAGTATGACCAAACCATATAAGTTTTTGAACTCATTCAAGACATTATTAACCCTTTACCTAACACAGAAGCAGTCGACACTTGCAAATAAAATGTTTGAAGAAGTAATAGCTAGTAACATAGCTCATGACCCCTCATTGCAATGATCTCAATGAACTTCTTCCAATGAGGGGTCAAAAGCTATGTTTTTGAGACAAAAAATGAAAAAAATAATACCCGGTAACAACTGATCAGTGATTTTTGTGAATAGTGCTGGCTGGCTTTGGACTTTATGTTGGGTAATGAGTTACGAAAGTCTCACATACCAAATATTGACAAAATCCATTGATATTTCTTGAAGTTATCGCACTAAGAAGCTAAAAACAGTCAAAAATTAACTAATTAAGGGCCATAACTCAGCTCAGTATGGCTGAACCATGCCAATTTTGGGATTCAAGCAAGACATCGTTAAGAAAGTGTAACATACCAAATATTGGCTAAATCCATTAATATTTGTTCAAGTTATCGAGTTAACTAGTTGAAAACAGGCAAAAATGATCCATTTAAAGGCCATAACTCCACTCCATAACCCCACTTAGTATTGCCGAACCATACCAGTTTTTTAACTCATTCAAGACATTGTTAAGAAAGTTTCACATACCAAATATTGACTAAATCCATTCATATTTATTCAAGTTACTGCACTAATGAGCTGAAAACAGGCAAAAATGAACTAATTAAGGGCCATAACTATGCTCAGTATGGCCAAAATGCACCAGTTTTCAAACTGATATTAAGAAAGTCTCACATAACCAAATATTGACTAAATCCATTGATATTTGTTCAAGTTATCATGCTAATGAGAAAGGTTATGCACACCCACCTGCCAGTCCATGCACTGACTTAATCAAACTACAGGTCAAATTTTTGAAACACACTCAACCAAAAACACATCCCTCTTTTGTCACTCGCCATCTTTCCGATGTTTGTTATTAATCATGAATATGCTTCAGCTTCTTTATCATCATATACAGTACTGGTTTCTGCAATCCATGGCCAGTTAAGCATATTGTACACTTTTCATCAATTTTGCTTTGTTAACCTTTCACCCAATATAGGCGAATCGGGTTCTGTTGAAATTTTGAAAAATACTATTTTTTTTCAACTGCTGAATTTGTCTATTATAAAGGCGAATGTGGCCGATTTGTTAGGAAAGGGGTTACGGTTTAATGACACTTTCAACAGCCAGGGTGGAGGAAACTAGATTACCCACAGTACAACTGAGCAACAGCAAATAACTGTCAGACTCTACATTTTATTAACCCAGCACAAACAGGATTAACATCGACTAAAAGCAAATGCCCTAGCGTTGTGTCCTACACCTTAGCACACAGTACCATCAAGCTGCCATTTGGGCAATGATCGAGGATGATGTGTCTCAATTTTGCTTTGTGCAGATGGAACTTTTCAAATAAATGAATATTAACTCATCATGGAAGGATGAAAGTGATGGAAATTAGTGGCAAATAAGACATTCAAAATAAGAGTTTGAGTCCAAATGAAATGGGATGGTATTCCAACCTCAGGAGTTGGCTCAATCTGAAAGCAAAAATTTTCAAACCCAGGATGAAACTGATGAAAATCAGTGAAAAGTGGGAATGAAAAAGAATAATATGTCAACTTCTGGAGTCATCTCAATCTGAATACAGAGATTTTCTTTGATCCCAATGGGCTCTTGGACTATCAGGTGATTTAGTTTTCCATTGGAAGCTTTTAAATGTCACCTTTGCCAAGGGCAACACATTATCTCATTTCATTTTTGGGGTTGAAGGTCATATCCAGTGGCTATGTTGATATCACAATCACAAAACAAGTTACAGTCTACACAATCAGTTATGGGGCACACTTCAGAGGTTTTCTGAGAATCCCAGTCTCTGGTTCAGCCAACAAAGTAGATCTTCTGTTTCTCAGGCCATTTTTAGATCAACTTTGACGTAAGTCAAATTTGAGGTTATGCCATGGCCAGTCGTCCGTCTGTCTGTCAACAATTCAATACGGCTTGGGCTAGAGGCCGTATTTATGAACCGATCTTTACAAAAATTCTTGAGTACCTTTGTTATCACCATGGAACAAGAACGAGTGTTTTTGGGTGCGGTCCAAAATTCAAGATGGCCACCAGCAGCCATTTTGTACTTTAGTTAGTGCAATCAGTTTTTTTGTACAGAATTTCTGTATGAAAGTTCTGATTTGAATAAATTATTGTATGAATGTTTAGTAACATGGAATACATCACATATAATTCTGGTTTTTTTCTCGTGCAGAAATTATGCAAATTAGACAAACTTTCATTTATTCAGTGCTACTTATACACAGTAAGTGCACATGTCAATACAGCTCGGGCTCGTGCTGTATTTATGAACCGATCTTCATGAAACTTCTTGGGTACTTTTGTTATCACCTTGGGACAAGAACGAGTGTTTCTGGGTGCGATCCAGAATTCAAGATGGCTGCCAGTGGCCATTTTGTACTGCAATTAGGTCCAATCAGTTTTTTTGTACACAACTTCCATACAGCTCAGGCTAGAGACTGTATTTATGAACCGATCTTCACGAAACTTCTTGGGTACCTTTGTTATCATCTTGGGACAGGAACAAGTGTTTTGGGATGCCTTTGTTATCACTGTGCTATGAGAACAAATATTTTGGGGTTCAGTCAGACCCACTCTGAGACTCAAAAGATTTCTTTTCTAGTTTAGCATCTGACTGTCACCCACCTTTACAATACTTTACCTATACATTTGTTACAGGCTACGGTCAGTATTTATGTACAGACTGTTACAATACTTTATATGTACCTCTGTTATCAGGTCATTACCTAGATGTTTGTCATTCCTGTGTCACAAACATGTACATGTCCTAACAAGTTCAGCTACAGTGTCAGTGACACTTTCATTGTAAACTTGCATGCAGATAGGCATTTTTTTATTTTATTATTTATTTTTGTAATTATTTCTTTGCCATCGAAAGTTCATCTTCTTGGTTTGTTTTATGTTTTAGGCCTCAAAATCTACAGAATAGCAAGTGTGGTGGTATATTTCATCCCTTGCATGCAAGAAGGCTTTGCAGTGCTAAAGCATTGCAAAGCCTTCTTACACTCAAGGGACAAATTTATCAATTTTATTAACTTGGGTAAAATCTTTTTATTTTTTCAAGTTTGGATTGGTCATAAAAAGAGTGAATGAAGAAGCCAAAAGGACAAAGCAGGAGGGCCTGAGAAACAGATTTTTAAACTTTTTTAGGCCTTACTGGGTCCTTTTATAAAAGCAGAGAAGAACTTGTCTACCACAGTAAACAATCACACCTCCACTTCTTGGAAATTTGGGGGAAACTTTCAACAACCCTGCTACAAAATTTCATGTATATCTCTCATGATGTTTGAGGAACAAAAAAGAACAAATTTCAAGTTTATCTCTCTCATGGCGTTTGAAGAACAAAAAAAACCAATTCCATTATAATTTAGTGATTAACTGACAATAGAGGTGTGGGAGATTCCAAAGCTCATTCTTAAATGAATCAACATTCTCCAAGGTTTGTCTTAACTGTAAATTTGTTCACATGTCATCGCCTTGTTACAATTTATGGAAGAGTGCCTGCAGGCCACAAAATTTTAACAAAGCAAAATCTTACAGACTAAATAATTTCACTTCAAAGATAATATGAAGCATATCCATTGAGTATGAAACCTTTAAGTTGCAGTGCTTGCACCACACAACAAAGCCCAAATATGGGCTTCCAGCACTCGACCAGTTAAAAAAGAAAAACAACACAAAAATATAAGCAACACAACAGGCAAGATGATGTTTAGAATTTTTTAATTATTATGCATCAGACATTCTTTTTCAGCTGTGACCTGCATTAATAGTTTTTTCAAAGCTTAAAAACACATTGTTCAGACATAAGTCTGATTCATACTGGAGACACATATCTGAGCTGTTGTGATAAGGCTAAAAGCCTTATACATGGGCTTTAACCCTTACGTCTCCAGAAAGCCACAAACTACCCCTTTTAAATTACTATGAAAAAGTTATTTATTTATTGGGGCTTAATGACACTTTTGATAGCCAGGGTCACCTCGTGTTGGACAGTTTAAAAGGTGAAGGAAGATGGAGTACCTGGAGAGATTCACCAAGCAGCAGCAAGCAACTGTCTGACTCCCCAATGTACTACCTCCGCACAAGCAGGGAAAGCGTTGGTTGAAAACAAGTTATTTATTTATTGGTGCTTAATGGCACTTTTGACAGCCAGAGTCACCTAGTGTCAGACAGTTTTATGGGTGGAGGAAGCTAGAGTACCTGGAGAGATTCACCAAGCAGCAGCAAGCAACTGTCAGACTCCCCAATGTAATAACTCAGCACAAGCGGGGAAAGCATTGGCTGAAAACAAGTGCACCATTGATGTGCAGTGTGCCTTAGTACACAGTGCCATGCCCTGCATGGGCAATCAGGATTAAATGCCTTGCCCAAGGACACAACACATTTACCCTGTGAACCTTTCAGTTTGAAGTATAATGTTGAACCACTGTGCACCCTCTTTGAAAATATTGCCGACAAATGTATTCTTCCTTGAGAACTCTACCAATGGGCATTTAACATGAAAGTGTTTTTACATCATTGTTGGCTGCCAGAAAAAGGCAGCCAACAATGATGTAGAAATACTTTTAAGATATCTGCAGCTTAGTACATGCTAGTTATTGTAGTAAAAATGAACCTTAGGATTTAAGGGTTAGCACCTTATTCACAAACTGAATCCAAGTTTCTGTTCATATGAATTAAGACTGTAACATACTAGATATGATGTGAGTATTTCATACGATGTTATGAAGTGACAAGGGCATGCCGATGGTCAATTCCCCTCCACTCAAGTCCAACAAGGGTAATGACTAGCAAAGAAACACTTGGACACGGCTGGTTCACGATCCCCTTCATGATATTATCATCAATGAAAGTGTCAATGACACTGTAGCTTAACCCGACTGTGTGTAGTGTTTGATGAAAAGAATTATGAAATAAGACAAGAATTGTGATAATTGAGAATAATGTTAATTTCTGTTCCCCACATGCTATGTTTTCAATAAAAATAATTTGAGGTGTAGACTGTACTAAAGAAATGAGGCTTGGGTTGATGTGGCCCTCACAGTTAATGTATGTCAACCAAAGTTACCAAGTTACAGTAAAATTATTCCAAAATGAGTCATCCTATCAAGTTACAATGAAATCTCTTCATAAATAGGACTTGTAGACTTTGCTAAATGGAATCTAGGTCATGTACCAGTCTGGTGGTCATGGTTGACTGATCATGACCAAAATAGGAGAGTCTCATCTGGACATCATACCAAGTTATCCTTCCAAGTTTCAATGAAATCGCTTCATCAATATGAACTGTAGACTGCGCTAAACAAATCTAGGTCATCATGGTTCACCGATCACTGCCGTCTCATCTCGAAATTACACCAAGTAATCCTACCAATTTACAATGAAATCCCTTCATAAATGCAACCTGTAGACTGTGCTAAAGGAATTTAGGTAACGTGCTCCTTCAGCCATCATGGTTGACTGAACCCAACCAAAATAGGACGTTCTCATCTAGACATTATACGGAGTCATCCTACCAAGTTACAATGAAGTCCCTTCATAGACATGACCTGTAGACTGTGCTAAAGGTTTTGGGCTGGTGCAGCCATCCCGGCTGAACGATCGCGACCTCCAACCTGCATATGAAATTTTGTGATGATCGGACAAGAACTATGGGCTGTAGCCTGTGCTAAAGAAAATGTGAACAGACTCACAGACTATCACACGTGTGATGGCAATAGCTTATCTTGACTTTGTCAAGTTATGCTAAAAAGCTACATATTAAATTTGGAAAAAAAATATCTTTAACAGTTTTCTTTGAAATGCAGTGGCAAGAAGTGGTAATGAGATGGCAAAAAATTCTTAGTCCAATAAGGAATATGTGGACAGAGCTAGTTTATTTATTTATTGGTGTTTAAGGTCACATATTTCTGCACAATGGCTAACCATGACCGTGACAGTTTTACAGGTGGAGGAAGCCAGAGTACCCGGAGAGAACCACCGAGCAACGGCGAGCAACTGTCAGCTCCCCAACATACCAACTCCACACAAGCAGGGTTAGCATGGATTGAAGACAGGTGCACCATCGATGTGTAGTACGCCTTAGTACACAGCGTCACCGTGCCTCCACGTGGGCAATGGGGGTGAAGTGCCTTGCCCAAGGACACAACGCGGTTGCCGCAGGTGGGATTCGAACCGAGGACCTCTCGGCGTGCAGCCTGCACCTCTACTAACTGAGCCACCGCACCCCCGGACAGAGCTAGAACCAATACTAGAAAATTTTTACAATTGTATTTTCTAGAATTGTATTTTCTGCCTATTAATATAACTGACTAAAATGAATCATCAGCATTTTAAAAGATACGGCAATTTGCCAACTGAAAATGCTAATGGTTCATTTAAAACCATTTAAAGTCATAATTAGAAAATACAATTCTAGAAAATACAGTTGTAAAAGTTTTATTGTATTGGTCACAGATTAGCCATCCCATTCATGATATTAACACCAAACAACTACACACCTGGAACTTAATTAAGCACCCACTGAAATGTTTCATGACAGTGAAGTTGCTGCTACTGATTATTATGTTTTAATGATTGCTATGTCTTGCAGTACATTTCATCTTGTGAAACATGATGTTTCTGGTTGAGCGCATACCCCAACACACATCCCCTCGTCCATGTGAAGCATACTTCCCACGAATGTAAAAAAAAACAAAAAAAACTATCATCCACATGCAATATCTGGGTATAAAACAAGAAAATTTGTTACTTCTTTTATCAATAAATGTTGACATGGCAAGAAGGAGACTGTCAGAGGCACTAAGATGGTAAACAGGGACCGACCTGGGCATGCGCCAGTGCGTATTTGGTTCTGAAACATCAGGACCTGGCTCTTAAATCTCAGAAATAGGCTTCTCAGTTGGCACGTAACTTCTCAGATCATATTTTGATATTCTTTCGATGGATAATCGAGAGAGACACTCTTACATGTATTATATATATGATTATCATTTATCATTGTTGTAGAGTGCTTAAGTTAATACTTCAAGTCTTAATTACCAAGCATTAATCTTCAGTGTGGTTTCTGATCAAGTCTTGGCTGCCTAAATAGGCAGCCAAGACTTGATCAGAAACCACAGTGAAGATTAATGTTTGCTATAGTGTACTAAAAGAAAATGATGAGAGCTATTACATACTTGCAGTGTGTGTTACAAACAGCAGTGTGACTCCGTAAATTGAAATCTGGCGCATGAATTGAAAAAATAGGCTCCGAGGCTAGAGCGTATTTTAAATAGTCCTGATCGGTCCCTGATGGTAAATCGTTGGCATGCATACAACAGGTGTGCCATTCAAAGCTTTTGGAAGGCAACTTAGCTATAGTCATTCTGTCATCAGCAGACTTGTCCCAAAAAATCAACAAACCAATGATGTTAGGGACTAACCAAGGCCTGGATAACCCCAAAAGACCTTTCCTCAGGAGGATCAGAGTCTGGCACGCCTTGTCAGGCATGAACCCTTTTCATCAAATGGAGTTTTAAAATGTCTTTGGCTCCCCAACAGGCATTTGTGCAACCGAACTGTCCAAAACTGTCTCAAAGCACTGGGTATGAGGTTCAGAAGGGTCAGCAAGCATCCAGCTCTGTCTGATCAGCATCAGTTTGGAGTGGTGTATGACACGACAACATTGGAATCTCAGGACATGGAGGTCAGTCCATTAATCAGACGAGAGTAGGTTCCTTCTTCACGTCACAGATGGTCGCATGAGAGTGTGTAGGAATAAAAATACTGCTTACGTGCCCAGGAACATCAGACCTACTGTTCCCTATGGTGGAGGATCAGTAATAATCTGGTGATGCCTCTCTCATGATTGTAAACTTGATATGGTGACTGTACGTGGGAATCTCAATGGTCATCAGTACATCTGGGACATTCTCAATCTGGTTGTTGTGCCTCATTTTGACAACCACCCTTTCGCTACTCGCCCTGTATTCATGGACTACAATGCAAGGCCACATTGTTCCCTTGCTGTGAGAGTATTCCTTCAGAACAACGCTATTATAACACTACCTTGGCCTTCAATGAGCCCTGATCTGAATCCCTTAGAACACATCTGGGACTTTCTTCGACATCGTGTGCAAGCAAAGGATCTGCCTGTACAGAATTTGGCCAATTTGGAAGCTGCATTGCATGAGGAGTGGCAAGAGTTGCCTTTGGACTGGTAGCATTTGGAGGAGGGTTCAGGGTCTTATCCCGGCACATGGTGGATACACTTGCTACTGACACTGCTATTATGTTCAGGATATCACAAGTTACATTTTTTGTCAGTAATTACAGGCATTGTTTCAACATGGACCATTCCAGGACCATACTGGTTGAGAGGACATTTTTCCATCACAAACATTAGTGGCAGATTTGTGTAATTAGCGCTATTAAAATACTGCATATTTTCATCATTGTGTTGTCTTTCATTTGTCAACAGACCATTCTTTCTGCAAACAATCACTTCTGGCCATCTTAAAGATAGCATGAAAGTAATCAGTTTCTATTAACACCACTGCGAAAAAAAAATGGGGTGCTTGATTAAGTTCCGGGTGTATATATATTAAATTTGAGAAAAATATTTTGAACAGTTTTCTTTTAAAACGTGATGATAAGTTGAGCTCATACCAATGAGGAGTTGCAAGCTATGCTTTTGATGCAAAAAACGAAAATGTTTAGTCGTTCAAAATTGTTTTGGGCAAAATAGTTAACCCTTTACCTAACTAATCAGCTCAGCAACATCTGCTGGTGTAATGCACAAATTAAACAAATTAATTTTCAAAACATTTCAACGAAACCACATCATATGACCACAAATTTGAACAGGGTTATTGAACTCGTTCCAATGAGGGGTAACATGATATGGTTTTGCAGAAATTTGTTGAAAAATTGGTGGAAAAAAAATTGAAATAACAAACTTTGATTTTGTGTGTGTTGGGTAAAAGTGTTATTAATTTATTTATTTATTGGTGTTTAAGGTCACTTCCAACATCTTTGGTTATATAATGACCAGAACAAAGATATGAAGTCTAGTTTTAACCAATCATTTGTACCTATGCCGCCCACTTTAGAGGACTTCCACCCCAGGCATTTGTTCTGGATCCTATTTTACCAGTAAAGCAACAACTTGTTTACTGTAGTTAACAAGCACTGCTCCACTTCCCAGGACTCCCATTGGGAGGAGGGGGTAAAAGTTGTAACTATTTTCTTCTGAGTTTGCAATTTCACCAAAGTATGAGACCTCAAATTCGAACCTTGCTGTAAAGCAAACATAAATACATTCGTGTCCATTTAACTGGATATGTTTTTAATTGGATAATCCTGCTGATTGCAAATAACATTCAAATCGCCAGACCATTTACAATACGATCGATAGAAATTTGCATATAGGTTACAGAGTGAACTCCTGTGAACTGCATAAAAAATATTGTGATCTGTCTGGGAATTACTCTGCCAACCTCTCATATTTCTCACATTATAGACCTATTCTGTGTCAGTACATTCAATACAGTGGAGCTCACTTAATTGGATATCTCTTAACTGAATAACCCTGTTAATTGAATACATGTATAAATTCCCAACACAAAACCATTTACCATACCTCCAGTACAAATCTGACCTGTTAACTGAATATAGTTTTTGAGTAAACTCCTGCTAACTGAATAAAATATCTTGTAACCTATCGAGAAATTACCCTTACTCTCCCCAGTTTTCCTTTGTTGAAAGACCTATTGTGCCTCAGTACATCCAATACAGGCATTCAATTTATTATATCTTGTTTGACCGAAATCATGGAGCTTTGTCAAAACAAGATATAATAAAAATGTTAAGTTTATCTCTAGAATACAGGAATATGACAAAATCCCTGTCACTTGAATACTCCTGTTAACTGAATAAATTTCATTGGCTGTATATGCATTTAACTCTTAACTCGCGGAGTATTTTTTAAAATAAAAATATTTTCATCAAATCTGGTCATGGCTGCTGTGTAACAGCCATGACTATATTTGATGAAAACTTCATCTCAATTGGACACAAGAAATCATTGGTGAAAAAATCCAGTGAAGTGATCTGGGTCATAGTATCACGTCGAGTTGAGGAAGTCAGATCGCCAAATCAAACAAGCTATCATGAGCAGCGAGTTTGATCTGGCAATCTGACCTCCTCAACAAGACATGATGCGATGACCCAGATCACTTCACTGTAGCGATAAAAGATTTATTATATGGACTTATAGTTCAACATCACATGCCAACGTTAACATTAACAATTCCCTCAACCTTTTTTCGGTAAACTGGATTGAAGTAAAAAAAAAAAGAACCATTTTTGTTTACACTTATTTTTAAAACAGGTGTACACTTCCGGGGCATCCCCCGATGTGCATAAATATGATAAAAGTTAAAAAATTTATAGTAATTTATATATTTTTTATACTTACCAATGACCCAGACTTAGCTGGTGCTAACTCTTAAAATTCTAGGGCCAAACACAAATTTTGCCCCCCAATCCCCAAATTTGCATCAAAATCCAAAAATTCAATGTCCTATGTGGTCCTCCATACTTTTATCCACTGCGCATTCGCAGTGTCAAGGAAGTACCGAAATTGGCACCAAACCTCATTCTTACAACCAGTGCCTGGTAAGCGTTAAGTGATCAGCGGGGAGGTATGAGTTCCCAACTCATGGGAGGGCCATCCCCGTCTGGGTCATTGATAAGTATAAAAAATATATAAATTACTATAAATATTTTAACATTTTTATACTGTACCAATGACCCAGACTTAGCTGAATAGAAAAAAGGTTGGAGGGCCTAGGCCATAAGGAAAGTCCAATAGAAAAGGAGAAACAGGCTTTACATGTATCTTTCTTATGCCAAAGAAGAAAGACACAATACCATTCCATAATTGAGCACAATAACATCAAAGATCTCAATTAACATCCAGTATAACCCATTATACTAATTTTTAAAGGAAAGCCAATAAATAAAGATAGTCCAGAGAATGAGACTCTTTATACTCATTTAAAAGTGTCCGAGGATTGTATATTAGCGCTCGTATGACACGTGACGTATACAAATGCTTCACACTGAGCTACACTTAAAAATATTACATAAATGAGATAAACATTAGCATTACACTTTGAAACTATCCCGGCACCGACTCGGAATTACTGACTCCAGAGGAGGTATTCCCTTGCTTTTCACTAAAAAGCAGGAGATATAAGGGAACACCATCCCCCCCCCCCCCCCCCTTCCCCTTGCCTTGGGTCAAATACGCCAGAGCGAAGAGGGCAGCAGGACAGAGTCACTGCCGGAAAAGAAAGCCTGCATAATAGTTGCAACTGTTTAGTGGACGACATTCTGAGCAACAGATAACGCACCTAAACAATGCAGGTCGCCAGAAATGGACTCAATATTTCTAAGATAAAAATTTGTGAATGTGGAAGGCTGAGACCAATATGCAGCCTTCATCAAATCGGTAATAGCAACACTATTAGCATAAGCCCAAGATGTAGATGGCGCTCTAACTTCATGCGCCAAAATCTTAAGCACAGGCTGCTGAGTTGAAGATAATTTTTCATAAGCAGTACGGATAGTTAATTGAATCCACCTTGCAATAGAATGGACTGTAATGTCCCTTCTATTAGGCAGCAGAGACAGAAAGAAACGTAACGTCCCTTTCTGATAAACTCAGATCTACGTTTGTAAATACATATAGCTCTAACTGGACGGAGCAAAGGCCTATGACCGTCTGAAGACGGAAGAGCCTTAATTACAAAAGGTTCAGGATACTTATTTGGAGCCTGATTCTTCGCCAGAAATCCAACATTAGTAGTCAAAGTAATAGTATTACCAACACTACAATAGTGAGAATCATCAACAGATAGTGCATGAAGCTCACTAACTCTTCTAGCAGAAGAGGAGGCTAAGAGAAAAGCTGTCTTACAAGATGAGAATTTGAAGACTACCGTATCCAGGGGTTCAAATGGCGCTTCTTTTAGCTTTAGAAGAACCCAAGCTAAATTCCACTTAGGAATTAATCTAAGGGTTCTAAGTCTATTTATCGAAAAGTTTTTCACTAACTTAGATAAAGAGACAGCTATAATGATGTGCATAGGTATCTGATAGCATAGACCTATAACCCTTAATAGCAACTGGCTGCAGTTTGATCTCGTCAAACAAGTAGACCAGAAAATTAGCAATGTCTGGAATGTAGGGATCATAAATATCAACAGAATGATCCCTACACCACTGTGAGAAAACCTTCCACTTAGCAGCATAATTTAGTGAAGTGGAGGTCCTCCAACAGTTAGAAATTGCGTCCACTGCTCGTCCTGTAAATGCTTGTCGTGCAAGAAGGACCGCACAATGGAAATACGTGAAGGTTGAGACCTTGCGGGTTGTGATGCAGTGTGCGCGATTTCCATGCGAAAGAAGATCCTCCTGTGGAGGAAGCTTCCGTGGCATGTCCCAGAACAGACACCTGAGTAGATTTATCCATGGTCTCTGGGGTGACAGAGATGCTACCAACAGAATCTTGCAGTGAGATTGCTTTATTTTAGCAATATCTGCTGAATCAACGGAGCGTATCCTATCATTCCGTCCCAAGAGATCAAGAGGGCGTCTACTGCAAACGCTCAAGGATCTGGGCATGGCGACACATACGTCTGCAACTGATTGTTGAGATGCGTTGCAAATAAGTCTATCATAGTACGCTCCCATTGGTAGCAAATCTGATTGAATACACGTTTGTTGAGAGCCCATTCTGACAGCAACATACGACCTTTCCGAAAAAGGGAGTCTGCTAGAACGTTCAGATGACCTGGAATATGACGGACCGACAGGAGAACTTGATGCTCTAGGACAAACAGAAAGATTTATTCTGTTAAGTTGAACAACGGAATGGAATGAGTGCCTTCCTGGTTCCGAATATACACTACTACTGTCGAATTGTCGGACAGAATTTGAACATGTGAATTCTGAATAATGTTCATCCAATGACATAGCGCAAGCCAAATTGATATCATCTCTTTGATGTTTATGTGCTTGTTTAGGAACTGTGGATCTCGAAGACCCCGGCACCTCGAATCTGTTGGGCTCAATGTTGCGCCGCAACCTGTTTGACTGGCATCCGTCATAATCGTAAAACTCTGACCGGCAATTGCAGTGGAACTCCCTGAGTTAACCACTGAATATCTGCCCTCTTGTTTCACTTGATCCGACAAGATGATGTTCATTTCGAGTGAATGAATCTTCACACTCCAATTCGGAGTAAAAAATATTTGGAGTGGCCGAGTGCGTAGCCGCCCCATCGGAATAAGATCCGCGACGGCTCTGCACAAACCTATCAGTTGCATGAATTCTCTCGCTGTTACTACATCTGAGTGAAGACAAAAGCGAGCGTAACAACTGATTAATTTCGCTCTGGTTAATGGCAGACGAACGAGATTGTTGTGCGTCTCGAAGCTCATTCCCCGGTGGGTGAATGACTTGGACGGCACCAGATTCGACTTCTTTTCGTTTACTATGAAACCGAGACGTCGGAGCAGCTGAAGCAGACTCTGAACATCGTTCTGAAGCGTTAACTCGTTGCCGTACCTCTGAAGAATGTCGTCCAGGTAGGCCGATGTTACCACAGACGAATGAGCTCGGAAATGAGTCATTACCGAGTTCATTATTCAAGTGAAAGCCCAGATCACTAGATTCAGACCGAAGCACATACCTCGGAACTGAAAAACGACCCCTAGGACAGCGAAGCGAAGATACTTTCTGAACGCCGGATGTACCATGACGTGAAAGTACACATACTTGAGATCTATGCTCGCAGCATAATCGTTCACTCGAATGCTCGCTCTGACAGATCGGATGGTCTCGATATAAAATTTTGGAGCCACGATCAGCTTGTTTATCCAGCTCAGATCTAAGACTGGATGAAACGAGCCGTCTGGTTTTGGAACCAGGAACAGATGACTGTAGAAACCTGGTTTTCTACGACCTGTATCGCGTTCTGGTAGAAGAAAATCTCTCTTCTGAAGGTTTGCCGGAAGCTGAGTCCAACGTGGAGGTCGATTTAACGGAGTTTTCCTAGAAGGACCGTTTTAGACCTTTGGAAACAACCCCCTGCACCCATGGTTCGTCTGTAATTGACAACCAATTGGATATGAATCTCGACAGTCTTCCATCCACTGGAACGCAATAGAGGTTTAGACCATCACTTCTGGACATGCGAGGCTTGCGGGAGGTGAAACTACGTCCTCCACGACCCGCACCTCGCGCAGTCGACCTAGAGGCATCTGACCGGTTGTCTATGCCAGCATACGACCCCTACCTGAGTCGCTTGGACGTACTCAGCCCAGAAGTGCCTGCCTCACTCCCCTCTGCTGAGTCCAACTTTCGCGAAGTGGATTTAAAAGGCAGACAGTCTGAAGCTTTCCTAGTAATCTGTTGATAGAATATAGAAAGCTTACCATCGAAGAGAGACCGGAGAGACTCAAAGAGAGTTTTTCACCTTACTATCCACTCTCGTGGATGCAGCCAGGGCAGCATCATGTCTAAGTAACTCCAGATTACCACTAAAAGGGCGGAGTTATACGTTGGAATATGCTATGGCCCTCGAAAGAACTCTCAAGGAAGTTTGAACATCCTGGAATTCTTTTCCATCGAGACATAGTGATAATGCTCTGGTAAGGTGATCAATGTAAGATAATGCGTCTAAACTGATTGTTAGACGAAATTGTCATCTCCAGGGTACTGGAATGAAATGACACAGATGCCGGCAACAACAACTTCAAGTCATCTGCCTGGCCGTCTAAACGCAGAGGAACTCTCGGCATGCCCTGTCCTGCCGTCTCAATTCTATAATAGATGAAAGGCAGCTGTAGAGCAAGCGACGATAAGAAACCGGATTTGCTAGTCTTAGAGGCTAGCTTGAATATAGCGTCCATAAGAAGATCAAATGTCAGCGTGACATTTCTGGACTGGGTCGGAAACTCAGGCGCAATGTCCCTATTCCGGATGAAAAAATCTGTGTCCAGTGACGCTATCAGTCTCTTATCAGGTAACACAGCACTTTGGTCTGGAGGAACAACTTCTGGAAGGTGTTGCCGGATGAAATCTACGGCCACCTTATGTTGTTCGGAAAGGGAAAATTCCAGCTCCGCTGATTCCCTTTCACCTATGACTGGACCACAAGAATCTTGGTCGTCCCTTACTGCTCTGCAGGGGAGCGAACTGACCCAGCTTCCTCAAACAGTTCCTGTTCTGAAAAGTTTCTGATGGCGCTGGGATGCTGCGATGAATTGCACTATCAGTGATAGCAAGTCTGTCACGGAGGCCTGTGAAGCCGCGGTCTTACGTAAATTAGCCACTGGAAGTTCCTGGGATGCTAATTCCTGCATACTTCTTATGCGAACGTCCCATCTGGAAAGGCCTTGCGTCCTTGGCTAGCGGATGGTGTGACCTGGTCGACGTGGAATCTCTGGTTGGCGAAGCAGGTTGGATATCTGCGGTCACGTAGCCAAGGTGCGGTCATGTGTGTTGACATGTGGAAGAGGAAGCCATTAGACAAGCCACGCTGGACTGTCTATGCGACGGAGCATCCCGAACAGGAGGAGTGGACATAGGCTCCGACTGACAAATGAACGTACAACAACATCTGGGCCCAGATGTTGTTGTAAGAGAGAGGGGGCCTCTCTCTTACGTGGTCCGGGTAGACTTGGACGAGCTAGCTACCGGACTGACTGGCTTCCTCCGTTCCATCCTCTGATCCGTCGTCGCCGGGTGTGTGTGATCTGAGATTACAGTGCTTGCAACACCCCTTCTCCTCTCCTGGACTGCAACGGACGAACCCGGCATCACAATCATTCCGTGAATGATTGCTTCACCAGGGAGCTAGCGGGCGACAAGTGACTGTCAATCCTACTTGGGACCTCTTAGGCACTTGCTGTATTTCGTTGAGCACTATGCCGCTAGCTCTTCATTGCGACGACGGAAGCACACTTTTGAAGATATCACAGAAACATCACCCTGTTCTTGTTCCTCTGAAAAAGAGACTGAGACAACTAGAGTGACCCTGTGGCGAGAGGACCGGCTTGGACCTCTCACCACTAACAACATACCATGACACACGTCTCCAACGTTTGTCATCCGAATTGGCACACACTGAGCAAGAATTAGTGCAAGTACACTGACTACAGCAAATACAATGAACATGAGAATCAGAGGAAGACTTCCTCGATTACAATCAAAAAATATTCTTTCATGCTGAAAAAATATTAAACAGTCATCGTACTCGTAACTAACCACCCCTAGGGTGAGGACATGACCATGGGGAAAACAGAATAAATATTCTATTACCAAGCTAAAAACTCCCAAGAAATTTCAGTAAAAAAAAAATTACAATGAAAGTGTCAATGACACTGTAGCTCAACTTGTCAAGACAAAGACATGTACATGTCTAGTATGTGACACAGCAATGACAAACATCTAGGTAATGACCTGATAACAAAGGTGCATATAAAGTATTGTAACGGTCTGTACATAAATACTGACCGTTGCCTGTAACAAATGTATAGGTAAAGTATTGTAAAGGTTGGTGACAGTCAGATGCTAAACTAGAAAAAAATCTTTGATTCCCAGAGTGGGTCTGACTGAACCCCAAAATATTTGTTCTCATAGCACAGTGATAACAAAGGCACCCCAAAACACACTCATTCCTGTCCCAAGGTGAAAACAAAGGTACCCAAGAAGTTTCGTGAAGATCAGTTCACAAATATGAGCTGTGTAGAAGTTGTGACAAAAAACTAATTGGACCTAATTTTGGTACAAAATGGCCACTGGCAGCCATCTTGAATTTTGGACCGCACCCAGAAACACTCGTTCTCATCCCAAGGTGATAACAAAGGTACCCAAGAAGTTTTGTGAAGATCGGTTCATAAATACAGCCTCTAGCCGAGCCGTATTGACATGTGCACTTATAGTGTATAAGTAGCACTGAATAAATCAAAGTTCATCTAATTTGCATAATTTCTGCACGAGAAAAAAACCCGTACTATATGTGATGTATTCCATGTTACTAAACATTCATACAAAAATTGATTCAAATCAGAACTTTCATACAGAAGTTCTGTACAAAAGACTGATTGCACTAATTTTGGTACATAATGACTGCTAGTGGCCATCTTGAATTTTGGACCACACCCAAAAACACTTGTTCTCATCCCACGGTGATAACAAAGGTACCCAAGAAGTTTCGTAAAGATCGGTTCATAAATACGGCCTCTAGCCTGATCCGTATAGAAGTTGTGTCCAAAAAACTGATTTGACCTAATTTCGGTACAAAATGGCCACTGGCAGCCATCTTGAATTTTGGACCGCACCCAGAAACACTCGTTCTCATCCCAAGGTGATAACAAAGGTACCCAAGATGTTTCGTGAAGATCGGTTCATAAATACAGACTCTAGCCCGAGACGTATTGACATGCGTACTTACTGTGTGTAAGTAGCACTGAAAAAATCAAAGTTCATCTAATTTGCATAATTTCTGCACGAGAAAAAACTCTGTATTATATGTCATGTATCCCATGGTACTAAACATTCACACAAAAAATTATTCAAATCAGCGCTTTCATATGGAAGTTCTGGGCAAAAATCTGATTGCACCAAATTTTGTACAAAATGGCTGCTATCGGCCATCTTGAATTTTGGACCGGATCCAAAAACACTCCTTCTCGTCCCACGGTGATAACAAAGGTACCCAAGGAGTTTCGTAAAGATCGGTTCATAAATACGGCCTCTAGCCCGAGCCGTATTGGCATTTGCACTTACAGTGCTGAAAGTAACACCAAAAAACATCAAAGTTAGTCTAATTTGCATAATTTACGCACGAGAAAAAAACCCGTATTATATGTGATGTATCCCATGGTACTAAACATTCATACAAAAGTTATTCAAATCAGAGCTTTCATATGGAAGTTCTGTACAAAAAACAGATTTCTGCATCGTCGGGACAAAATGGTGGCTGGCAGCCATCTTGAATTTCGGACCACACCCCAAAGGTACCCAAGAAGTTTCGTAAAGATCGGTTCATAAATACGGCCTCTAGCCCGAGCCGTATCCAATTGTTGACGGACGGACAGATGGACGACGGGCCATGGCATAAGCTCAAATTTGTCTTCGCCAAAGTTGAGCTAAAAATTATGCCAAAAGCATGGGAGAATAGCAAGGAGGGTATAAAGGAAAGGGAGAGAGGAAACACTGAACAAACCGTGGAAATTTCATAACAAGAATGTAAACATCAGGACTATGCCCCGAAATTAGGGAACATACATGAAATAATTTTGCATAAAAATTATAAGTTACAGCCCTGAACACATCCTTCCACTGATTCTTCCTTTCATCCTCTTATTTCATCCTTAGATCCACCATTTCTTTCATGATTTTGTGTCTGGCATCATTTTAACTGAGATTTATCAGCACAAATATCAGTGAGATGTTACTAATTTTAGGGCCAAACAAAGAATGAGATTTTGCACCAATTTTGGTACTTCCTTGACACTGTGCATGTTTTTGGATTTTGATGCAAATTTTGGGGATTGGGGGGCAAAATTTGTGTTTGGCCCTAGAATTTTAAGAGTTAGCACCAGCTAAGTCTGGGTCATTGATTCAGTATAAAAATATATCCTGAATATGATAAAAACCCTGGACTGCCATTCGAGAGCATCCATTCCATCTCAAGAGTAAAGTACTCTCTGTGACTGGAACAGCTAATTATGCGAATTTGAACTCACACATAAATAGTCCATCATACTGTAGTGATACGGAATCGGATTCCACACTCTGGATTTTCTGGGGACCAGGAAAAAATTGCCAAACAGTGATGATATTTAGTGGTTAACCCTTTACCCAACGTAATGGCCAAAACCGGCCAACGCTATTCTCAAAAATCGCCAATTAATTTTCAAAATATTTTCATTTTTTGTCTCAAAAACATAGGTTATGACCCCTCGTTGGAACGAGCTCGTCGAGCTCGTTCCAACGAGGGGTCATAACCTATGTTTTTGAGACAAAAAATGAAAAAAAAATAGTTTTTCAAGAATTTTTTTTGCAAGTGTCGTCTGCTTTTCATGTTAGGTAAAGGGTTAAATGAGAGAGTCATATAATAAAAGAAAGTTACCAAATTCCCATAAACTGAATACTTATGTGCACTAAATAATTTTCACTGACAAAAGTAAAGTGATTATTCAATTAACCTGGCTTCACAGCACTGCCAACTAAGTGAGATTTCCAAATTAAAAAATAAAATCACTGATTATAGTTCTGACACAAGGAGTATCAGTGCATCAAAATTATATTCAACTAGAGGTACTGTGAGCAAACTCACAAAGTGATCCCCCCCCCCCCCCGCGCCTGAAATGTATAAGTTAGATTATCTCCCCTTGGAAATGTCAGAACGGAATTATATTGCTTCATGCACATCTTCATATGGAGTTCTTCCACTGTGTAAAGTTTCATGAAAATTCTTCAAACGGTTTAGGAGGAGTTGCGCTTACATGGATGGACAGACGGTATAAGTTAGATTATCTCCCCTTGGAAATGTCAGAACGGAATTATATTGCTTCATGCACATCTTCATATGGAGTTCTTCCATTGTGTAAAGTTTCATGAAAATTCTTCACACGGTTTAGGAGGAGTTGCGCTTACAAGGATGGTCAGACGGACAGATTATCTCCCCTTGGAAATGTCAGAACGGAATTATATTGCTTCATGCACATCTCCATATGGAGTTCTTCCATTGTGTAAAGTTTCATGAAAATTCTTCAAACGGTTTAGGAGGAGTTGCGCTTACAAGGACGGCCAGGGTGATTCCTAGATCCCCCCCAAACTTTGTTTGCGGGGGGTATAATAACTGTATATTTCACTTTGGACCGTGGACATAGTTTCATTTTCTTGATGACTTTGTTTGACACAATTTTCTTGCTGACTTGGTTTGACATCAAGGCTCCAATTGGAGGCATTACTGATCTGAATAATTTTCACTGGCAAAGTGACTATTCAATTAACAGCTGCATTGCCTACTGAGACCGATCTCCAAATTCAAATATAACATTACTGACATTAATTCTTCTGCAAGGAATCAATGCATCAAAATTATATTCAGTGAATGTGTACTTCTCTTTGGATTCTTGACATATTTTAATTTCTTGCTGACTTTGTTTGGCAGCAAGGCTCCAATTAGAGGCATTACAAACTTGCTATTAACTGAAAATAGAATAGGTTTTCATTTTTGAAATTCACTAAAAAAAATCCATTTTCACAATCCATTCCAATGAGGAAGTCATAAGCTGAGTTTAAATGTTTTCCACGAATATTACTGGCTGGCTTTATCCATTATGTTGGGGGAAGGGTGGTTATGGATGAGATTTACTCTAAGCCTGTACAATGCACAGGATTAGGTACTGAGCTAATAATTTTTTTTTTATTACCAGAAACTATGACTAACCCTGTGTAATGCACAGGGTTAGTCACACTTTTTGGTTATAAAAAATTGGTAACTGCCATATCACACACTACACAGAAATGTGATTCACTGAGGCCAAGCAATGTAGAGGGTTAATCGCATAATAAACTATAAAGATGATCTTATTTATACCAAGAAAGAAAAGAGTGACTAACCCTGTGCCTTGCAGAGTTAGTTGGTAAACTAATATACATTGACTAGCCATAGGCAATGCACAGGATTAGTTAATAGGGTGCCAAATCACACACTGCATGAAAATATACACTGACTACAGTAACACCTGTCTTGAGAGACCACATCTACCAGGCACCGATTGGTTTTACTCTATGATGGACCTGCTATGGGAGACCACCTGTCTTGAGAGACCACCTGTCTTGAGAGACCACTGTGACCTGGTACCAACTTGTATTTTTATGCCATAATGGACCTGTCTTGAGAGACCGCCCCTTTGAAGACTGAAACCATGACAAAAACGTTTTACCTGTTCTGGAATTGGAAAATCCATTGTGGTTATACTAACGTAATTAAAAGTATTAAAAGCTCTTAATTGGGTTTCAATTGCTAACTCATTACAGATTGAGATGTTTTTATAAGACCCCTGTGAAAAGATTAGGATTATTGCTGAATAAACAATTTCATACATACAATAAATTTGTATTGAAAATCTTTTTGTAACAAATTGAAATGGACTGTTATCAAAATTATAAAAATAAATTAATGTTGAAAATCTTCAATGAAGATTTTCACCACTAATCTATTTTTATAACTTTTATAACAGTCCATTTCAATTTGTTACAAAAACTTTATAAAATAGAACAACTACGAAGTAATTACAAAAATCCATTCTTCTCCATTTCTGAATTTTGTGGTTGGTTATTCACTGACTTGAGAAAACCTGAAACCTGTTATGAGAGACCACCTGTCTTGAGAGACCACTTTTGTGTGGCCCAAAGGGCGGTCTCTCAAGACAGGTTCTACTGTATGACTAAGTTACATGTTACAAAGGGGGCAGGATTCAAGGAACTAATGAAAATACTTCTATTGGATTGTGGTAATTTTTTTAAGGTAAATTCTAAAAATGAAAACAGATTTTATTTTCAATTAATAGCTTGTTTACAACATGTCAAAACTTAAAACATTAAAAAATAGTTCTCTATTACTTTATCACATCATGTGAAACATTTTAATGTGGAAATGCCTTTAATTTTTCATGATATACAGTAACAAAACAAAGTAAGTGAGTAAAACATGAAGATAACCACTGCATGAGGTATAACATAGATACAAAAATATTTTAAGTGGATCCCATTCTACTGTAAATTGGTTAAAACAATAAGCCTATTAACTGAATATATTCAAACACCAAGTGATTTACAGTACAACCTGTAACAAAGTTGAAAGCTGTTGGTCCAACTATTGTCTTAATTGCACCATATTATTTCCGTAATGTTGTCTCAATGTGACAATATTACGAGATAACAAGGATCATGCATCGACAATGCAGGCTTGAGGTTTTTTCGCACCTGTAAGGGTTGTCATTGTAAGAAAATTAAATCCATTGATATTTGTTCCAGTAAGAACTCATCCAAGACATTGTTAAGAAAGTTTCACATATCAAATACTGACCAAATCCATTGATAGTTGTTCAAGTTATCATGTTAAAGAGATGAAAATAGGCAAAAATTAATTAATTAAGGGCCATAACTCTGATCAGTGTGGCCAAACCGCACTGGTTTTCAAACCTGTTCAAGACATTGTTAAGAAAGTCCCAAATACCAAATATTAACCAAATCCATTAATATTTATTCAAGTTATTTTGCTAATAAGCTGAAAACAGGTAAAATTTAACTATTTAGGAGCCATAAATCTGCTCAGTATAGCCAAACAGTACCAGTTTTCGAACTCATTCATGACATTGTTAAGAAAATCCCACATACCAAATATGGACCAAATCCACTGATATTTATTCAAGTTATCTTGCTAACAAGCTGAAAACAGGCAAATATTAACTAATTAAAGGCCCCAACTCTACTCAATATGGCCAAACCGCACTGGTTTTCAAACCTGTTCAAGACATTGTTCAAAAAGTCTCACATACCAAATACTGATCGAATCCACTGATATTTCTTCAAGTTTTCGCTCTAATGAGCTGAAAATCGGCAAAAATTAACTAATTAAGGGCCATAACGCTGTTCAGCATGGCTGAACCATATCAGTTTTCAAATTCATTCAAGACATTGTTAAGAAAGTCTCACATACCAAATATTTAACAAATCCATTGATATTTGTTCAAGTTTTCTGCCCCACTTATATACAAGATAGAGAATTTTAAACATGGGATTTGTGCATTGAGCTAGAACTCTCTGCTGCCCAGGGACCAGCCTAGAGGGGAATTTTAGGGAGACTTCTTGTCTCCCTTCAGAAACAAGAGACCCCAGGGGGGCCTGAGGGCACTCACCTGACATGGTAGCCTAAATATCAACCCAGAGAATTGATTTCAACAAGTTGCATCCGCTCCTCCTAAGAAAAGCTTATGCCAAATATCCAAAGATTCTGACCAGTGGATCTAAAAAAAAAAGAAGATTTTTAAAGAATATTCCTCATATTGAACTAAGTTATAATTGGGGCTCCCACAGGGAGCCCATATATGAACTCAGGGACTTGGCTTTAACAAACTTGAATCTCACTCCCCTAAGGATGCTGCACACCAAATATCAAAACATTCCGACTGCTGGATCTGAAGAAGAAGATTTTTAAAGAAAATTCCTCATTTTGAACTTAGTTACAATTCGAGCTCCCACAATGAGCCCAAATATGGACCTAGGGACATGGCTTGAACAAACTTGAATCTTAACCCCCCCCCCCACCCCCCACCCCCCACCCCCAAGGATGCTGCATAAAAAATATCAAAAGCATTCATCTGCTGGATCTGAAGAAGATTTTTAAAGAAAATTCCTCATTTTGAACTAAGTTGTCATTCGGGCTCCCATAGTGAGCCCAAATATGAACCAAGGGACTTGGCTTGAACAAACTTGAATCTCAGACCCCTAAGGTTGCTGCATGCCAAATATCAAAACATTCCGACTGCTGAATCTGAGGAAGAAGATTTTTAAAGAAAAGTTCCTCATATTGATTAAAATTCAGGCTCAAATATGGACCCAGGGACTTGGCTTTAACAAACTTGAATCTCCCCCCCCCCCCTCCCCAAGGATGCTACACACCACATATCAAAACATTCCGACTGCTGGATCTGTTGAAGAAGATTTTTTAAGAAAATTCCTCATTTCGAAGAACTAAGTTACAATTCAAGCTCCCACAGTGAGCCCAAATATGGACCTAGGGACATGGCTTGTACAAACTTGAATCTCACCCCCCTAAGGATGCTGCATATCAAATATCAAAACATTCCGACCGCTGGATCTGAAGAAGAAGATTTTTAAAGAAAACTCCTCATTTTGAACTAAGTTATCATTCAGGCTCCCACAGTGAGCCAAAATATGGACCTAGGGACATGGCTTGAACAAACTTGAATCTCACTCCCCTAAGGATGCTGCATACCAAATATCAAAACATTCCGACTACTGGATCTGAAGAAGATTTTTAAAGAAAATTCCTCATTTTGAACTAAGTTATAATTCGGGCTCCCACAGTAAGCCCAAATATGAACCCAGGGACTTGGCTTGAACAAAATTGAATCTCACCCCCCTAAGCATGGTGCATACCCAATATCAAAAGATTCTGCCTGATGGATCATGAGAAGATTTTCAAAGAAATTTGCCTGAAATGCACTAAGTTCAAATTTGGGCTCCTATACTGAGCCCAAATATAAACCCAGGGTCCGATTTGAACAAACTTGAATCAGATCCACCCCACAATGTTGCATACCAAATATCAAAAGATTCTGTCTGCTGGATCTGGAGGAGAAGATTTTTTAAGAAATTTGCTTGAAATGCACTAAGTTCGAATTCGGGCTTCTATAGTGAATCCAAATATGGATCCAGGGGGCCGATTTGAACAAACTTGAATCAGATCCACCCCACAATGTTGTATACCAAATATCAAAAGATTCTGCCTGCTGGATCTGGAGACGAAGATTTTTGAAGAAATTTGCCTGAAATGCACTAAGTTCCAATTCGAGCTTCTATAGTGAGCCCAAATATGAACCCAGGGGGCCGATTTGAACAAACTTGAATCAGATCCACCCCACAATGTTGCATATCAAATATCAAAAGATTCTGCCTGCTGGATCTGGAGAAGAAGATTTTTTAATGTTTTTCCCAATGCCTACAGTGTTAAAAAGTGCTGACTCAGCACTTTTTCAAAGTCCCGAAACTGTACCCTATGATAACAACCAATGGCAATTTTTTTTTACCAATCCTTTCTGTTGGTCCCAAGGAAGCTTCACACCAAATAAAAATTCTCACTAGCGTGCAGTTTTGGAGATATGGGTGTTTTAATTTTTTTCTATTTTTAGCTGCTGCAGTTCCCATGGGGCTGCGGGAAAAATTTTTTTGGCATAAATTAGGTACTTATGACCCAATAATCCCTCACATAAAATTTGGTTCAAATCGGCCTCTCGGTTCGGAAAACTTAAATTTGGGGTGGGACCAAAATTGTTGCCCCTCCCATAAAGTCACCAAATATTGCCCCTCAAACTTTTCTTGGAACAAACTTGAGTCTACACCTCAAAAGGAAGCAGCATACCAAATATCATGTCTCTGCTACTGCTGGTTCATGAGAAGAAGATATTCAAAGATTTTGGTGCCCCTTGGGGGCATGGCCCCAACCAGGAGGAAGGGCAACTTCATTTGAACAAATCTGAATTGACATTAGGTAATAAACATTTACCCAACATTTGAAAAATATTGGGCCAGTGGTTTCTTTGGAGAAGCTGGTTTTGTAAAGTTTACGCCGGACGACAACGGATGACGACCGACGGACGGAAAGCGATTAGTAAAGCTCCCCTTGAGCTTCGCTCAGGTGAGCTAATAAAAACACAGACCACAAAACCAAAGGACACTTGACTCTTTTATGTAAATTTTTGGATGAATGCCATTATGAGTGGAGCAAGTTGCATGAAATTCCAGTTGAAAAGTTATGCGAATACATTGCAGAAATGCAGAAATCACAATTTGACATTATCGGAATGTGTCAATGTTCATTTCGCTACAAATCTTTAACCTCTGTTTTGCCAGCATTGAGATTTAATTTTGTGGTATATACCTGTAGTATATACAGAACTTCTGTGTGCACTTTCCAATAAGCAAATCAGTTTTTTTCAGAAATGGACAACAAAACTGTTCGATACAGCTGCACATACCCCTGAATTACTTTTGACTTCAGAATGTTTTGGTGGGGGAGAAAAATTATCCCTGATGGGAGTGGGTGTGAGATCGGGAAATCTCACCCACAGGCCAAGATATTTTGTTTAGACACTCGGCAAGCCTTGTGTCTGGCCCAAATATCTTGCCCTCAGGTGAGATTACCCCATCTCACACCCTCACCCACCCGGGATAATATTAATCTCACTAATGAGAAAGGGTAAGCCCACCTGCACACCAACTCTTTAGGTTGAGTATTTGAAAAACAAGAGGCCCCAGGGGGCCTTAGGCACTCACCGAATGTTCCATACTGTTAAGACACAGATTTTATTAAAAGCTATTCTTAAGGTTCTACAGAGTAAATCTATACTCTCTGTGGAGCTAAAACATCAACAGGACTGAATGGGAAATGCTGCTGATCAAATATCAAAAGATTCTGCATGATGGTTCTGAAGAAGATTTTAAAAGAATTTTCCTTGAATTGCACAAAGTAAACATTCACGCCCCCATAGTGAGGCCCAATATTGATCGAGGGACTCAATTTGAACAAACTTGAATCAGAACCTTACTAAGATGCTACATACCAAATATCAAAAGATTTTGCCCACTGGTTCGGGAGAAGATTTTTAAAGAATTTTTTCTTAAATTGCACCAAATAAAAATCCACGCCCCCATAGGTAGCCCCAATATTGATCGAGGAACTCGATTTGAACAAACTTGAATCAGACCCATACCAAGATGCTGAATACCAAATATCAAAAGATCCTGCCCATTGGTTCTGGAGAAGAATATTTTTAAATTTTTTTTCTTAAAATTGCACTAAGTAAAAATTCAGGTCCCCATAGTGAGCCCCAAAATTGATCAAGGGAATCCATTTGAACAAACTTGAATCAGACCCATACCAAGATGCTGTATACCAAATATCAAAAGATTCTGCCCACTGGTTCTGGAAAAGAAAATTTTTAAAGAATTTTTCTTAAATTGCACTAAGTAAAAATTCACGCCCCCATAGTGAGCCCCAATATTGATTGAGGGACTCGATTTGAACAAACTTGAATCAGACCCATATCAAGATGCTGCATACCAAGTATCAAAAGATTCTGCCCACTGGTTCTGGAAAAGAAGATTTTTTAATAATTTTTCTATAATTCATACTGTGCTATCAGAGTTATGCCCCATACAGAGCCCCCAAGGGACGTGGCCATTCCATTTGAACTAACATGAATTGCCATATAGTAATGAACATCCACATGAAGTTTCGTGAAAATCGGACCAGAGGTTTCAGAGGAGAAGTTGTTTGAAAAATGTTCACGACGACGGACGACGACGTACGGCAAGTGATAAGTTGAGCTCCCTTCGGTGAGCTAAAAAACTCAACCAAAAACTTTGCCAAACACTTGAAAAATGAGAAGTAAATGAGCATTGCTTGGTTTTTGAAGCATGAAGATATTTTCAGACATTTGAAGTATTTTCTGGCAAAACAGACACTCTTGAAAAGTGTAATTAAACTCCAATAAACAAACATGGCAAAACTTTCCTGCAAATTATTTTTTTTGAGGAGGAGACAAATGCAAAAATAGTATCTTCATAATGCCTGATTATTGCCAAACTGCAATAACCTGTTATTATTAACCCTTTACCCCAGGTACCGGCCAAAATGTGCCAGCACTATTTACAAAAATCGCCAATTAATTTTCATTATATTTTCATTTTTCGTCTCAAAAACATAGGTTATGACCCCTCTTTGGAATAAGCTTGTCAAGCTCGTTCCAATGAGGGATCATAACCTATGTTTTTGAGACAAAAAATGAAAAAAATTAGTTATTCAAGAATTTTGTTTGCAAATGTCGTCTGCTTTTCATTTTAGGTAAATGGCTAAAGGGATAATGTCGCCAAATAATATACTTTGCTACAGGCTGTACTGTAACACACAAATCTGACCTGTTAACTGCACATGTTAACTGCAAGTAGATTTTGAACTGAAGCCTTGATAATTGAATAATAAGGGAAACTACCCAAGTAGCTGCAACTGTTTGATAATTAACAAACAAACCCTAAAACGCATTTGTCCACACACACATTTACTCACAAATAAACTAACACAAGTACTTCTTGAGCTGGTGACCTCACAGTTCCAGCTGAAAAATATAATTTATTGAAAATTTGTAATGTTTACCATAAAACAATTAGGCCTTACCGAATTTTTATTACATCAAAACCTTCAATGTTAGTATTTAACCCTTTACCCAACAAATCGCCCGCATCTGCCCGCGTAATATGCAAATTCAGCAGCTGAAAAAATATTATTTTTAGAAAAATTTCAACAAAACCATATCATGTGACCCCTCTTTGGAACGAGCTCATCGAGCTCGTTCCGAAGAGGAGTCACATGATATGGTTTGGTTGAAATTTTTTGAAAAAAATTAAAAAAGTGATATTTTAAGTAATAAATTTTGAAATCGTCTGCGTTGGGTAAAGGGTTAACCCTTTACCTATCGAATTGGTCACAATCATCCGCGTAATATGCAAAATCAGCAGTTGAAAAAATATTATTTATCCAAAAATTTCAACAAAACCATATCGTGTGACCCCTCAATGAAACAAGCTCAATGTGATATGGTTTTGTTGAAATGTTTGGAAATTTAAAAAGAAATATTTAAAATAATAAATTCTGGTACATGTATTGTCTGCATTGGGTAAAGGGTTAATACCTACTTATTTTTTTAGTGTTAAGAAGCCATGACTGGATCTGATGAAATATTCATCTAAATTTTACTTAACAAATCAATATTATTTATTTATTTATTTATTTATTTATTGGTGTTTAAGGTCACATACTTATGCACAATGGCTAATCGTGACCGTGACAGTTTTACGGGTGGAGGAAGCCGGAGTACCCGGAGAGAACCACCGAGCAACGACGAGCACCTGTCAGCTCTCCAACATCGTAACTCTGAACTCTGCACCGCAGCACAGGCAGGGTTAGATTGGTTGAAGACATGCGCACCATCGACGTGCAGTACGCCTCAGTACACAGTGTCATCGTGCCCCCATGTAGGCAATTGGGGTGAAGTGTCTTGCCCAAGGACACAACGCGGTTGCCGCAGGTGGGATTCGAACCGAGGACCTCTCGGCTTGCAGCCTGCACCTCTACCAACTGAGCCACCGCGCCCCCAATCAATATTGATAAAATCCGATCAATTTACAATGGTGAAAATTTGATTACATGTGCCCAAATTATACTTTTTTCAGTGGCAAGAGAAATCCTATCCTGGGCAGGAATATCGGCCAACAGCAGGCAGGGAATTAAGGTTACTTTTAGCATCTGTGTCTATGTTATTATGACTGCAATACAAGTATAAAGTCAAGTTTAGCTATTCCATTTATACCTGTGCAACCCACTTTAGAGGACTTTTCCACCCATTAACCCCTCCAGCTTACACATAGATGGGAGTGTAGAAGTAAGGGACCAGGCAAAGACACAAATAATCAAACATTTCACAAATTATTAGAGATAGCTACAAAGCTTCTCAGAATAACAGATATATTTGGCCCTCAAATCTTCGAATAAAAGTATTTAATCCATTAAACTTTTACTTAAAGAATCATCTGCACCCACCTCCATAATATACTAAGTGAGCAGTCAAAAAAAAAAAAAATAAAAAAAAAGTCAACAAAACCATACAATTTTACCCCTCAATGAAAATTGCCTTTCCAACATGGTTTCCTTGAAATTTTATGAATAAAAATTGAAACAAGTGCAATGCCAAGGGTGGCTATGCCATCCCCCCCCCCCCCCCCCCCCCCCCCACTGCCAAGCATGAGTTTCTAGTTATTTATCTTTGTTGATATTGAATTAATAAATATCTTATCTTATCTCCATTAAACCATAGGACCAATACAGCAGGTCACCAAATATGTCCATGGGACACTAATGCCCCCACTTTATGATCTTCAAAGTTGGAAAAGGGCCATAACTCTGTCAAAAAATATCAGACCAAACCCACTATCAATCCCAACCTATATTATGTGGTTATAAACCTCTGAATAAAATTTTGTTTCAAACTAAAGTTATCGCCCAGAAACCATATTCAGGATGTATGGACATATGTACATACAGGTGGATATACAGATGGATGGATGGATGGTTGGAGAAGGGTAATACTAAATGCCCCTTCACCAAACTGACAGGGGCTTAAAAATAAATTAACAAATTTTGATATCTATGCACTGGGTAAAGGGTTAACTCATTTGGCGTGACTAAAACCAACAGAATGGCAGACCACAGTAGGTGATTGTAGTTGACATTTTAGCTGACTGTGTGTATCCATCTTCAAGTGTTATTAATAAAACATATCCAAGTTTCTAAGTTTTGTGCACTGCTTCTGTTTTACACAACAATAACTATATCACATTATTTCGAATAATTTAGGTCGCATCATCTATTTTTTTACTTCAGAAATATAGAAATCACCAAACAATTACCCCACCCCCCCCACCTCCACCCCCACCCCAAACTCTCTTGAAAGCATGACACTACATGATGCATTATCAGTTAAAACAAGTGATTCAGGCTCAAATTTTGAGTCTGATGGCACTGAATTAGAATTGGAATCACAAGATCAAACTTTGTTGCACAATGAAGATGACAGTGATTGTCAAGCAACTCTTCTTACATTTCTGACCACCATCATTTGCCACACCCACCTCCAATTAGGAAATTACCACCACATAAATGTAAGAGGTGGTACCAAACTGTATTCCATCAGGTCCCTGAATTTACTCTTGTGAGTGGCTACATAATATATAAAAAATCATTATCCCATTCTGAAAAAAACTTTCAATGAGATCCCTAGAACAGTTTTGAAATTATAACCCTTTACTGGTCTTATTTTGATAAAATCCTGAAATATATTACGTGCAGAGAACAGACATGTTATGTTTAAAAAAAACTGAAATGTTGAGATTTTCACGCACTGAAGCTCCATACATAACAAAAACAGCAGAGCTTTAGCTTTTATAAAATGTGGGATTCTCACTCAGTGTATGGGATAGCATCAGCAAATTCATCCTCTGGGGATTTCATTCTGCAAATGACAGTTTGCTTATTTCTAGGCTTGGTGTTACTTCAGTCTTAGTTTCCCCACAGCTTACAACTTTATTATTGGATGCAGTGTACGCATGTGTCAGACAAATAAAAAAAATGTTAAACAATTTTCCTTTACTTTTCATTACAAAAATAGCTTTTATCTCTCTTCATTGCATTGCACTCAATGGGCTTATCTCAGTGAAGTGTGATATGCTACATTCTCAGGGAAATTAATAATGACAACAAGCTTGTTCCAGTGAGGGGGTCATAAGCTATGTCGAGGAAGAAAATCCTAAAAATTTAGAATTTTATTGAAATTTTCGGAAATAATGATCAGATAAAATGACTGATTTGTTAGGCAACAGGTCAGGGTTAATCCCTCTATATAATTGATTAGCTTCACATGGATTGTATTTTGCATTCTTATGGTATGCATGATTAACATGGACCATGCGCAAGTAAGGAAAGGTGAAGTTTATTCAGCTGTATGAGACTTAGGATACTCCTAATTGATAATGCAGTACAGCCCACTTAATTGAATATCTCTTAACTGAATAACCCTGTTAATTGAATATAATTTCCCAACACAAAACTATTTATCATACCTCCAGTACAAATTTGACCTATTAATTGAATATAGGTTAAAGAGTGAACTCCTGTTAATTGAATAAAAAATCTTGTAACCAGTCGAGAAATTACCCTGACTCTCCTCAGTTTTCCTTCATTTATAGACCTATTTGGCACCAGTATATCCACTACAGGCATTTAATCTATTATAACATGTTTGTCAGAGCTCCTCGAGCTCTGTCAAATAAGATATAATAGAATAAATGCTAAGTTTATCTCTAGAATACAGGAAAGTGACACAATCCCTGCTAATTGAATATTCCTGTTATTTGAATAATTTTCATTGGCAAAGTGGCTATTCAATTAACAGGGTTCCACCGTACCATAAAAGTCTGTATATCAAATGAGATGAACTAAAGTCAAATAGGGGTCTACCAATTAACACTAGTTTATTCAATAATCTATTAGCAAGGAACAGGGCAAATTTGTACTGAAAGTCTGATAAATGGTGTGGTGTGTAGAAATTATATGCAATCAACAAGGTTATTCAATTTTGAGATATCTAATTATGAATAACGCTTAAGGGCCTAATTCTGACTTTTCAATCACATTTTTCTTCAACAAAACAGGTGCCCCAACATACAGTCTTCGGGTAAACTTACATGTTACATTCAAAGTTCCTTGGCAGTTGTTTCTTGGCTTGTCATGGCTGACTATATAGGCAGCCAAGCCTTGCCTAAAAACAGCTGTTGGGGAACAGTATGTCGACTGTCAAGGTAGGGCAAAAATGTATAAAAAATCTCCAGGCCCTTAAGGGTAAAGTGGGCTCCACTGTACTCTGTATTTAACATGACTAGATACACACTGTATGGAAGATAACAGCCACTCAATTACAAAGACACAAAAAATACAACAGAACAATTCAGTCAAAAATGTTTCATTCATCAGGTTTAATCATTTACCTA
Organism: Pictodentalium vernedei; assembly: GCA_031216915.1. NCBI lineage: Eukaryota > Metazoa > Mollusca > Scaphopoda > Dentaliida > Dentaliidae > Pictodentalium > Pictodentalium vernedei. The sequence goes on from CM062295.1 coordinate 693,034,226, forward strand.
ATGCACAGCATATAAAAATTTATTATTTTAATCATAGTTTTTTGTCAAATCTTCAAAAACAAATTCAACAAAACCATATCATGCAATTCCTCACTGGAATGAGCTCATTACACGATAGTTTTGTTGAAATTTTTGGAATTTTTTTTTTCAAAATGCTCATTTGGATAAGAAAATCAGTAAGACTGATGGATGCTCCATGACAGTCGACTTAGTTAACAAGCCAATTCATAAAATTGTGGTCCCCTGCTATAGGAAATAATTTGGCACGTCTTTGAAATGCAAGGACATCTAACTCCGGTGAAAAATATCTGGGCAACTGTTTATAACATGTGCAGGAGTGGCTTGTCAGAGGGATCCCTCATACCAAATTTCATTGAAATCCATCCTCGTACTGGTAAGATATCACTGGGTGAGGAAAAAAATCATGAACAAGAGGTGTGCATCGGTGCGTCGAGTTGTCATGGCAATCAGAGAGTGTTACATGTCCATAACCCAGTTATCAATCATATGCTGGTTGTCAGATCTGGGACCTTTGTTCAAGTTATAATGCTAGTAAGTTCAGAAGTTGCAAAAATTAATTAAGGCCTATAACTCTGTAATGTAAAATTGGGCCGAGCTAGTTTTCAAACTCGCTTGAGATGTTATTGCAAAAGACCTGTATGGCAAATATTAGTCAAATTAGATGATGTTTGTTCAAGTTACTGCGCTGAGAAGCTAAAAATTCGTAACAATTGACCAAGTAAGACCTATAACTCTGTAACAAAAAATCGGGCTGGGCCAGTTTTCGAACTTGCTTGAGATATTATTGCAAAACAGTTGTATGGCAAATATTAGTCAAATTGGAGAACCTTTGTTCAAGTTATTGCACTAACAAGCTCAAAATTCATAAAATGGACTAATTAAGGCCCATAACTCTGTAATGAAAAATTGGGCCTGGCTAGTTTTCGAACTTGCTTGAGATATTATTGCAAAAGACCTGTATGGCAAATATTAGTCAAATCAGAGAAGTTTTGTTCAAGTTATTACGCTAACAGTCCAAGGACGCCTAGACACCCGGATGCACACGGACCATCACCAAACCATAGGCCTTGTTTAACACAACTCTACCAAAAATTGGCAAAGTAAGAACCATAACTCTTGCGAAAAATATGCAAACAAATTTTTATACAATGTAAGGTAGCAGCTTGTTACAAGGAACCCTCATACCAAATTTCACTGAAATTCATCCACTCGAGATATCGCTGCGGATGGATGGACAGACAGATGGACAGGCAGACAGATGGATGGATGGATGGATGGATGGATGGATGGATGGATGGATGGATGGATGGATGGATGGATGGATGGATGGATGGATGGATGGATGGATGGATGGATGGGTGGATGGATGGATGGATGGATGGATAGATAGATGGATGGACGGATGGACAAAGCAGTGACCATATGCTCCACCAAAATTTTTTCGGGGAGCATAAAAATTATGTAGGTGGATACAGCCAATTCATTAGGTAAAGGGTTAACAACCCTATGAATATGAGAATGTGTTAATATTCTGGAACTCCTGCAGTATATTATCATTATCTGCAAATGTTTAATTTCATCTGCCCAATGAATTCCACCTTCAGTCATTTCAAGATCATTAAAGTTTCATTTTTCCAACTTTAGCTTTTATAAGCGAGCTTATAACCCAAACTGAAAAACCTCTCTGAGCACATTCCAATGGGTGGTTATAAGCTATGTTTTGAAAGCAAACAATCTGAAATTTTAATGTTTTATGGAAAGAATATTGAAAGTGTTATCTGCATAGAGTGTAAGGTAAGGGGATAATTTATAAATTTAGAGTGTAGAAAGTTAAAAAATTTATAGTAATTTATATATTTTTTATACTTACCAATGACCCAGACTTAGCTGGTGCTAACTCTAAAAAATCCAGGGCCAAACACAAATTTTGCCCCCCAATCCCCAAAATTTGCATCTAAAACCAAAAGAAATCATGTCCTAAAGGACCTCCATACTTTGCCCTTACTGCGCATGCGCAGTGTCAAGGACATTCCGAAATTGGTGCCAATTATCATTCTTACTGGCAGTGCCTGGTCAGCGCTATGTACTCAGCAGGGAGGTAAGAGTTCCCAACTCCTGGGAGGGCCATCCCCGTCTGGGTCATTGGTAAGTATAAAAAATATATAAATTACTATAAATATTTTAACATTTTTATACTGTACCAATGACCCAGACTTAGCTGAATAGTAAAAAGGCTGGAGAGCCTAGGACATAGAGGAAAATCCAATAAGCTCAACTATATAATATAGAGGCAACCCCTCAAGGAGAAAAGGAGTATTAGGCTTTACATGTATCTTTCTTATTTTATGTTAAATTAGAAAGATACAATACCCTTCATACTTGAGCACAATAACATTCATGTTCTCTATTAACATCCAGTATAACCCTTTATACTAATTATTTTTAAAGTAAGCCAATAAATAAAGTTAGTCCAGAGAATTGAGACTCTTTATATTCTTTAAAAGTGTCCGAGGATTGTATATTAACGCCCGTTTGACACTTGACATATACAAATGCTTCACACCGAGCTACACTTTAAAAATATGACATGAATGAATTTTAACATATTACACTTTAAAACCATCCCGGAAACGACTCAGAAATACTGACTTCGGAGGAGGCATTCCCTTGCTTTTCACTATAAAGCAGGTGACCTAAGGGAACACCCTCCCCCCCCCCCCCCTTCCCCTTGCCCTGGGTCAAATAGCCCAGAGCGAAAAGGGCAGCCGGACGGAGTCACTGCCGGAACAGAAAGCCTGCATAACTATAGTTGCAACTGTTTAGTGGACGACATTCTGAGCAACAGATAACGGACCTAAACAATGCAGGTCTCCAGAAATGGACTCAATATTTCTGAAATAAAAATTCGTGAATGTGGATGGCTGAGACCAATAAGCAGCCTTCATTAAATCTGTAATAGCAATACTATTAGCGTAAGCCCAAGAAGTATCAAGAGCTCTTACTTCATGAGCCGAAATCTTAAGCACAGACTGCTGAGAAGAAGATAAATTTTCATAAGCAGTACGGATAGTTAATTGAATCCATCTAGCAATAGAATGGACCGAAATGGCCTTTCTATTAGGCATCAAAGACAGAAAGAAACGTTTTCGTCCCTTTCTGATAAACTGAGATCTCTGTTTATAGATACGTAACGCTCTAACAGGACAGAGTAAAGGCCTACGCCCGTCTGAAGACGGAAGAGCCTTAATAACAATAGGTTCCGGATATTTATTAGGAGCCTGATTCTTAGCTAAAAATCCCACATTAGTAGTGAAGGTGATAGTGTTCCCGACACTACGATAGTGAGAATCATCCACCGACAGTGCATGAAGCTCACTGACTCTTCTGGCAGAAGAGAAAGCTAAGAGAAAAGCTGTCTTATAAGACAAGAATTTGAAATCTGCTGTCCCAAGAGGTTCAAATGGCTTTTCCTTCAGTTTAAGAAGAACCCAAGCTAAATTCCACTTAGGAATTAACCTAAGAGTTCTGGGTCTATTTATCGAGAAGTTTCTTACTAACTTAGATAAAGAGACATTAGATCCAATTTGTAAACTATCATGATGTGCATAGGTATCAGATAACACAGACCTATAACCCTTAATAGTAACAGGCTGCAGTTTGATTTCGTCAAACAAGTATACTAGAAAGTTTGCAATGTCTGGTATGGAGGGATCAAAAATATCAACAGAATGATCCCTACACCAAAGACGAAAAACCTTCCACTTAGCCGCATAGTTTAGCGAAGAGGAGGTCCTCCTACAGTTAGAAATTGCGTCCACTGCTCGTCCTGTAAAGTGCTTGCCATGCAAGAAGGACCGCACAACAGAAAAACGTGAAGGTTGAGACCTTGCGGGTTGTGATGGAGTTGACGCGATTTCCCCTGCGAAAGAAGATCCTCCCGTGGAGGAAGCTTTCGCGGTAGGTCCCACAACAGACACCTGAGTAGATTTATCCACAGTCTCTGTGGAGACAGAGATGCTACCAACAGAATCTTGCATTGAGATTGTTTTATCTTTAGCAATACTTGCTGAATTAACGGCGCTGGAGGATACGCATATCCTATCATTCCGTCCCAAGGGATCGACAGAGCGTCTACTGCAAATGCTCTTGGATCCGGACACGGAGACACATACGTCTGCAACTGATTGTTGAGATGTGTCGCAAATAAGTCTATCATTGGCCGTTCCCATTGGTAGCAAATCTGATTGAATACTTGTTTGTTGAGAGTCCACTCCGACGGCAACAAGCGACCCTTTCGTGAAAGGGAGTCTGCTAGTACGTTCAGACGACCCGGTATATGACGGACCGAAAGAAGAACCTGATGTTCTAGAGCAAACAGAAGGATTCTTTCCGTTAGATTGAACAACGGAATTGAATGAGTGCCTCCCTGATTCCGTATATATGCCACTACTGTGGTATTGTCGGATAGGATTTGGACATGAGCATTGTGAATAATGTCCATCCAATGACGTAACGCAAGCCAAATTGACATCATTTCCTTGATGTTTATGTGCTTGCCCAGGAATTGCGGATCCCAAAGACCCTGGCATCTTGAATCCGTTGGGATCAATGATGCACCCCAACCTGTTTGACTGGCATCCATCATAATGGTAAAACTCAGATCCAGCAACTGCAGCGGAACTCCCTGAGTTAACCACTGAATGTTTGCCCAAGTCTGAATCTCTCGTTTCACTTGATCTGACAAGAGAACGTCTATGTCGAGCGAATGAATTTTCACACTCCAATTCTGAGTCAAGAAAATTTGGAGAGGACGCGTGCGTAACCGCCCCATCGGAATGAGATCCGCAGCGGCTCCGCACAGACCTATCAGTCTCATAAACTCCCTCGCTGTGACTTTGTCTGCGTGCAGAAAATAGCGAGCGTAACAACTGACTAATTTCACTCTGGTTAACGGCAGACGAACGATATTGTTGTGCGTCTCGAAGCTCATTCCCAGATGTGTGAATGACTTGGACGGTACCAGATCCGACTTCTCCTCGTTTATTATAAAACCGAGATGTCGGAGCAATAGAAGCAGATTCTGCACATCGTTCTGAAGCGTTAACTCGTTGCCGTACCTCTGAAGAATGTCGTACAGGTAGGCCGACGTTACCGCAGACGAATGAGCTCGGAAATACATCATTACCGAGTTCATTACCCGAGTGAAAGCCCAGGGTGCTAGATTCAATCCGAAGCACATCGCCCGGAATTGATACACCACCCCTAGGACTGCGAAGCGTAGATACTTTCTGAATGTCGGATGTACCATGACGTGAAAGTACGCATCTTTGAGATCTATGCTTGTTGCATAATCGTTCACCCGAATACTCGCTCTGACCGATCGAATCGTCTCCATATAAAACTTCGGAGCGACGATCAGCTTGTTTATCCAGCTCAAATCTATGACTGGACGGAACGAGCCGTCTGGTTTCGGAACCAGAAACAGATGGCTGTAGAATCCCGGTGTCTCCTGGTTTTCTACGAGCTCTACCGCGTTCTTCATTAAAAGAGACTGCACCTCTGATAACAGAGCGTCTCTTTTCTGCGGATTTGACGGAAGTTGAGTCCATTTTGGACTTCGAGTTAATGGAGGCTTTCGTTTGAAGGATATCTTTAGACCTTCCGAAATCACCCCTCTCACCCAAGGGTCGTCCGTAATCGACGCCCACTCTTGTGAAAAACTCGACAACCTTCCGCCAACCGGCACGCGATAGAGGTTGAAGCCATCACCTCCTGGACCTGCGAGGCCTGCGGTAGGAGAAACCACGTCCTCCATGACCCGCACCTCGTCCCGTCGACCTCGGGGCGTCTGACCGGTTGTCCCGGCCCGAAGGACGTCCCGAACGTGAGTCGCTGCCTTGACGGTCTCTTGAATAAGACCAAGAGGACGCACCAGAACCTCTATAGGAACCTCTCTTGGGCGCATTAGACCCAGAAGTGCCTGTCTTACTCTTATCTGCCGTGTCCGACTTCTTAGAAGCAGATTTGAACAGCAGAGAATCCGAAGCTTTCTTAGTAATTTTATCATAAATTGCAGAAAGCTTGCCGTCGAAGAGAAGTTCTCCGGAGACCGAAGCGACTCTGAGAGAGTTCTTCACCTTACTATCCACGAGTGTGGATGTAGATAGGGCTGCGTCACGTCTAACCAACTCCAGGTTTGCCACTGAAAGGGCGGAGTTACACGTGGAATAAGCTACTGCCCTTGAAAGAAGTCTTAAAGAGGATTGTATATCCTGGAATTCTTTCCCTTGAAGACGCAGTGATAACGCCTTAGTAAGGTGGTCTGCGTAAGATAAAGCATCTAAACTGGCTCTGTTAGACGAAATAGTTGTCTCCAACACCGCGGTTGGAATAGACGCCGACGACGGTAATGATAATTCTAATTCTTCCGCCTCGTCGTCCATACGCAGAGGAACTCTCGGGATACCCTGTCCTGCCGTATCGAATTTATTCCTTGCATTAATGAAAGGCAGGTTGAGAGTATTGGCGGACAAGAAACCTGCTTTTCCTGTTTTGGAAGCAAGTTTGAATATAGCGTCGTTCAATAATTCAAATGTTCTTGCAACATTATTGGACTGAGACGGAAACTCGGGAGCGATGTCCCTGAACCGCTCAAAGAAATCAGAGTCCAATGACGCTATAATTCTCTTGTCCGGAACCGCAGCAGTCTGGCCTGACGGAACAACTTGAGGAAGAAAGTGCCGGATGAAGTCCACGGCAGCTTTATGTTGTTCCGAAAGGGATAGCTCCAAGTCATCTGTATCCCTTTCACCATCCGGTCGAACCTCATGATGCTCCCGGTCGTCTGCCCCCGATGCTTCGGTGGAGCGTACCGACCCAGCGCCGTCGGATAATTCCCGATCCGACACCGTTTCTGTCGGTTGCTGGGATTCTGCGATAAGTTGTGCTATTTGCACAAGCACGTCCGACATCGAGGCCTGCGGAGGCGCAGTCTTTCGCTGCTTCGCCGAGGGCAGCTCCGCACCTGGTGACTCCCGCATACTCTTCCTATGCGAACGTCCGGAGTCCACCGGCCTCGTGTCCCTGGCTACCGGATGGCGTGACCTGGTCGCCGAAGAATCCCTGATCGGCGAAGCTGGTAAAATATCGGCGGTCACGTAGCCAAGGTGCGGTCGTGTGCGCTGATGAGAGGAAGAAGCCTGAGCAGTCTCCGCGGACTGCCTATACAACGGAGCGTCCCGAGCGACGGACGTGTGCTCCGCTTGCGACACATTTTGTACCACAACATCTGCTCCCAGATGTTGTTGTACGAGAGAGGGGTCTCTCTCGCTCGCGGCCCGGCTGGACCTGGACGAGCTAGGAACCGGACTCAAAGGCTTCCTCCGATATCTCCTACTATCCGCCGTCACTGGGTGTGCACGTTGAATGTTTATAGTGCTCGCATCACCCAACATTTCCTCCTGGACCGCATCGGACGAACCCGGCTGCCAAACCATTCGGTGAATGGACCATTCGGTGAATGGACGCTACACCGGGCGAGCTAGCGGACGACATTTGTCTTATCTCCATGAGCACTTTTGCCGCTAGCTCTGTATTGATTAACACTGACTACAATTAATACAATGATCATGAAAGTCAGAGGAAGATTTCTTCCTATTACAATTTGAACAATATCCTTTCATTGTGAAAAGTCAACAACAAGTCCTAGTTACTTGCACAAACCCCTAACACAAAGATACATAATAACATGATCCATTAATAATGAAAAAACAATTGAAAATCAAAATAATTTTTGAAAAATATTTTTTCAGCGAAGCCCAAGTTTCTGAAAAGTAACGTTGAGCCCCAATGGATCCCAAGGCTAAGTGTGGTCAAAAATTTTAAAATTATATTAAATAATTAATGCAACACTTACGGATAATAATAATGTATCTTATAGTGAGATAAACTACTCCAAAGTCAAACAGCCCCCCTCAAAAGAGACTGTTGCCAATGTAAACAAACAGTGTAAAAACACCAGAAAACATGACTCCAGGCACTGAGAAAACTGGCCCGAAATCAGTCATCAAAATTACACTCTATCTGATGCAAGACAGAGACTCCCAGGGGAGAATCTGCAGAACATCAGATGGAAGATGCAGAACACAACGTTTATACACCCATGGGTGAAAACGTAACTATGGGGAAAATAACAGAATACATTCTGTAATCAAGCTAACTCTCCCAAGAGAATTTAGAAATGATCTTTCTCAAAAATATGCCAAAAGCATGGGAGAATAGCAAGGGGGGACTTAGAAGACCAGGTGAGAGGAAACACTAAATAAGCAGTGCAACTTTATAGCAAGAATGACAACAAGACGCCCATGCCTCGAAAATAGGCAACTTAACATAATTTCATAAAAAATTTTAAGTACAGCCCTGATTATTTTTTGTCACTCCTTTTTCCTCTCCTCCTTCTATATCCTCCTTAGAATCACCATTTCTCCAATAAGTACGTGTCTGGCATCCTTTAAACTGAGATTTACAAGGACAAAGATCAGTGAGATGTTGACTGATGAAAGGCCAAACAGAGAATGAAAATTGGCGCCAATTTTGGAACGTCCTTGACACTGCGCATGCGCAGTAAGGGCAAAGTATGGAGGTCCTTTAGGACATGATTTCTTTTGGTTTTAGATGCAAATTTTGGGGATTGGGGGGCAAAATTTGTGTCTGGCCCTGGATTTTTTAGAGTTAGCACCAGCTAAGTCTGGGTCATTGGTACAGTATAAAAATATATTGTGGTAACTAAAATAAACCTGTACATAAACTTGTAGAGAGCTAAATTATTTTTGGTTGTCAACATTTGTTCACAGTTATTTGCCTTCTTATAATTTATTGAAGAGTGCCAATGGGCACTTTCCCATGAACAGTAACAAGGCAAATCCTTGCAGGCTAAATAATCTCACTTCAAAAATAATATAAAGCATATCCACTGAATATGAAGCCTTTAAATTGCAGTCCCTGAAATTCAGAATAAAACCCAAATATGGGTTTCCAGAATGCAACCAGTTAAGGCCACTCAAAGAAGATGTTCTGTTTCTCAGGCCAAGTTTTGTAAAATTGCATGTGGGCAGGCGGTTTTTTATTTTATATTTTATTTTTGTAATTATTTCTTTGCCATCAAAAGTTCATATTCTTGGTTTATTTTATATTTTAGGTCTTATGATCTACAGAATAGCAAGGGTGGTGGTGTATTTCGTCCCTTGGGTGCAACAAGGCTTTGCAATGCTAAAGCATTGCAAAGCCTTGTTGCACTCAAGGGACAAATTTATCAATTTTATTAACTTGTGTAAAATATCAGACATAAACCATTTAATTTTTATTTTTTCAAGTTTGCATTGATCATAAAAAGAGAGCATGTGGCAGCCAAACTGACCATGCGGGAGGGCCTGAGAAATGGATTTTTAATTTTATTAAGCCTAACTACAACTAAAAATATCCAAAATATTGCGTGATGGCTAACTAATGACCAATTATGCCATTGACTTTTTATATCACATTGTATGATATAACAAAACATTTTTAAAATTCCTCAGTCTCCCAACATCTCAACAGCATTTTGTCATTTTCCAGGAATTTAGAGCTGGGAGGTTTTGATTTTTCAGATTCGGTTTCGGTTAGATTGCAGGAAAAAAACTCAGTCTTGGTTCAGTTTTTCTATGTGTTAAGAACACATAGCAAAGAACACTTCAGCCTCCTTATCAAAATCTGTAATACCGTATTTACTCTATGTATTGGGACAGACACTCTATGATTTGGGACACACATTTTTTCCAGAAAGTTAAAAAATTTATAGTAATTTCTATATTTTTTATACTTACCAATGACCCAGACATAGCTGGTGCTAACTCTTAAAATATAGGGCCAAACACAAATTTTGCCCCCCAATCCCCAAAATTTGCATCTAAAACCAAAGAAAACATGTCCTGAATGGCCCTCCACACTTCACCTCTACTGCGCATGCACAGTGTCAAGGACGTTCCGAAATTGGCGCCATTAATCATTCTAATAACCAGTGCCTGGTAAGCGCTATGTACTCAGCGGGGAGGCAAGAGTTCCCAACTCCTGGGAGGGCCATCCCCGTCTGGGTCATTGGTAAGTATAAAAAATATAGAAATTACTATAAATTTTTTAACATTTTTATACTGTACCAATGACCCAGACATAGCTGAATAGTAAAAAGGCTGGAGGGCCAAGGACATAGAGCAAGATGGAATACGCTCAATAATATAAAATACAGTCATCCCCTCTAGGGAAAAAGAAGTAATAGGCCTTACATGTATCTTTCTTATTTATGATAAATTAGAAAGATACAACACCTTCCAAAATTGAGCATCATACATCCATGTACTCTATTAATATCCAATATAATCCTTATACTAATAATTTTTAAAGTAAGCCAATAAATAAAGTAAGTCTAGAGAATAGAGACTCTTATACTCCTTAAAAGTGTCTGAGGATTGCATAATCATGTCCGTTGACACATGCAATATTCAAAAGCTATACTTTAAAAACTAAGACTTGAATGAATTTTTAAAACATAAACTTCTCACTAAACAACCATCCCAATAACAGCTCAGAATTACTAACTCCGGAGGAGGTATCCCCTTGTTTTCATAGTAAAACAGGTGACCCAAGGGAACACCCTCCCCCCCCCCCCTTTTTCTTGCCCTGGGTCAAATAGCCCAGAGCGAAGAGGGCAGCAGAACGGAGTCACTGCCGAAACAGACAGCCTACCTAGCTATAGTAGCAACTGTTAAGTGAATGACATTCTGAGCAGTAGATAATAGACCTAACAATAGAGGCCTCCAGAAATGGACTCAATATTTCTGAGATAAAAATTCATGAATGTGGATGGCTGAGCGCAATGAGCAGCCTTCAAAAATCTATAATAGCGACACTATTAATGTAAGCCCAAGATGTAGAAGAACTCTTATTTCATGAGCCGAAATCTTAAGCACAACTGCTGAGTCAATGATATACCATAAGCAGTACCGATAGTTAATAGAATCCATTAGCAATAGAATGGAGCGTAACGTCCTTCTATTAGGCATCAAAGACAGAAGAAGCTTACGCCCGTAGTAATAAACAGATATCTGTTTATAAATACATAAACTCTAACCAGAGAGAGTAAAGGCCTATGCCCGTACGAAGACGGAAGGACCTTAATAACAATAGGTTCCGGATATTAGGAGCCTAACTCTTATGCAAAAATCCAACCTAAATAGTAAAGGAAGTAGTGATACCGAAACTACAAAAGTGAAAATCATTCATTGATAGTGCATGAAACTCACTGACTCTTCAGTAAAAGAGAAGCCAACAGAATTACTGTCTAAAAGGTCAGAATTTGAAAACTACTGTTTCCAGAGGCTCAAATGATTACTTAGCTAAATAAGAACCGAAGTTAAATTCCATATAGGAATTTAATCTAAAGATTCTAAGTCTATTTATCAAAAAGTTACTAACTGACTTAGATAAAGAGACATAAGACTCAATTGTAAACTATCCTAGAGTGCATAGGTATGAGGTAACATAAACCTATAACCTTAATAATAACAGGCTGCAGTAGATCTTGTCAAACAAGTATACTAAAAAGTTGCAATGAGTAGTATGGAGGGATCAACAATATGAACATAATGATCCCTACACCAACGACGGAAGAGCCTCCACTTTAGCCGCATAGAATAGCGAAGAAGAGGATCTCCTATAGTAAGAAATCGCGTCCAAAGCTCGTCCAGTACAATGCTTACAATGCAATACGGACCACACAACGGAATACGTGAAGGTTGCGACCTTGCGGGTTGTGATAAAGATGACACGATTTACCCAGCGAAAAAAGATCCTCTCATTGAGGAAGATTTCACGTTAAGTCCCACAGTAGACAACAGAGTAAATTACCCATGGTCTCTGTGAAGATAGAGATGCTATCAACAGAAATGTATTGTGGTTGTTTATCTTGGCAATACCTGCTGAAACAACAGCGCTGGAGGATACGCGTATCCTATCATTCCGTCCTATAGATCAATAGAGCGTTAACAACATTAGCTCAGAGATCCGGACAAGCCAACACATACGTCTGCAATTGATTAGCAAGCTGTGTCGTAAATAAATCATCATTGGGCGCTCCCATAGATAGCAAATCTGATTGAATACTTGTTTGTTGAGAGTCCATTCTGACAGCAACGAGCGACCCCTAAGTGAACGGGAGTCCGGTAAAACAATCAGACGACCCGGAATATGACGGACCGAAACAGAACTTGGTGTACTATAACCAACAGACGGATTCTTTCCATTAAATTGAATAACGGAAACGAATGAGTGCCTCCCTGGTTCCGGAGATACGCCACTACTGTCGAATTAACGGACAGGATTTGGGCATGCGTTTCTGAATAATGTTCATGCAATGACATAAAGCAAGCCTAAAAAACATTATTCAGCGGAAGATAATTGGTTGCTAAGAGACTGCGGAACCCAATGACCCTGGCACTTCGAATCCATTGGGATCAATATTATATCCCAATCTGTTTGACTGGCAACCGTCATAACTGCAACACTCAGGTCCGGCAACTGCAGTGGCACTCTCTGAGTCAACCACCGAATGTTTGCCCCAGTCTGAATCTCTTGTAACACTAGATAGACAAGAGAACGTGTAAATCGAGCAATTCATGGATTGCTGAAAAGTTGCCGTCGAAGAGAAGCTTCTCCGAAAACGAAGCGACTCTGAGAGAGTTCTTAACCCTACTATCCACGCGCGTGGATGTAGCTAGGGCTGCGTCACGTCTAACCAACTCCAATCAGCAACTGAAGGGCGGAGTTATACGTGAACAAACTACTGCCCTCAAAAGAAATCACATTGAGAATAAAATCCCGTAAATCTTTTCTTGAAGACGTAATGATAACGCCTCAGTAAGGTGGATTACGTATGATAAAGCGTCTAAGTTAAGTCTACTAGACATCATTGTCGTTTCCAACATTGAGGTTGGAAAAGACATAGACGGCGAAAAAGAATATTTCCAGTCTTTAACCACACCGTCTAGACGCATATGAACTCTCGGTATGCCCTGCTCTGCCAAAATAAACTATTCGTATAAATGATAAAACGGCAGAAATGAGTAACGCGGACAAGAAACTAAACTATCATCCTTGGTAGCAGGCTTGTATGCATATATAGCGTCGAAAAATAAAACACATGTTGTAATGAAATTATTGGACTGCGTCGGTAAGTCAGGGACAATGTCCCTGAACCGATCCAAAATTCCGAGTCCAATGACGCTATAAGTCTCTTATCCAACATCGCAGCAATGTAGTCCGAAATAACAATCACTGGAAGATAATGCCAGAAGATATAAATGGCAGCTTCCGATACTACGAAAGGGAAAACTCGAAATCTTTCGAATCCCTTTCGCCATCCTGTCGGACCCTATAAAGCGTTCGGTCATCCGTACCTGATGCAACCGCGGACCGCACCGACCCAGCGCCGTCGGATAATTCCTGATTCGACCAAGAAATTGTCGATTGCTGGGATGCTGCGAAACAACTGTGCTAACTCGGATAGCACGTCCGTCACTGAGGCCTAAGGAGAAGCGGTCCTACAATGCATTGCCGCTGGAAGCTCCGTGATCGTTACCCCGTGCATACTACCAATATGCGAGCGAAAAGAGTGTATAGGCCTCGTGTCCCTTGGCTACCAGATGGCGTGACCTATTCGCCGTGCAATCACTGAATGACGAAACTGATCGGATACTCGAGGTCACGTAGCCAATGTGCGGTCGTGTGCCCTGCTGGGAGGATGAGGAAGCATTATGGACAGTCTCTCGGACTGTCAATATAACGGAGCGTCCCGACCGACAGACGTATGCTCCGAATGTAAAATATCTGAACCACAACATGCGGTCCCCTATGTTGTTGGACGAGAGAGGGACCTCTCTCGCTCACAGCCCGGACGGACCTGGACAAGCCAGGAACCGGACTAACAGGCTTCCTCCGATCTGTCCTCAATCTGCCGTCACTGGGTGAGTACTAAAGTAATTCAAGTGCTCGCATCACCCAAATCTCCTTCCTAGACCGCAACGGACGAACCCGGCAGCCGAACCATTCGATGAATGCACGCTACACCGGGTGAGCTAGCGAATGTCACTCCGTCGATCCTACAAGGGATCTCTTAGGCGATAGACATATTCCATGAGCACTTATTGCCACTAGCTCTTCATTAACTATGACGACAGAGGCACACCTTTGAAAGACATCTCCGTAACTTTGCGAACAAGAAACTAGAAATGCTTGGTTATAGCAAGCATATAATAAAAATATATATAGCGTCGTTCAATAATTCTGGGGCCAGATGTTGTTGTACTAGAGAGGGGCCTCTCTCGCTCGCCGTCCGGATGGACCAGAACGAGCTATGAACCAGACTAAAAGGCTTCCTCCGTTCTCCCTCTGATCCGCCGTCACTGGGTGTGCATTTGGTTGATTTATAGTGCTCGCATCACCCCAAAATTCCTTCTAGACCGCAACGGACGAACCCGGCTGCCGAACCCTTCGGTGAATGGACGCTACACCGAGCGAGCTAGCGGACGTCAAAGGCCGTCGAACCTACTAGGATCCTCTTAGGCAATTGGCGTATTTACATGAGCACTTTTCTGCTAGCCCTTCATTAATTGTGACGACGGAGGCACACTGTTGGAAGACATCACAGATACATCACCCTCATCTTGATCGTCTGAAATAGAAATTGATAAAGTAGAGTGACCCTGCGGGGAAAGGACCGGAGTGTCCAATTCCCCACTAACATACCGTGACATACGCTTCCCATATTGTCATCGAAATCATACGATACAGAACAGGAGTTAATGCGAGTACACTGACCACATATAGAATGATTATAAAAGTCAGAGGAAGACTTCCTCTTATTACAATTGAACAATATCCTTTCAATGTGAAAAGAAAACAAGTCCTGGTACTCGCACTAACCCCTGCAATCAAAATACATAATAATAATATGATCCATTAATATAGAAAAAATAATTGAAATCAAAATATTTTGAAAAAATATTTTTTCAGAACAGCCCAAGTTTCTGAAAAGTAACGTTGAGCCCCAATGGATCCCAAGCCTAAGTGTGGACAAAAATTTTAAAAATATTTTAAACAATTTATTCAACACTTACGAACAATAATAATGTATCTAGTTATGATTAAAATAACATCAAGATATTATTTTCCAGAAATCCCCCCTCACACAAAGGGCTGTTGTAAATGTAAACAATGAATGTAAAAACACTAAAATAAGACTCCAGGCACCCAGGCCCGGAATCAGTTACCAAAAATACACTATCTGATGCAAAACAGAGACTTCCAGGGAAGAAACTGCAGAACATCAGACGGTAGATGCAGAACACAATGCCTAACCACCTGTAGGTGAAGACGTAAACATGGGGAAAAGAACAGAATTCATTCTGTTATTCAGCTAAAACTCCCAAGAAAATTTAGTAATAATAATTACAAAAACTATGCCAAAAGCACGGGAGAATAGCAAGGGGGGACTTAAAGGACAGGGAGAGAGGAAAACACTGAAAAATCAGTGTAACTAAATAATCAGAATGACAACAAAATGGCTGCTGCCTCGAAAATAGGTAACTTAACATAATTTCATTAAAAAATTTTAAGTTACAGCCCTGATAATATTCTGTCACACATTTTTCCTCTCCTCCTTCTCTATCCTCCTTAGAATCACCATTTCACTAATATTTATGTGTCTGGCATCATTTAAACTGAGATTTACAAACACAAGGATCAGTCAGATGTTAACTGATGAAGGGCCAAACTTAGAATGATTAATGCCGCCAATTTCGGAACATCCTTGACAATGCGCATGCGCAGTAGAGGTGAAGTGTGGAGGGCCATTCAGGACATGTTTTCTTTGGTTTTAGATGCAAATTTTGGGGATTGGGGGGCAAAATTTGTGTTTGGCCCTATATTTTAAGAGTTAGCACCAGCTATGTCTGGGTCATTGGTACAGTATAAAAATACTATATTTTTTTTATGCTCCAAAGTTTGGGACATTCAGGAGATTTATTTCCAGTTGGCCCGTCACTAGTAGCAGATGACACTCATAAAAAAAATTCTTGAGTAACTAAAAATTTTCATTTTTTGCTTCCAAAACATAGCTTATGATCCCTCATTGGAACGAGCGCAATGCGCTCGTTCCAATGAGGGATCATAAGCTATGTTTTGGAAGCAAAAAATGAAAATATAAAAAAAAATTGGACGGTGATTTTCGTATACAGTGATGGAAAACGAATCACACACAACTTTATTCAGCATCAAATCAAGACCAGGCTGTGTTCTTTCCCCATTTTCTAAGAATTAGGACACCTGTGAAAATAATTATTTTCAGCTGTCCCAATACATAGAGTAAATACGGTCATTTGTATGACACCACCCACCACAGAAGTCCTGTCTGTTTTGGGTTCATCCTTACCTCCCTTTGATCATTCTTAAGGGTTTTAGGGGATTAGTTTCTAAGCTTATTCAATCAGAAAAAAACATAAATCAGAGAAACAAATGAACAAAGTCCATCTAATCTATGTTATGTTCTCATTGCCATTATTTCTCTCTTACTGACTCGTCCACCAGACGAGTCGATAAGGGTGAAAATGTGACAATCAAAACATGACGTATTCGTCCTTTTGTCAGAAAGACTAAGTCATGAGAGTCTATCGTGACAAATCAGCCAGCCTTTGGTTTTATTTTCCAGTTTGCACAATGGTCTGTGTAGTCAATATTTGGGTTTGTTTTACAGTAAGGCTCATACAGAAGTCAACACACACTGTTAATAATACAAACTGAGAAGAAAAGTAATCACATTATCACATTGATCACATTGCATATAGTTACAGTTGAAATGGTTATCACTCCTCCATGAATTACAGAGCAAAATAAGTTGTAGGCCATCTGCAGAAAAGAAATAGACAATAGTTCACTAATTGGATTTGAGTATGATTTTTATCCTTCAGTGGGGCTTGCAGAGGATTATTTCACAAGGTGTTAGCCAAGTGAAATAATCAGCGCGGTCCATGAGAGGAAAAAATCATACTCGAATCCGAGTAGTGAACTTTTGTATTTATTTTATTTTCTCCTTGTTTTCCCAAAACAACCCTTTATAACTGATTTTGTGGTTACTTTCAAAACATGTTCAAAAAAAAGAAAAATATTCTGCCACTGTTGAGAGTGGAATAGGATGCTGGGAGTGGAATACCATTTTTGGCAAGTGGGAGTGGGAAAACGATTTGTTTTGGTAGAAGAAAAACAAATGAAAATGAAATAAGGGGTTGTATTTCCCTCAACCCATTTAACACTGACTTGGCAGCCTAAGATCTTCCAAGCCTGTTGTTCATAAACATGGACTGAAACAGTCACCTAGCCTGTTATTTATAAGCATGGATAGCAAGAAACCATATTTAACAATTCACCTAACAGGACACCTACAAATAGTTTCCTTTAATAATTGGGAATTTTTGCTTGCTTTAACCCTTTACCTAACACACACAATATCAAAATTTAGTATTTTAAAAATTATTTTTCCAAATTTTTAAAGAAATTCAACAAAGCCCTATCATGTGACCCTTCGTTGGAATGAGCTCGTTCCAATGAGGAGTCACATGATCGGGTTTTGTAGAGATCTTAAATAATAAATAAGGTTTTTTCAACTGCTCAATTTGGAAATTACATGGGTGGATGTGGCCGATTCGTTAGGTAAAGGGTTAAAACATATCTTATGCCCTCTCACAGGAATGAGCTCAATTCAATGAGTCAGAATATCAATTAGTAGATTGGGCAAATTCAAGGGGTAGAGGATTAATTTGTGTATTGTAAATCATATGACCAGAGTTCCTGCAGGCAAGGACTGATAAAATTTAAAATTTAAGGCTATTCAAGGCTGTTTCTAACATTTTTCAAGGCCCTGTAATAGCCAAATTCAATAATTTTCTAGGCCCCTCCTTCACATACTTATTATTACAGCCTTTGTCAGTGCTTTTATTTCATGAATATTCAAGGTTTTCAAGGCCTCCTGACCCATTTTCCAGGATTTCAAGGCCTTGAATAGCTCTTACTCAAATTCAAAGACAATCCTTGAATACAAGGCCTCATGGGAATCCAGTATGACAATTACAAATTGCATGCAGAAAATATTTAAATACTCTACATTACAAGATCATTAAGCAGCCATTTATTACTAGACTTATCATCATAACATTAGACCTGCTAATATGAAGTACAGAGATGAGCGAGTTACTTGATAATATCATCACCTGACATCATTACTTAGAAAGCCTTCCTCAAAATGGTGTCAGTTATGTGTTACCAATAAAAGATGAAATTCTCTCTTTTGGTTACACTGCAACTCTTTTTTGACAAGTACTGCATCTTGTTCAAACAATCATATTCATTATGTTGTTGCTGCCTGTGACTTTGAGCTTTTGTCAAGAAAACTTTTTCCTCTGCAATTTCACGTAACCTCAAAAGTATTTGGAGGCCTTATCCTGTAGTACAACATCATGGGTGTTGCCTGGAAGAGATCAAAACCAAATTATTATCACCACTCATCACGTTGAATACAATTACATTAAGGCATAAAAAAAAGTAAATGGTTTATGTCTGATATTTTACCCAAGTTAATAAAATTTATAAATTTGTCCCTTGAGTGCAACAAGGCTTTACAATGCATTAGCATTGCAAAGCCTTTTTGCTCTCAGGGGACGGAATACACACCACCCATGCTATTCTGTAGATTATGAAGCCTAAAACATAAAACAAACCAAGAACATGAACTTTTGATGCCAAAGAAATAATTACAAAAATAAAAAACAAAATGAAAAAAAAAAACGGCCACCCACATGCAATTTTACAGAAATGGCCCGAGAAACAGAAGATCTACTTTGTGGAGACTAATCTACTTCAACCAATCAATGAGAGATCATTAGCTCTGTTTTTGAGGCAAAAATCTTAAAAATAGATTTGACTGGCAATTGTTGTGAATAACACTGGCTGGTTATGGCCATTATGTTAACAAGGGTTAACCGGAAATGTGTTAATGCCCCATTTAACCCCTAAGATGTTACACAGCGACAAACTGCCCCTTTTATATTGTTCTGAAAAAGTTGTTCCAAGTGTATTCTTCCTTGAGAACTCTACTGGTAGGATACATTTTTCTCCCCCCACTGCATGTGTAACATATGTCTGTCCAGGGTGAGATAGCAGGGAGAGACAAATGTATCCCACCCCACCCACGTGACGTTATACATTTACAACGTTATTATGACGTTATGCATATCGTATCAGTTTCTTGCTACCAACCAATTCATACTGACGTCATCAGAATGCCATGTGATCAAAGTTTGATGCTCTAAAACTCTTTAAACCCCAAGATACCACCGTTCCTAATTGATTTTGTGGTATATACCTTTGGTATATACATAACTTTTGCATGCTCTTTCCGATGGTGTCATTAGTTTTTCAAAACAACGAATACCAAATGAGTTGATTATATCAGCATGTGACCGCTGATAACCTCTGGCTAACGTAACCGCTGTATGATGGGAGAAAAATAATCCCTGATGGGTACGGGTGTGAGATGGGAAAATCTCACCCTCGGGACAAGATATTTGGTCCAGACACTCGGCAAGCCTTGTGTCTGGCCCAAATATCTTGCCCCCGGGTGAGATTTTCCCATCCCACACCCGTACCCATCAGGGATTAAAATAATCTTTTCAGTGTTTTTACATCATTGTTGGCTGCCTGTAATGTAGAAACACTGTTAGGTCATCTGCAGCTGAATACATGTGTATACAGTAGTTATTAAAGTAAAATTAATCTAAGGATTTAAGGGCTAAAAAATGATTACTGTATTTACTCTATGTATTGGGACACTCTATGATTTGGGACACACATTTTTTCCAGAAACTATATTTTTTTTATGCTCCAAAGTTTGGGACACACAACTTTATTCAGCATCAAATCAAGACCAGGCTGTGTTCTTTCCCCATCTTCTAAGAATTAGGACACCTGTGAAAATAATTATTTTCAGCTGTCCCAATACATAGAGTAAATACGGTAATTTGTATGACACCACCCACCACAGAAGTCCTGTCTGTTTTGGGTTCATCCTTACCTCCCTTTGATCATTGTTAAGAGTTTTAGGGGATTAGTTTCTAAGCTTATTCAATCAGAAGAAACAAATGAACAAAGTACATCTATTCTATGTTATGTTCTCATTGCCATATTTTCACACATAACAAAGAACACTTCAGCCTCCTTATCAAAATCTGTAATACCGTATTCACTCTATGTATTGGGACACTCTATGATTTGGGACACACATTTTTTCCAGAAAACTGTATTTTTTTTATGCTCTAAAGTTTGGGACATTCAGGAGATTTGTTTCCAGTTGGCCCGTCGCTAGTAGCATACGACACTCATAAAAAAAATTCTTTGAGTAACTAAAAATTTTCATTTTTTGCTTCCAAAACATAGCTTATGATCCCTCATTGGAATGAGCGTATTTTTCGTTCCAATGAGGGATCATAAGCTATGTTTTGGAAGCAAAAAATGAAAATATAAAAAAAAATTGGACGGCGATTTTCGTATATAGTGATGGAAAATGAATCACACACAACTTTATTCAGCATCAAATCAAGACCAGGCTGTGTTCTTTCCCTATTTTCGAAGAATTAGGACACCTGTGAAAATAATTATTTTTAGCTGTCCCAATACATAGAGTAAATACGGTAGTTAATCTTTTATATATTGTTTGACAGGACTCACAGAGCTCTGTCAAAAAAAACCCCCATAATTGATTAAATACCGACATGTAAATAACTGCAACCAAAAGGTTTGGAAGGCAAAAGTATTTTGTAGTCATCTGTATTGAATTTCAGACTCTGCACAAAATTTTTATTCAGTTGGCAAAGATTTAGCGTATAAACCATACTCTATAATCCAGAATAGTGCTGAAATGGTTAGCTGGTTAAGAAGTTCACAACTGGTCATGGACCTACCAAGTTGGAAAAAACTGTCAACCAGTCAGCCGCAATATCGAAAGTTAAAAAATTTATAGTAATTTATATATTTTTTATTCTAACCAATGACCCAGACTTAGCTGGTGCTAACTCTTATATTCTAGGGCCAAACACAAATTTTGCCGCCCCCCCCCCCCCCCCCCACTCCCAATCCCCCAAATTTGCATCAAAATCCAAAAATTAGATGTCCTATGTGGTCCTCCATACTTTTATCCACTGTGCATTCGTAGTGTCAAGGAAGTCCAAAATTGGAGCCAAATCCTCATTCTTACAACCAGTGCCTGGTAAGAGTTATGTAATCAGCGGGGAGGTATGAGTTCCCAACTCATCAAAAGATCCAAAGATTCTGACCAGTGGATCTAAAAAAAAGATTTTTAAAGAATATTCCTCAATTGAACTAAGTTATAATTCGGGCTCAGGGAGCCCATATATGAACCCCCCCCCCTCCCCCCCCCCCCCCAAAAGGATGCTGCACACCAAATATCAAAACATTCCGACTGCTGGATCTGAAGAAGAAGATTAAAGAAAATTCCTCATTTTGAACTAAGTTACAATTCGAGCGCCCACAGTGAGTCCAAATATGGACCTAGGGACATGGCTTGAACAAACTTGAATCTCACCCCCCTAAGGATGCTGCATACCAAATATCAAAACATTCTGACTGCTGGATCTGAAGAAGAAGATTTTTAAAGAAAATTCCTCATTTTGAACTAAGTTATCATTCGGGCTACCACAGTGAGCCCAAATATGAACCCAGGTACTTGGCTTGAACAAATTTGAATCTCACCCACCTAAGCATGGTGCATACCCAATATCAAAAGATTCTGCCTGCTAACAATAAGAAGATTTTCAAAGAAATTTGCCTGAAATGCACCAAGTTCAAATTTGGGCTCCTATACTGAACCCAAATATAAACCCAGGAAGCCGTTTTGAACAAACTTGAATCAGATCCACCCCACAATGTTGCATACCAAATATCAAAAGATTCTGCCTGCTCGATCTGGAGAAGAAGATTTTTGAAGAATTTGCCTGAAATGCACTGAGTTCGAATTCGAGCTTTTATAGTGAGCCCAAATATGAATCCAGGGGGCCGATTTGAACAAACTTGAATCAGATCCACCCTACAATGTTGCATACCAAATATCAAAAGATTCTGCATGCTGGATCTGGAGAAGAAGATTTTTTAATGTTTTTCCCATTGCCTACAGTGTTAAAAAGAGCTGACTCAGCACTTTTTCAAAGTCCTGAAAAAAAGTACCTTGTGATCAAACCGATAGGGATTTTTTTTAACCATTCTATTCTACTGGATAAAAGTAAGCTTTATACAAAATAAGAATTCTCTGTGCCGTGTAGTTTTGGAGATATGGGAGTTTTAAGGTTTTTCCTATTTTTAGCTCCCGAGGTTCCCACGGGCCAATGAGAGAATTTTTTTGGCATCAATCAACTACTTATGACCCATTATCATCTCATATCAAATTTGGTTCAAATCAACCTCACGGTTCTGAAAATAGAAATTTTAGGCGTGGCCAAAACTTTTGCCCCTCCCATCACGAAGGCAAATAATGCCCGACAAACTTCTCTTGAACAAACTTGATTCTAAACCTCAAAAGGACTCTGTATACCACATATCAAGTCTCTGCTACTGGTGGTTCATTAGAAGAAGATTTTCAAAAAAATTGGCCATTTTTCCCCACCCCTCTGCTCAATATGAGGCGAAACCTAATTTGCACAAAAATCAAAATGCCCCTATATAACCACTACTTACATGAAATTTAATTAAAATGTGGCCAGTGGATTAGGAGAAAGAGGCTCAAACACCACCTTCACGTAGGATGACGGACGATGGACGAGGGACGGACGACGGACGAAGAGTGATAAGAAAAGCTCACCCTGACTTTCAGTCAGGTGAGCTAAAAAGGCTAGAGGGCCTAGGACATAAAGGAAAATCCAATAGGCTCAATTACATGTAAACAGAATTATCCCCTCAAGGAGAAGAGAACAGGTTTTACATGTATCTTTCTTGTTTGTACTAAAAAAAGAAAGACAGAATACCATTCCGTAATTAAGCACAATAACATCAATGATCTCTATTAACATCCAGTATAACCCATTATATTAATCTTTTTAAAGGAAAGCCAATAAATAAAGATATTCCAGAGAATGAGACTCTTTATACTCATTTAAAAGTGTCCGAGGATTGTATATTAGCGCTCGTATGACACGTGACATATACAAATGCTTCACACCGAGCTACCCTTTAAAAATATTACATAAATGAGATAGACATTAGCTTTACACTTTAAAACCATCCCGGCACCGACTCGGAATTACTGACTCCAGAGGAGGTATTCCCTTGCTTTCACTATAAAGCAGGTGAAATAAGGGAACACCATCCCCCCCTTCCCCTTGCTCTGGGTCAAATACCCCAGAACGAAGAGGGCAGCAGGACAGAGTCAGTACCGGAACAGAAAGCCTATAGTTGCAACTGTTTAGTGAACAACATTCTGAGCAACAGATAACAGACCTAAACAATGCAGGTCACCAGAAATGGACTCAATATTTCTAAGATAAAAATTTGTGAACGTGGAAGGCTGAGACCAATATGCAGCCTTCATCAGATCGGTAATAGCAACACTATTAGCATAAGCCCAAGATGTAGGCACAGACTGCTGAGTTGAAGATAATTTTTCATAAGCAGTACTGATAGTTAATTGAATCCACCTTGCAATAGAATGGACTGTAATGTCCTTTTTATTAGGCAGCAGAGACAGAAAGAAACGCTTACGTCCCTTTCTGATAAACTCAGATCTATGTTTGTAAATACGCATGGCTCTAACTGGACAGAGCAAAGGCCTATGACCGTCTGAAGACGGAAGAGACTTAATAACAATAGGTTCAGGATACTTATTAGGAGCCTGATTCTTAGCCAAAAATCCAACATTAGTAGTTAAAGTAATAGTATTACCAACACTACGATAGTGAGAATCATCAACAGATAGAGCATGAAGCTCACTAACTCTTCTAGCAGAAGAGAAGGCTAAGAGAAAAGCTGTCTTATAAGATAAATATTTGAAGTCCACTGTATCAAGAGGCTCAAATGGCATTTCTTTTAGCTTCAGAAGAACCCAAGCTAAATTCCACTTAGGAATTAACCTAAGGGTTCTAGGTCTATTTATCGAAAAGTTTTTCACTAACTTAGATAAAGAGACATTAGATCCAATTTGTAAGCTATCATGATGAGCATAGGTATCCGATAGCATAGACCTATAACCCTTAATGGTTATTGGCTGCAGTTTGATCTCGTCAAACAAGTAGACCAGAAAATTAGCAATTTCTGGAATGGAGGGATCATAAATATCAATAGAATGATCCCTACACCACCTATAGAAAACCTTCCACTTAGCAGCATAATTTAGCGAAGAGGAGGTCCTCCTACAGTTAGAAATTGCGTCCAATTGCGTGTAAAATGCTTGCCGTGCAAGAAGGACCGCACAACGGAAATACGTGAAGGTTGAGACCTTGCGGGTTGTGATGCAGTGTGCGCGATTTCCCCTGCGAAAGAAGGTCCTCCCGTGGACGAAGCTTCCGCGGAATGTCCCAGAACAGACACCTGAGTAGATTTATCCATGGTCTCTGGGGTGACAGAGATGCTACCAACAGAATCTTGCAGTGAGATTGCTTGATTTTTAGCAACATCTGCTGAATCAACGGAGCTGGAGGATACGCGTATCCTATCATTCCATCCCAAGAGATCGAGAGGGCTTCTACTGCAAACGCTCAAGGATCTGGGCATGGCGATTCATACGTCTGCAACTGATTGTTGAGATGCATCGCAAATAAGTCTATCACTGGATGATCCCATTAGTAGCAAATCTGATTGAATACTCGTTTGCTGAGAGTCCATTCTGACGGCAACATGCAACCTTTCCGAGAAAGGGAGTCTGCTAGAACGTTCAGACGACCCGGTATATGACGGACCAATAGGAGAACTTGATGCTCTAGGACAAAGAGAAGGATCCTTTCCATTAAATTGAACAACAGAATGGAATGAATGCCTCCCTGGTTCCGAATATATGCTACTACTGTCAAATTGTCGGACAGAATTTGAACATGCGAATTCTGAAGAATGTTCATCTACTGACGTAGCGCAAGCCATATTGACATCACCTCTTTGATGTTTATGTGCTTGTTTAGGAACTGCGAATCCCAAAGACCCTGGCATCTCGAATCTGTTGGGCTCAGAGTTGCGCCCCAACCTGCTTGACTCGCATACGTCATTATCGTTAAACTCGGATCTGGCAGTTGCAGTGGTACTCCTTGAATTAACCACTGAAAATCTACCCAAGTCTGAATCTCTTGTTTCACTTGATTCGACAAGACGATGTTCATTTTGAGCGAATGAGTCTTCACACTCCAATTCTGAGTAAAAAATATCTGGAGTGGACGAGTGCATAGCTGCCCCATCGGAATAAGATCCGCAGCGGCTCCACACAAACCTGTCAGTCTCATGAATTCTCTTGCTGTTACTACATCTGAGTGAAGACAAAAGCGAGCGTAACAACTGACTAATTTCGCTCTACTTAACGGCGGACGAATAAGATTGTTGTGCATCTCGAAGCTCATTCCCAGGTGGGTGAATGACTTGGACAGCACTAGATCCGACTTCTTTTCGTTTACTATGAAACCGAGATGTCGGAGCAGTTGAAGCAGACTCTGAACATCGCTCTGAAGTGTTAACTCGTTGCCGTACCTCTGAAGAATGTCGTCCAAGTAGGCCGACGTTACTACAGACGATTGAGCTCGGAAATGAGTCATTACTGAGTTCATTATTTGAATGAATGCCCAGGGCGCTAGATTCAGACTGAACCACATCGATCGGAACTGATAAATGACTCATAGGACAGCGAAGATACTTTCTGAATGCTGGATGTACCATGACGTGAAAGTACGCATCTTTTGAGATCTATGCTCGCAGCATAATCTTTCACTCGAATGCTCGCTCTGACCGATCGGATGGTCTCCATATAAAATTTCGGAGCCACGATCAGCTTGTTTATCCAGCTCAGATCTGTGACTGGACGAAACGAGCTGCCTGGTTTTGGAACCAGAAACAGATGACTGTAGAAACCTGGAGATTCCTGGTTTTCTACGACTACTATGAAACCGAGACGTTGGAGCAGTTGAAGCAGACTCTGAACATCGTTCTGAAGTGTTAACTCATTGCCGTACCTCTGAAGAATGTCGTCCAAGTAGGCCGACGTTACTACAGACGATTGAGCTCGGAAATGAGTCATTACCGAGTTCATTATTTGAATGAATGCCCAGGGCGCTAGATTCAGACTGAACCACATCGATCGGAACTGATAAACCGCTCCGCTGATTCCCTTTCGCCATCCGACTGGACCATACGAGATTCTCGGTCATCCCTTTCTGACTCTGCAGGGGAGCGAACCGACCCAGCTTCCTCAGACAATTCCTGTTCCGAAAAAGTTTCTGATGGCTGCTGGGATGCTGCAATGAGTTGAGCTATCTGTGATAGCAAGTCCATCACGGAGGCCTGTGGAACCGTGGTCTTACGTAATTTAGCCGATGGGAGCTCCTTGGATGTTAATTCTTGTATACTTCTTTTATGCAAATGTCCTGACTGGTAAGGCCTCGTGTCCTTGGCTACCGGATGGCGTGACCTGATCAACGTGGAATCCCTGGTTGGTGAAGCAGGCTGGATATCAGAAGTCATGTAGCCAAGTTGCGGTCGTGTGTGCTGCCATGAGGATGAGGAAGCCAATAGACTAGTCGCGCTGGACTGTCTATACGACGGAGCATCCCTAGGAGTGGATGTATGCTCCGACTGACTGAACATTACATGCAACAACATCTGGTCCCAGATGTTGTTGTAAGAGAGAGGGAGGGGCCTCTCTCGCTCGCGGTCCGGGCAGACCTGGACGAGCTAGGTACCAGACTGATTGACTTCCTCCATTCTATACTTGGATCCGTCGTCACCGGGTGTGCACGATCCATGTTTATAGTGCTCGCAACACCCGATCTCCTTTCCTGGACTGCAACGGATGAACCCGACGTCACAACCATTTCATGAATGATTGCTTCACCCTAGCGGGCGACAATGCCATCGATCCTACGTGGGACCTCTTAGGTATTTGCTGAATTTCATTGAGCACTTTTGCCGCTAGCTTTTCATTTGTCTGCGATGACGGAGGCACACTTCGTGAAGACATCACAGAAACATCACCCTGTTCTTGTTCCTCTGAAAAAGAGACTGAAAAACTAGAGTGACCCTGTGGAGAGAGGACCGGCATGGACCTCTCACCACTAACAATATACCGTGACACACGTCTCCAACGTTTGTCAATCCAATTGGCACACACAGAGCAAGAATTAGTGCGAGTACACTGACTACAATTAATACACTGAGCATGAGAATCAGAAGAAGACTTCCTCGAATTACAACTTGAACAAACTTCTTTCATTTTGAAAAAAGTTGAACAGTCAACATGCTCGTACTAACCCTTGAAAACAAGATACATGATAATAATATAATCCATTACAAACATTTCGAACAATAATTCTAAAGAAAACATTTTCCAAAAAATTTTCAAGTTGAGCCCAAGTTCCCAATGGGAATGATGAGCCCAAATGGATCCCAAAAAAGCCTAAGTGTGGACAAAAATTTTAAAACATGTCGAAAAATTAATGTTACACTTACGGACAATATTATGTATCTGGCTATGAGCAGAAATAAATAGATGACAAGGAATCACTGTCTGAAGTAACCAGTGTCAATGTAAAAAATAAAAGTGAATAAAACAGGAAACAAGACTCCAGGCACTGAAAATATGGCCCGAAATCAGTAACCAATTTTAACACTATCCGATGTAAAACAGAGGTTTCCTGAGAAGAAACTGCAGTACATTGGATGGTAGATGCATGACTGAAATGCCTAACCACCCTAGGGTGAGGACATAACCATGGGGAAAAAGAGAATAAACATTCTGTTACCAAGCCAAAACTCCCAAGAAATTTCAGTAAAAATAATTACAAACATTATGCCTAAAGCATGGGAGAATAGCAAGGGGGGTATTAAGGAAAGGGAGAGAGGAAACACTGAACAAACAATGGAAATTTCATAGCAAGAATGAAAATATCAGGCCCATGCCCCGAAATTAGGGAACATGATATAATTTTGCATAAAAGTTAAAAAATTTATAGTAATTTATATATTTTTTATACTTACCAATGACCCAGACATAGCTGGTGCTAACTCTTAAAATATAGGGCCAAACACAAATTTTACCCCCCAATCCCCAAAATTTGCATCTAAAACCAAAGAAAACATGTCCTGAATGGCCCTCCACACTTCACCTCTACTGCGCATGCGCAGTGTCAAGGACATTCCGAAATTGGCGCCATTAATCATTCTTATAACCAGTGCCTGGTAAGCGCTATGTACTCAGCGGGGAGGTATGAGTTCCCAACTCCTGGGAGGGCCATCCCCGTCTCGGTCATTGGTAAGTATAAAAAACATATAAATTACTATAAATTTTTTAACATTTTTATACTGTACCAATGACCCAGACATAGCTGAATAGTAAAAAGGCTGGAGGGCCAAGGACATAGAGCAAGTTGGAATATGCTCAATTATATAAAATAGAGTCATCCCCTCTAGGGAAAAAGAAGTATTAGGCCTTATATGTATCTTTCTTATTTATGATAAATTAGAAAGATACAACACCTTCCAAAATTGAACATCATACATCCATGTACTCTATTAATATCTAGTATAATCCTTATACTAATAATTTTTTAAAGTAAGCCAATAAATAAAGTAAGTCTAGAGAATAGAGACTCTTTATACTCCTTAAAAGTGTCTGAGGATTGTATAATAACGTCCGTTGACACGTGCTATATTCAAAAGCTATACTTTAAAAACTAAGACCTGAATGAATTTTTAAAACATAAACTTCTCACTAAAAAACCATCCCAATAACAGCTCAGAATTACTAACTCCGGAGGAGGTATCCCCTTGTTTTCATAGTAAAACAGGTGACCCAAGGGAACATCCTCCCCCCCCCCCCTTTTTCTTGCCCTGGGTCAAATAGCCCAGAGCGAAGAGGGCAGCAGAACGGAGTCACTGCCGAAACAGACAGCCTACCTAGCTATAGTAGCAACTGTTAAGTGAATGACATTCTGAGCAGTAGATAATAGACCTAACAATAGAGGCCTCTAGAAATGGACTCGATATTTCTGAGATAAAAATTCATGAATGTGGATGGCTGAGCGCAATGAGCAGCCTTCAAAAATCTATAATAGCGACAATATTAATGTAAGCCCAAGATGTAGAAGAACTCTTACTTCATGAGCCGAAAGCTCAAGTACAACTGCTGAGTCAATGATATACCATAAGCAGTATCGATAGTTAATTGAATCCATTAGCAATCGAATGGAGCGTAACGTCCTTCTATTAGGCATCAAAGACAGAAGAAGCTTACGCCCGTAGTAATATACAGATATCTGTTTATAAAAACGTAAACTCTAACCGGACAGAGTAAAGGCCTATGCCCGTACGAAGACGGAAGGACCTTAATAACAATAGGCTCCGGATATTTATTAGGAGCCTGACTCTTATGCAAAAATCCAACCTAAATAGTAAAGGAAGTAGTGATTCCGAAACTACGAAAGTGAGAATCATCCACCGATAGTGCATGAAGCTCACTTCAGTAAAAGAGAAGCCAACAGAATTACTGTCTAAAAGGTCAGAATTTGAAAACTACTATTTCCAGAGGCTCAAATGATTACTTAGCTAAATAAGAACCGAAGTTAAATTCCGTAAAGAAATTTAATCTAATGATTCTAAGTCTATTTATCGAAAAGTTACTAACTGACTTAGATAAAGAGACATAAGACTCAATTGTAAACTATCATAGAGTGTATAGGTATGAGATAACATAAACCTATAACCTTAATAGTAACAGGCTGCAGTAGATCTTGTCCAACAAGTATACTAGAAAGTTGCAATGACTAGTATGGAGGGATCAACAATATCAACATAGTGATCCCTACACCAACGACGGAAGAGCCTCCACTTTAGCCGCATAGTATAGCGAAGAAGAGGTTCTCCTACAGTAAGAAATCGCGTCCAAAGCTCGTCCAGTACAATGCTTACAATGCAATAAGGACCACACAGCAGAATACGTGAAGGTTGAGACCTTGTGGGTTGTGATGAAGATGACACGATTTTTCCCAGCGAAAAAAGATCCTCTCATGGAGGAAGTTTTCGCGTTAAGTCCCACAGTAGACATCTGAGTAAATTTACCCATGGTCTCTGTGAAGGCAGAGATGCTATCAACAGAAATGTATTGTGGTTGTTTATCTTAGCAATACTTGCTGAAACAACAGCGCAGGAGGATACGCATATCCTATCATTCCGTCCTATTAGATCAATAGAGCGTTAACAACATAAGCTCAGAGATCCGGACATATAAACACATACGTCTGCAATTGATTAGCAAGTTGTGTCGTAAATAAATTATCATTGGGCGCTCCCATTGATAGCAAATCTGATTGAATACTTGTTTGTTGAGAGTCCATTCTGACGGCAACAAGCGACCCATAAGTGAAAGGGAGTCCGGTAATACAATCAGATGACCCTGAATATGACGGAACGAAGCAGAACTTGGTGTACTATAACAAACAGAAAGATTCTTTCCATTAAATTGAATAACGGAAACGAATGAGTGCCTCCCTGGTTCCGGAGATACGCCACTACTGTCGTATTATCGGACAGGATTGGACATGCGTTTCTGAATAATGTTCATCCAATGACATAAAGCAAGCCTAAAAAACATTATTCCGTGGAAGATAAGTGCTTGCCTAGAGACTGCGGAACCCAAAGACCCTGGCACTTCGAATCCGTTGGGATCAATATTGTATCCCAACCTGTTTGACTGGCAACCGTCATAATTAAAAAACTTGGATCCGGCAACTGCAGTGGCACTCTCTGAGTCAACCACCGAATGTTTGCCCCAGTCTGAATTTCTTGCTACACTAGATAGACAAGAGAACGTGTAAATCGAGCAATTCATGGATTGCTGAAAAGTTGCCGTCGAAGAGAAGCTTCTCCGAGACCGAAGCGACTCTGAGAGAGTTCTTCACCTTACTATCCACGTGCGTGGATGTAGCTAGGGCTGCGTCACGCCTAACCAACTCCAGGTAGCCACTGAAGGGCGGAGTTATACGTGAACAAACTACTGCCCTCAAAAGAAATCACATTGAGGATCATATCCCGGAATTCTTTCTCTTGAAGACGTAATGATAACGCCTCAGTAAGGTGGATTACGTATGATAAAGCGTCTAAGTTAAGTCTATTAGACATCATTGTCGTTTCCAACATTGTGGTTGGAATTGACATAGACGGCGAAAGAGATAATTTGCAGTCTTCAGTCTCGCCGTCTTAGACGCAAAGGAACTCTCGGTAAGCCCAGTTCTGCCAATAAACAATTATTTCCTAGAATTCACGAAAGGCAGAATAGAGCATTGCGGACAAGAAACTAAACTATCATGCTTGGTAGCAGACTTATATATACACATAGCGTCGATAAATAATACACATGTTCTAATGGCATTATTGGACTGTGTCGGTAAGTCAGGGACAATGTCCCTGAACCGATCCAAAATTCCGTGTCCAATGACGCTATAAGTCTCTTATCCAACATCGCAGCAATGTAGTCCGAAGGAACAACCACTGGAAGATAATGCCGGAAGAAATGTATGGCAGCTTCCGATGTTCCGAAAGGGAAAACTGGAAATCGTCCGAATCCCTTTCGCCATCCTGTCGGACCCTATAAAGCATTCGGTCGTCCGAACCTGATGCAACCGCGGACCGCACCGACCCAGCGCCGTCGGATAATTCCTGATCCGACCGAGAAACTGTCGATTGCTGGGATGCTGCGAAAAACTGTGCTAACTTGGATAGCACGTCCGTCACTGAGGCCTGTGGAGAAGCGGTCTTACGATGCATTGCCGCTGGAAGCTCCATGATCGTTACCCTGTGCATACTACTATTATGCGAGCAAACGGAGTGGAAAGGCCTCGTGTCCCTTGGCTACCGGATGGCGTGACCTGTTCGCCGTGGAATCACTGAATGACGAAACTGGTCGGATACTCAAGGTCACGTAGCCAATGTGCGGTCGTGTGCGCTGCTGTGAGGATGAGGAAGCATTATCGACAGTCTCTCGGACTGTCAATATAACGGAGCGTCCCGAGCGGCGGACATATGCTCCGAAGGCAAAATATCTGAACCACAACATGCGGTCCCCTATGTTGTTGGACGAGAGAGGGACCTCTCTCGCTCACAGCCCGGATGGACCTGGACGAGCCAGGAACCGGACTAACAGGCTTCCTCCGATCTGTCCTCAATCCGTCGTCACTGGGTGAGTACTAAAGCTATTATAGTGCTCGCATCACCCAAATCTCCTTCCTAGACCACAACGGACGAACCCGGCAGCCGAACCATTCGATGAATGTACACTACACCGGGTGAGCTAGCGAATGTCACTCCGTCGATCCTACAAGGGACCTCTTAGGCGATAGACTTTCCATGAGCACTTATTGCCGCTAGCTCTTCATTAACTATGACGACAGAGGCACACTTTGAAAGACATCTCCGTAATTTTGCGAACAAGAAACCAGAAATGCTTGGTAATAGCAAGCATATAATAATATATATAGCATCATTCAATAATTCGAAAGTTTGTGTGACATTATTGGACTATGTCGGAACTGAGGGACGATGTCCCTGAACCGAACCAAAAATTTCTAAGTCCACCGACGCTATCAGTTTCTTATCCGGCATCGCAGCATTCTGGTCCGACGAAAGAACCTGTAGAAGATCAAGTCAGATGACATACACAACAGCATATGTTGTTCCGAAAGGGAAAGCTCGAAATCCTCCGAATCCCTTTCGGTATACCGTCGGACCGGATGAAATTTTCGGACGTCCGTACCTGCTTCCACGGAGCGTCCCGACCCAGCATCGTCGGATAATACATTATGCGACAGATTCAGTTGTTGCTGGGATGCTGCGATAAGCTGTGCTATTTGGGATAGCACGTCCGTCCCCGAGGCCTGTGCAGAAGCGGTCTTACGATGCAATGCCGCCGGAAGCTCCATGTACGTTGACTCCTGCACACTTTCTTATGCGAACATCCGGAGTCTGCAGGCCTCGTGTCCCTGGCTACCGGATGGTGTGACCTGGTCGCCGATGATTCTCTGATTGGCGAAGCTGACTGGATATCCAAGGTCATGTAGCCAAGAGCGGTCGTGTGCGCTACCATGAGAATGAGGAAGCCTTATTGACAGTCTTTCCGGACTGACTATATGTCGGAGCGTCCCGAGCGGCGGACGTATGCTCCGAATGTGAAACATTTTGTACCACAACATCTGGGGCCAGATGTTGCTGTACGAGAGAGGGGCCTCTCTCGCTCGCCGTCCGGATGGACCTGAACGAGCTAGGAACCGGACAAAAAGGCTTCCTCCGTTCTCCCTCTAATCCGCCGTCACTGGGTGTGCATTTGGTTGATTTATAGTGCTCGCATCACCCCAAAACTCCTTCTAGACCGCAACGGACGAACCCGGCTGCCGAACCATTCGATGAATGGACGCTACACCGGGCGAGCTAGCGGACGTCAAAGGCCGTCGAACCTACTAGGGTCCTCTTAGGCAACTGGCGTATTTACATGAGAACTTTTCCGCTAGCCCTTCATTAATTGTGACGACGGAGGCACACTGTTGGAAGACATCACGGATACATCACCCTAATCTTGATCGTTTGAAATAGAAATTGATAAAGTAGAGTGACCCCGCGGGGAAAGGACCGGAATGTCCAATTCCCCACTAACATACCGTGACACACGCTTCCCATGTTGTCATCGAAATCATCACATACAGAACAGGAGTTAGTGCGAGTACACTGACTACATATAGAATGATTATAAAAGTCAGAGGAAGATTTCCTCTTATTACAATTGACCAAAATCCTTTCAATGTGAAAAGAAAACAAAGTCCTAGTACTCGCACCAACCCCTGACAATCAAAATACATAATAATATGATCCATTAACATAGAAAAAATAAATGAAATCAAAATATTTTGAAAAAATATTTTTTCAGAACACCCCAAGTTTCTGAAAAGTAACGTTGAGCCCCAATGGATCCCAAGCCTAAGTGTGGACAAAAATTTTAAAAATATTTTAAACAATTTATGCAACACTTACGAACAATAATAATGTATCTAGTTATGATTAAATTAACATCAAGATATTATTTTCAAGAAATCCCCCCTCACACATAGGGCTGTTGTAAATGTAAACAATAAGTGTAAAAACACTAAAATAAGACTCCAGGCACCCTGGCCCGAAATCAGTTACCAATAATACACTATCTGATGCAAAACAGAGACTTCCAGGGAAGAAACTGCAGAACATCAGATGGTAGATGCAGAACACAACGCCTAACCACCCATAGGTGAAGACGTAAACATGGGGAAAAGAACAGAATTCATTCTGTTATTCAGCTAAAACTCCCAAGAAATTTTAGTAATAAAATTACAGAAAATATGCCAAAAGCATGGGAGAATAGCAAGAGGGGACTTGAAGGAAAGGGAGAGAGGAAAACACTGAACAATCAGTGTAACTTGATAACAAGAATGACAACAAAATGGCTGCTGCCTCGAAAATAGGTAACTTAACATAATTTCATTAAAAAATTTCAAGTTACAGCCCTGATAATTTTCTGTCACACATTTTTCCACTCCTCCTTCTATATCCTCCTTAGAATCACCATTTCACTAATATTTATGTGTCTGGCATCATTTAAACTGAGATTTACAAGCACAAAGATCAGTCAGATGTTAACTGATGAAGGGCCAAACTAAGAATGATTAATGGCGCCAATGAGCAGCCTTCAAAAATCTATAATAGCAGTAGAGGTGAAGTGTGGAGGGCCATTCAGGACATGTTTTCTTTGGTTTTAGATGCAAATTTTGGGGATTGGGGGGGGGGGGGGGAATTTGTGTTTGGCCCTATATTTTAAGAGTTAGCACCAGCTATGTCTGGGTCATTGGTACAGCATAAAAATATTATAAGTTACAGCCCTAAACAAATCCTTCCACTGTTCCTTCCTCTCATCCTTTTATTTCATCCTCAGATCCACCATTTCTCTCATGATTATGTGTCTGGCATCATTTAAACTGAGATTTTAAGCACAGATATCAGTGTCATGTTACTGATTGAAGGGCCAAACAAAGAATGAGGATTTGGCTCCAATTTCGGACTTCCTTGACACTGCGCATGGAGGACCACATAGGACATCTAATTTTTGGATTTTGATGCAAATTTTGGGGATTGGGGGAGGGGCAAAATTTGTGTTTGGCCCTAGAATATAAGAGTTAGCACCAGCTAAGTCTGGGTCATTGGTACAGTATAAAAATATGATTGGCATCCAATGGTAAAATATATTAAGTTTAAGATGCTGTCCCCACAAATTTTTCACTGATCAAATCATCACCCAAACTACATGAAACTGCTGCCAATTAGCATGTGTACTTAATGATATAATAATAATATAAACATTTATATTGCGCCAAAATTATAGTTCAGAAGATATAGAACCATATTCTAAGGTGCTGTACATGTTACTGAGCTCGTGCAAATATACAAATGGAATATATACAGTATCTTACAGTCCAGAACATCCTTTATAGGCTTTTTGAACAGGTATGTTTTGAGATCTTTCTTGAAAAGGTTGACATTTGACAGTCTTTTTAGGTGTTCTGGTAAATATTCCACAAGTGAGGGCCAGCAAATGAGAATGACCTATCTCCAAATGTCTTACACCTATGTTTTGGAACATGTAGTAGCATTTTACCATCGGACCTCAGGTTGTATTGACACACATTCTTGGTATTAAGGGGTTCTTCTAAGTAGGCTGGTGACATGTTGTTTTGTGCCTTAAAAAACTAATAATAAAGTTTTGAAAATTATTCTGTACTTGACTGGCAGCCAGTGCATATCCCTCAGAACAGGAGTGATGTGTTGAGATCGTGATACCCTAAATACCACTTGGGCTGATGCATTTAGTACCATCTGCAGGCAAGTGTACTGATATTGTGGAAGATTGAACAGTAAGGCATTACAATAATCCAAATTATCTGAAATCTGCAAGCCCAATTCAGAGTAATTTGCTATACAGTCCCTTGGTGGTTTTGCACCAAAGGGTCTGCTGTCCACAATTTCTTTGACATCCCACACATTTTCTGTGAGAATTGAATATTTATAGAAACTATTCCACTGTGATCATACAAGTGAATATTGGGATTACTTCTTGATATTTGTTTGTATTTGCATAACAGAATAGTTTTTGTGAATATTGCTATTAAATTCTGACTGTTTTGATGTAGCAGACAATGTAAGATGACCTGGGATAACTGGCTATTATCTAGTTATAGCCCCTGGTTGGAAAGTTATGCAAAATGGGTCAACTGTTTCAGACAAATCCATATACAATAAGGTCAAATTAGTACCAGAGGCATGACAAATGATTAGTGTTTGATGATTACATGCAATAAACAGTATAAACCAAAATGTGATTGAGGCATTTATTTATTTGTGTTTTGGGCGGGGGGGAGGCCACCAAAAATTTGCAAGACGTGACGTGGGGGTGGGTGAGTCTCTTGAGTGCGCCAAAAATGTGCATTTCCAACTTGTGCAATTTTTTAAAAATATATCAATATATCAGCTAATATATACCATCATTTGTGTTTCAAACCTTAAAGATGATGTTGTACATCACACTCTTAACATAAATACAACATCAGGAGGCTTTATATGTGAGAATATTGGGCTTAAACTGGGAAAATGTCACAGTTAGTAGAGGGTGGGTGTCTTGTTCGAAATGTAGAAAATGTGCAGACAATATTTTGGGAACAATTCAAATGAAAATTTGTTCCCGTATATGTACACCTGCTCTGGCCAAGCCTATAATGAACAGCTTGTCATTTGTAGATTGGGGCCCACAGCAGCCCACAGAGGTTTAAATTGGTGGTACCAGTTTAACCCTTTACCTAACATGAAAAGAAGACGACACTTGCCAAAAAATGACTGAATAACTATTTTTTTCATTTTTTGTCTCAAAAACATAGGTTATGACCCCTCATTGGAACGAGCTCGATGAGCTCGTTCCAATGAAGGGTCATAACCTATGTTTTTGAGACAAAAAATGAAAATATAATAAAAATTAATTGGCGATTTTTGAGAATAGCGCTGACCGGTTTTGGCCGTTATGTTGGGTAAAGGGTTAAGAACATTATGAAAACTCCCTGAAGACAGCTGTGCCTACTAAGTTTATAAGTTTATTTTGGATTTTAATGGGAGAGTGGGGGGGGTGGGTGTCTGAGGACGGTAGTCGAAAATTTGCACGTAGGGGTGGGTGGGTGTAAAAAGGAGCCGAATAAAAAATAGGACGTCACGTCTTGCAATTTTTTAGTGCCCCTCCACCACCCACCCCCCCCCCCCCCCCCACCCTGTTTAAGGTCACATATTTTTGCACAATAGCTAATCCTGATTGCAACATGGATATAGAGTCAAGTTCAACCAATTGTTTATACCCATGCTGCCCATGTCAGTGGACTTCCAACCAGCCATTGGTGACAGAGTCCTATTTTACCAGTAAAAATCAAAGCTTGTTTACCACAGTTAACAAGCACTGCCTCACTTCCCGAAGGATTGAGGCATACTGATAAACAAACCTTGCCATTCCAATACATCACAAATATCTGTTTCATAGACATCTCATCATCAACCTCATGTTCTTCACATAGAACATCATACTGAAAAAAGAAAAAGGTGTGTGTAGCAGCTGTACACCCATGTTAACACAAATGAAAGTGTCAATGACACTGTAGCTTAACTTGTGTGTTGTGTTTGATGAAAAGGATAATGTTCAATGTTTATGAAAGGATTATGAAATAAGACAAGAATGGTGATAATTGGGAATATGTTAATTTCTGTTGAGGGGTGGGTTAATGTGGCCCTCACAGTTAATGTATGTGGCCCTCACCGTTAATGTATGTCAACGAAAGTTACCAAGTTACAGTGAAATTATTCCAAAACAAGTCATCCTATCAAGTTACAATGAAATCCCTTCATAAATACGGCCTGTAGACTGTGCTAAAGGTTTTTGGGCTTCGAGCCTGTGTAGCCATCACGGTTGACTGATCGCAACTAAAAGGGGACGTCCTCATCTAGACATTATACTGAGTCATCCTACCAAATTACAATGAAATCCCTTCATAAATACGACCTAAAATCTGTGCTAAACTTTTTCAGGTTTTGGTCTCGGGCAGCTGTCATGGTTGAATGATCGCGACCAAAAGGGGACATTCTCATCTGGGCATTATCTGGACTCATCCTACCAAGTTACTATAAATATGACCTGTAGACTGTGCTAAAGGTTTTTGGGCTTCGGGCCCCTGTAGCTATCACAGTTGACCAATTGCGACCAAAAGGGGACTCATCTAGACATTATATGAAGTCAACCTACCAAGTTACAATGAAATCCCTCCATAAATACGACCTGTAGACTGTGCTAATTTTTTTCGGGTTTCGGCTTGAGCAGTCGTCATGGTTGACAGATCGCGACCAAATGGGGAAGTTCTCATCTAGACATCATACGGAGTAATCCTACCAAGTTACAATGAAATCCCTCCATATTAAATATGACCAGCAGACTGTGCGAAAAGTTTTTGGATTTCGGACTTGGGCAGCCATCACAGTTGACAGATCACGACCAAAAGGGGACGTTCTCATCTAGATATTATACAGAGGCATCCTACCAAGTTCCAATGAAATCCCTTCATAAATACGACCTGTAGACTGTGCTAAAGGTTTTTGGCTCGGGCAGCTATAACAGTTGACTGATCACAACCAAAAGGGGACGTTCTCATCTCGACATGACCTCAAACCTGCATATGAAATTTTGTGATGATCGAACAAGAGCTACGGGGTGTAGCCTGTGCTAAAGAAAAATGTGAACAGACTAACAGAGTCACAGACTTCCGCACACGTGATGGCAATAGCTTATCTTGACTTTGTCAAGTTAAGCTAAAAATGTTTTAGAATAGTAAAAATGAAAAAAATACAGGAATATTTGCATCATAATGAAAGGGCCATATTCCTAGGAGAGCAAGATTTAGATAGAAACATCTGCAAAGTCCCCTGATGTCGAGCTCGTTCCAATGAGGGTCACAAGATATGGTTGATTTGTTGATATTTTATTAATTATTGTTTTTTTTCAACTGCTCAATTTGTAAATTATGTGGGTGGTTGCAACTGATTCATTAAGTAAAGGGTTAAAGCCTGTCATTTCAGCATTACAATTTGCTTATTAACCCTTTACCTAACACCAAAGTCAGACGACACTTGCAAATAAAATTCTTGAATAACTAATTTTTTTCATTTTTGGCATCAAAAACATTGATTATGACCCCCTCATTGGAACGTTAAGCTCGTTACAATGAGGGGTAATAAGCTATGAATTTGAGACAAAATATGAAATAATAATGAAAACTGAATGGTGAATTTTGAGAATAGTGCTGGTTGGTTTTGGCCATTACGTTGGGTAAAGGGTTAAGCATGTTTTTAGATTCTGACAGAAATTCCCAGCGAGCTGACACATTTTGGTTATTTTTACACATGCCTGAAGTCTCGATTAGCATACATGATTAACACGGCCAGGGAGTTAAGAATGGCATTCTTAATTCCCCTCAAACTCTGCACAGTGCTAAGCATGTACACTTACAAACCTTCTGCACACTGGTGTCGAAATACTGAATTTTCAAGCAGCAATTTTTTTCCATAATGCAACTAGGAGTTTGTTGGTCTAAATTTTGTGATTTTGACACCAGCATGCAGAGGGCTAAGAATCACTGCATGTAGCATAAACAATCAGGTGTCTAACTGATTATTTAAATAATTTTCTTGTCAATACATCTATCAGTTACAAATTTGATTTCCACAAAAATGATTAAATGTTTCATGCACACACTTTTTAAATTTAAAAGATAAGGTTTACAACTGTCAGATCCTAAAAAGTATTGGGCCTATACTCTGTTTCAAATGCTATAAGGAATTGGACCAACAAACCTTACAGCATGTTCCATTAGTGAAGTCTATACTAACTTCGAGATCCTCTGAATTGTAGTTAATAATAGAAGTAAACTAGAGGGTGTGGTTATGACTGCCAGCAGGTTATAAAATGTATACACTCCCTTTATTTTCCTTCTTGAATGAGAAAACTAACATACATTATGAACAATATAGATACCATCAGAACCTGTCTTGAGAGACCGCCCTTTGGGCCATACAAAAGTGGTCTCTCAAGACAGGTGGTCTCTCATAACAGGTTTCAGGTTTTCTCAAGTCAGTGAATAACCAACCACAAAATTCAGAAATAGAGAAGAATGGATTTTTGTAATTACTTTGTAGTTGTTCTTTTTTATGAAGTTTTTGTAACAAACTGAAATGGACTGTTATAAAAATTATAAAAATAAATTAGTGTTGAAAATCTTCATTGAAGATTTTCAACACTAATTTATTTTTATAATTTTTATAGCAGTCCATTTCAATTTGTTACAAAAAGATTTTCAACACAAATTAATTTTTATTCCTATCTGTCACATTTCAGGTATGTATGAAACTGTTTATTCAGCAATAATCCTAATCTTTTCACAGGGGTCTTATAAAAACATCTCAGTCTTTAATGAGTTAGCAATTGAAACCCAATTAAGAGCTTTTAATACTTTTAATTATGTTAGTATAACCACAATAGATTTTCCAATTCCAGAACAGGTAAAAAGTTTTTGTCATAGTTTCAGTCTTCAAAGGGGCGGTCTCTCAAGTCAGGTCCATTATGGCATAAAAATACAAGTTGGTACCAGGTCACAGTGGTCTCTCAAGACAGGTGGTCTCCCATAGCAGGTCCATTATAGAGTAAAACCAATCGGTGCCTGTCAGATGTGGTCTCTCAAGACAGGTGGTCTCTCAAGACAGTGGTCTCTCAAGACAGGTTTTACTGTATGGACATTTATTTATTCACTGGGATGTAACAACACTTTGGACAGCCAGAGTCACCTTGTGTTGGACAGTTTTACAGGTGGAGAAAGCTAGAGTTCCCAGAGAAAACCACCAAGCAATGGTGAGCAAGTGCCA
Organism: Pictodentalium vernedei; assembly: GCA_031216915.1. Lineage (NCBI taxonomy): Eukaryota > Metazoa > Mollusca > Scaphopoda > Dentaliida > Dentaliidae > Pictodentalium > Pictodentalium vernedei. The sequence continues at coordinate 693,075,635 of CM062295.1, forward strand.
GACTTCTCAACGTACTAACTCCACACATGCAGGTTTAGCACTGGTTGAAAACTAGTGCACCATTGATGTATAGTACACCTTAGAACACAGAGCCACTATGCCCCCAAGTGGGCAATCAGGATTAAGTGCCTTGCCCAAGGACACCACATAGTTACCCCCGGGTGGGGATCGAACTGTTAACCTTTTCGGTTTGAAGTCCAATTCCATAATCACTGAGCCACCATGCTCCCTTAGATATGGATAAATACAGTCAATATTTTTATTTGCTAGATTTTTGTGACTAATTGAGGATATTCAAAACCATTTTCTGGAATTTCACTACGGTAAAACCTGTCTTGAGAGACCACTGTCTTGAGAGACCACCTGTCTTGAGAGACCACATCTACCAAGCACCGATTGGTTTTACTCTATAATGGACCTGCTATGGGAGACCACCTGTCTTGAGAGACCACTGTGACCTGGTACCAACTTGTATTTTTATGCCATAATGGACCTGTCTTGAGAGACTGCCCCTTTGAAGACTGAAACCATGACAAAAACTTTTTACCTGTTCTGGAATTGGAAAGTTAAAAAATTTATAGTAATTTATATATTTTTTATACTTACCAATGACCCAGACTTAGCTGGTGCTAGCTCCAACAAAACCAGGGCCAAACACAAATTTTGCCCCCCAATCCCCAAAATTTGCATCCAAAACAAAAAGAAATCATGTCCTAAAGGACCTCCATAGTACGCCTCCACTGCGCATGCGCAGTGACGCAGTCGTCCCGAAATTGGCGCCAATTATCATTCTTACTGGCAGTGCCTGGTCAGCGCTATGTACTCAGCGGGGAGGCAAGAGTTCCCAACTCAGGGAGGGCCATCCCCGTCTGGGTCATTGGTAAGTATAAAAAATATATAAATTACTATAAATTTTTTAACATTTTTATACTGTACCAATGACCCAGACTTAGCTGAATAGTAAACAGGCTGGAGGGCCAAGGACATAGAGGAAAATCCAATAAGCTCAATTATAAATAAAGAGGTAACCCCTTAAGGAGAAAAGGAGTATTAGGCTTTACATGTATCTTTCTTATTTAATATTAAATTAGAAAGATACACTACCCTTAATAATTGAGCACAATAACATTCATGTTCTCTATTAACATCCAGTATAACCCTTATACTAATTATTTTTAAAGCAAGCCAATAAATAAAGTAGTCCAGAGAATTGAGACTCTTTATAATCATTTAAAAGTGTCCGAGTATTGTATATTAAAGCCCGTTTGACACTTGACATATACAAATGCTTCACACCGAGCTACACTTTAAAAATAAGACATGAATGAAATTAAACATTAATATTACACTTTAAAACCATCCCGGAAGCGACTCAGAAATACTGTCTTGGAGGAGGCATTCCCTTGCTTTTCACTATAAAGCAGGTGACCTAAGGGAACACCCCCCCCCCCCCCCCCCCTTCCCCTTGCCCTGGGTCAAATAGCCCAGAGCGAAGAGGGCAGCCGGACGGAGTCACTGCCGGAACAGAAAGCCTGCATAACTATAGTTGCAACTGTTTAGTGGACGACATTCTGAGCAACAGATAACGGACCTAAACAATGCAGGTCTCCAGAAATGGACTCAATATTTCTGAGATAAAAATTAGTAAATGTGGAAGGCTGAGACCAATAAGCAGCCTTCATTAAATCTGTAATAGCAACACTATTAGCATAAGCCCAGGAAGTAGAAAGAGCTCTTACTTCATGAGCAGAAATCTTAAGCACAGACTGCTGAGAAGAAGATAAATCTTCATAAGCAGTACGGATAGTTAACTGAATCCATCTAGCAATAGAATGGACTGAAATGTCCTTTCTATTAGGCATCAAAGACAGAAAGAAACGTTTCCGTCCCTTTCTGATGAACTGAGATCTCTGTTTATAGATACGTAGTGCTCTAACAGGACAGAGTAAAGGCCTACGCCCGTCTGAAGACGGAAGAGCCTTAATAACAATAGGTTCCGGATATTTATTAGGAGCCTGATTCTTAGCTAAAAAACCCACATTAGTAGTGAAGGTGATAGTGTTCCCAACACTACGATAATGAGAATCATCCACCGATAGTGCATGAAGCTCACTGACTCTTCTGGCAGAAGAGAAAGCTAAGAGAAAAGCTGTCTTATAAGATAAGAATTTGAAATCTACTGTCCCAAGAGGTTCAAATGGCTTTTCCTTCAATTTAAGGAGAACCCAAGCTAAATTCCACTTAGGAATTAATCTAAGAGTTCTAGGTCTATTTATCGAAAAGTTTCGAACCAATTTCGATAAAGAGACATTAGATCCAATTTGTAAACTATCATGATGTGCATAGGTATCAGATAACATAGATCTATAACCCTTTATAGTAACAGGCTGCAGTTTGATTTCGTAAAACAAGTATACTAGAAAGTTTGCAATGTCTGGTATAGAGGGATCAAATATATCTACAGAATGATCCCTACACCAATGACGGAAAACCTTCCACTTAGCCGCATAGTTTAGCGAAGAGGAGGTCCTCCTACAGTTAGAAATCGCGTCCACTGCTCGTCCTGTAAAGTGCTTGCCATGCAAGAAGGACCGCACAACGGAAAAACGTGAAGGTTGAGACCTTGCGGGTTGTGATGGAGTTGGCGCGATTTCCCCTGCGAAAGAAGATCCTCTCGTGGAGGAAGCTTCCGCGGTAGGTCCCACAACAGACACCTGAGTAGATTTATCCACGGTCTCTGTGGCGATGATGCTACCAACAGAATCTTGCATTGAGATTGTTTTATCTTTAGCAATACTTGTTGAATTAACGGCGCTGGAGGATACGCATATCCTATCATTCCGTCCCAAGGGATCGACAGAGCGTCTACTGCAAATGCTCTTGGATCCGGACACGGGGACACATACGTCTGCAACTGATTGTTGAGATGTGTCGCAAATAAGTCTATCATTGGCCGTTCCCATTGGTAGCAAATCTGATTGAATACTTGTTTGTTGAGAGTCCACTCCGACGGCAACAAGCGACCCTTTCGTGAAAGGGAGTCTGCTAGCACATTCAGACGACCCGGTATGTGACGGACCGAAAGAAGAACGTGATGTTCCAACACAAACAGAAGGATTCTTTCCGTTAGATTGAACAACGAAACTGAATGAGTGCCTCCCTGATTCCGTATATACGCCACTACTGTCGTATTGTCGGATAGGATTTGGACATGAGCATCGTGAATAATGTCCATCCAGTGACGTAACGCAAGCCAAATTGACATCATTTCCTTGATGTTTATGTGCTTGCACAGGAATTGCGGATCCCAAAGACCCTGACATCTCGAATCCGTTGGGATTAATGATGCACCCCAACCTGTTTGACTGGCATCCGTCATAATGGTAAAACTCGGATCCGGCAACTGCAGTGGAACTCCTTGAGTTAACCACTGAATGTTTGCCCAAGTCTGAATCTCTTGTTTCACTTGATCTGACAAGAGAACGTCTACATCGAGCGAATGAATTTTCACACTCCAATTCTGAGTCAGGAAAATTTGAAGAGGACGTGTGCGTAGCCGCCCCATCGGAATGAGATCCGCGGCGGCTCCGCACAGACCTATCAGTCTCATAAATTCTCTCGCCGTGACTTTGTCTGCATGCAGACAATAGCGAGCGTAACAACTGACTAATTTCGCTCTGGTTAACGGCAGACGAACGAGATTGTTGTGCGTCTCGAAGCTCATTCCCAGATGAGTGAATGACTTGGACGGCACCAGATCTGACTTCTCCTCGTTTACTATGAAACCGAGACGTCGGAGCAATAGAAGAAGATTCTGAACATCGTTCTGAAGCGTTAACTCGTTGCCGTACCTCTGAAGAATGTCGTCCAGGTAGGCCGACGTTATCGCAGACGAATGAGCTCGGAAGTAGATCATTACCGAGTTCATTACCCGAGTGAAAGCCCAGGGTGCTAGATTCAATCCGAAGCACATGGCCCGGAACTGATACACCACTCCTAGGACTGCGAAGCGTAGATACTTTCGGAATGTCGGATGTACCATGACGTGAAAGTACGCATCTTTGAGATCTATGCTCGTTGCATAATCGTTCACCCGAATACTCGCTCTGACCGATCGAATCGTCTCCATATAAAACTTCGGAGCGACAATCAGCTTGTTTATCCAGCTCAAATCTATGACTGGACGGAACGAGCCGTCTGGTTTCGGAACCAGAAACAGATGGCTGTAGAATCCCAGCGATTCCTGGTTTTCTACGACCTCTACCGCGTTCTTCATTAAAAGAGACTGCACCTCTGATAACAGAGCGTCTCTTTTCTGTGGATTTGACGGAAGATGAGTCCACTTTGGACTTCGAGTTAATGGAGGCTTTCGTTTGAAGGATATCTTTAGACCTTCCGAAGTCACTCCTCTCACCCACGGGTCGTCCGTAATCGACGCCCACTCTTGTGAAAAACTCGACAACCTTCCGCCAACCGGAACGCGATAGAGGTTTAAGCCATCACCTCCTGGACCTGCGAGGCCTGCGGTAGGAGAAACCACGTCTTCCACGACCCGCACCTCGCCTTGTCGACCTCGGGGCGTCCGACCGATTGTCCCGGCCTGAAGGACGTCCCGAACGAGAGTCGCTATCCTGACGGTCTCTCGAATAAGACCAAGAGGACGCACCGGAACCTCTATAGGAACCTCTCTTGGGCGCATTAGACCCAGAAGTGCCCGCCTTATTCGTGTCTGCTGTATCCGACCTTTTAGGAGCGGATCTGAACAACAGAGAATCATTAGCTTTCTTTTTAATATTATCATAAATAGCGGAAAGCTTGCCGTCAAAGAGAAGTTCTCCTGAGACCGAAGCGACTCTAAGAGAGTTCTTCACCTTAGAATCCACTAGTGTGGATGTAGCCAGGGCTGCGTCACGTCTAACCAACTCCAGATTTGCCACTGAAAGGGCGGAGTTACACGTGGAATAAGCTACTGCCCTTGAAAGAAGTCTTAAAGAGGATTGTATATCCTGAAACTCTTCCCCTTGAAGGCGCAGTGATAACGCCTTAGTAAGGTGATCTGCGTAAGATAAGGCATCTAAATTGGCTCTATTAGACGCAATAGCTGTTTCCAACACCGCGGTTGGAATAGAAGCTGACGACGGTAATGATAGCTCTAAGTCTTCCGCCTCGTCGTCCATACGCAGAGGAACTCTCGGTATACCCTGTCCTGCCGTGTCGAATTTATTCCTTGCATTAATGAAAGGCAGGTTGAGAGTATTTGCGGACAAGAAACCTGCTTTCCCCGTCCTGGAAGCAAGTTTAAATATAGCGTCGTTCAATAATTCAAATGTTCTTGCAACATTATTGGACTGCGACGGAAACTCGGGAGCGATGTCCCTGAACCGCTCAAAAAATTCAGAGTCCAATGACGCTATAAATCTCTTGTCCGGAAGCGCAGCAGTCTGGCCCAACGGAACAACTTGAGGAAGAAAGTGCCGGATGAAGTCCACGGCAGCTTTATGTTGTTCCGAAAGGGATAGCTCCAATTCATCCGTATCCCTTTCACCATCCGGTCGGACCTCCCGATGTTCCCGGTCGTCCGCCCCCGATGCTTCGGCGGAGCGTACCGACCCAGCGCCGTCGGATAATTCTCGATCCGACACCGTTTCTGTCGGCTGCTGGGATGCTGCGATAAGCTGTGCTATCTGCACTAGAATGTCCGACGTCGAGACCTGCGGAGGCGCGGTCTTTCGCTGCTTCGCCGAGGGCAGCTCCGCATCAGATGGCTCCCGCATACTTTTCCTATGCGAACGTCCGGAGTCCATCGGTCTCGAATCCCTGGCTGCCGGATGGTGTGACCTGGTCGCCGAAGAATCCTTCAGCGGCGAAGCTGGCAAAATATCGGAGGTCACACAGCCAAGGTGCGGTCGTGTGCGCCGACGAGAAGAGGAAGCCTTAGTCTCTGCGGACTGCTTATACAACGGAGCGTCCCGAGCGACGGACGTATGCTCCGCTAAAGACACATTTTGTACCACAACATCTGGTCCCAGATGTTGTTGTACGAGAGAGGGGCCTCTCTCGCTCGCGGCCCGGCTGGACCTGGACGAGCTAGGAACCGGACTAAAAGGCTTCCTCCGTTCTCGTTTACTATCCGCCGTCACTGGGTGTGCATCTATTATGTTTATAGTGCTCGCATCACCCAAAATTTCCTCTTGGACCGCATCGGACGAACCCGGCTGCCGAACCATTCGGTGAATGGACGCTACACCGGGCGAGCTAGCGGACGACATTTGTCTAATCTCCATGAGCACTTTTGCCGCTAGCTCTGAATTTATTTGTGACGACGGACGCACACTTGAAGAAGATAACATGGAAACATCACCCTGTTCTGGTTCCTCTGAAATAGAAACTGAGAGAGTAGAGTGACCTTGTGGAGAAAGAGCCGGCATCGCTCTTTCTCCAGAAACAACATATCGTGACACACGTTTCCAATGTTTCTCATCCCAATGTTCACATATAGGACAGGGATTAATGCGAGAACACTGACTACAATTAATACAATGATCATGAAGGTCAGAGGAAGATTTCTTCCTATTACAATTTGAACAATGTCCCTTCATTGTGAAAGAACAACAATAAGTCCTAGTTACTCGCAAAAACCCCTGACACAAAGATACATAATAACATGATCCATTAATAAATGAAAAAACAATTGCAAAACAAAATAATTTTGAAAAAATATTTTTTCAGAGAAGCCCAAGTTGCTGAAAAGTAACGTTGAGCCCCGATGGATCCGATGGCAAAGTGTGGTCAAAAATTTTAAATTTATATAAAATAATTAATGAGACACTTTCGGATAATATAAATGTATCTTATAATGAGATAAACTACTACAAAGGCAAACAGCTCCCCTCAAAAAAGGCTGTTGCCAATGAAAACAAACAGTGTAAACACACTAGAAAACATGACTCCAGGCACTGAAAAAACTGGCCCGGAATCAGTCATCAATTACACTCTATCTGATGCAAAACAGAGACTCCCAGGGGAGAATCTGCAGAACATCAGATGGAAGATGCAGAACACAAACGTTATACACCCATGGGTGAAAACGTAACTATGGGGAAAATAACAAAACATTCTGTAACCAAGCAACTCTCCCAGGAAATTTTAGAAATGAAACTTCTCAAAAATATGCCAAAAGCATGGGAGAATTGCAAGGGGGGACTTTAGAAGGCTAGGGGAGAGGAAACACTGAATAAGCAGTGCAACAATTAGCAAGAATGACAACAAGAGGCCCATGCCTCGAAAATAGGCAACTTAACATAATTTCAACAAAAAATTTTAAGTGCAGCCCTGATTATTTTTTGCCACTTCTTTTTTCCTCTCCTCCTTCTATCCTCCATTTTCTCCAAAAATTACGTGTCTGGCATCCTTTAAACTGAGATTTACAAGCACAAAGATCAGTGAGATGTTGACTGATGAAGGGCCAAACAGAGAATGATAATTGGCGCCAATTTCGGGACGACTGCGTCACTGCGCATGCGCAGTGGAGGCGTACTATGGAGGTCCTTTAGGACATGATTTCTTTTTGTTTTGGATGCAAATTTTGGGGATTGGGGGGCAAAATTTGTGTTTGGCCCTGGTTTTGTTGGAGTTAGCACCAGCTAAGTCTGGGTCATTGGTACAGTATAAAAATATCCATTGTGTTTATACTAACATAATTAAAAGTATTAAAAGCTCTTAATTGGGTTTCAGTTGCTAACTCATTAAAGATTGAGATGTTTTTATAAGACCCCTGTAAAAAGATTAGGATTATTGCTGAATAAACAATTTCATACATACCTAAAATGTGAGATTGGAATCAAAATAAATTTGTGTTGAAAATCTTTTTGTAACAAATTGAAATGGACTGTTATAAAAATTATAAAAATAAATTAGTGTTGAAAATCTTCAATGAAGATTTTCAACACTAATTTATTTTTATAATTTTTATAACAGTCCATTTCAATTTGTTACAAAAACTTCATAAAAAAGAACAACTACAAAGTAATTACAAAAATCTATTCTTCTCCATTTCTGAATTTTGTGGTTGGTTATTCACGGACTTGAGAAAACCTGAAACCTGTTATGAGAGACCACCTGTCTTGAGAGACCACTTTTGTGTGGCCCAAAGGGCGGTCTCCCAAGACAGGTTCTACTGTACAAATAGTGGATGATATATGTGTTAGAAAATTTAGAAGGTTTGAACTAGAGCTGTTTGTATGTGTTTCTTCCTGTTGAATGGTGAAATGACAGACAGTTTTTGATGAAAGAGAGATGAAATTCCGATTAGAAATGTAAAAAAAATTTTTGAGGCAGCTGAACACGCAAACTATGTTGATGAAAGGTTGGGCTCATTTAACCCTCTACACTCTAATGTCAAAATAACAAAGTTTTCAGCAGAAAATTTTTCCCACAATGCAACTGAGAATTTAAAAAATTATATCTTGTTTGACAGAGCTCATTGAGCCCTGTCAAACAAGATATAATTTGTTAAATTTTTCATGATGTATGGGTAATATGGAGTCAATGACAAAAAATTTGAAATACTACCAGAGTGTTAGGAGTTAAAGGGCTTGAAAATAATTTTTAAAACAAAAAATTACTGGAGGGTTTCAACATCACTTGGAAACCTGCATGTAAAGGAATTGTGATGTGATGATGAAGACTGTTTTTTGCATGCTGAAGGCATGCTGGGATGATGCAGGGAAGGCCAGCCCTTTTTGACCCTCTCTTTTGCCGTGTCCAGAATAGGTAAAGGAGGAAAAGTGATGTTTGTGTTTTTTTCTGTTTGTCATTAATTTGGTGGTAGTCATTGTGATGTAAAAACTAGCTTGACTGGAGTTGTTAATGTAGGAGGAGTGCTTGGGCACTGATCTGGCTGATAGGACCTAGACCTTGCAGCAGCATGTGGAAGTAATGAAAGGAATGCCTCGTTCTGCTCTCCATTGTTCCATCTGTTCCCATGATAGTCTGTCTGGCAGAGAGATCCCTTCTTTCTCTTCTGTCCATCCTCCATTGGCTTTTGGTGGTCAACTAAATCTACAAGGAATTGTCAATACAGTGCTTGGAAAAATATATATACTAACCTGAAAGGAGGGCGGCAAGTGCAGTTTTCTGGTCAGCATTATCTTCAGATGGCAGACAAGTACCCGGATAGAACAAGACATAAACTTATTCTCCAGCATGGGTAACGTATATTTAATACTATTTCTATACACAATTTGTGGGCTGAAAGAGAAAAAATGTTTAAAAAATACCGTTGCTAAAAGAAATCAATCTTCATGTAACAAGTTACAGATATTAAAAACTCTTACATCATACTGTTATCACTTCACATAATGAAATGAAATTAACCAGACAGTTTAATATGACCTCATAAAAATTGCCTTTCAAATTGTATATTTCCAATTTTTAAATCGAAAACAGCTTCTGCCGCCTTACTGGAATGAGCTTGTTGAACTCATTCCAATTTAGGGACATAAGGCCCCACAAAGTAGATCTTCTGTTTCTCAGGCCATTTTTTGTAAAATTGCTATGGGCGGGCAGTGTTTTATTTTATTTTTTTGTTTTTGTAATTATTTCTTTGCCATCAAAAGTTCATGTTCTTGGTTTGTTCTATGTTTTAGGTCTCATAATGTACCGAATAGCATGGGTGGTGGTGTATTTCGTCCCTTGAGTGCAAGAAGGCTTTGCAATGCTAGAGCATTGCAAAGCCTTGTTGCACTCAAGGGACAAATTTATCAATTTTATTAACTTGGGTAAAAATATCAGACATAACCCACTGAATTTTTATTTTATTAAGTTTGCATTGGTTATAAAAAGAGAGCATGCGGCAGCGAAAAGGACCATGCGGAAGACCTGAGAAACAGATTTTTAACTTTTTTAGGCCCAATTAGTCATTCATAAACTTTTGCTGCAAGTGTTTGTCTACTATTTGTGTTGTGTAAATGGTTAAGGCTATTACAAACTGTATGTGATACGAAAAGTAATTTCTATCTTAGATTTCTGGCACATGAATTAGTAGTCAATTCATAGACCTTCCTGATATATTTTCAAGGGTTTTCGAGGAACTAAGGAAAAGAAATTCAAGGATATGCAAAGATGTACTTCGGTGAAAACAAGGTGCTCCCATCTAAGAGCTACCTACCCTCTAAGAGCTGCACATAGTTACAAGAACATGTCAGCCAAAGGAATATTTAGAGGTTTTTACTAGGTTTGTTTCATATTGGCCAATATATCAGCCCAAAGGCTGATGTGAATTTATCGAGGGCTAACATCTCCATTTAGTGAACCAGTAAACTAAAACAAATCAGGAAAAAATGTTCTAAGATCTGTTACAGTTTTTTGACAGTGTTATTGTTTCTCATTCTTTTCATAAAGTTCAAAATTTCCTCTTCTCCTATTTCAGTTTTATGAATGTTCTGAGTTCCCCCGTGGGGAAACCACAATGTTCGGATAGCTGAACCATCTCTTCTCCAACTTTAATGATGAATCTCTACTTACCACTCTGAATCATAGTTTGCATTAACTTTTTGTACAACTCTCTCCTTTCTTCTCTTCATCTACCTGATCCTTATTTTTTCATTACCATAAAAAATTTAGTTTCAAACTACTTCTTTATGCCTGATAATGCCAATTTTCCTGATTGCATTAACGAATAATTCCAAGTGATTTTGAAGTAAACCAACTGTTTGTGTCTAGTAGCGCATCAAGGAGGACAACTCTAGTGTGGGTCATATCAGCCAAGACCAGTGTCGTATCAGCCAAGTTTGAAGTCATATATGCCAGGGTTGATAATGGGCAATTCTGAGAAAGAAAATCCTTTCTATTAAATAAGTGATCAATATTTCATATTTTGATATTTATTTTAATTTCATACCAGAAAATATTTGTAACTGATTGCATGATTCATATTCAGTTAGGCAATAAACATCCATTCCAACAATATGCAGCTTGTGGTGTTGCGAGCTGACTATTGCTGAAATGAAAATCATCTGATCATCTGTCAGAAATCTCAGTTTTCCAGGGTTTTCAAAAACAGTTTCCATTACTGGAGGACAGTTCAGGTCCTCACCATGTATTCTCTCTTTCAAGGAATTCATGGAGCTATAGAAACCCTGAAGTTGCATCAAAATCATCATTACTGATTTCATTTTTGCAAAATGAACTTGGTATTGGTGATGAACCGATTATCAAAACTTGCTATGAACCGATTACCAATTATTTCTCTGCTGATTATGCCGATTCCGATGGTTGAAATAGGACACAGAAGAAAATCTGTTGGTGCCTGTTATACTACTGAATTTCATTGATAAATCACCAATTATGAAAGCTTAATACCACATAAGTTCTCAGAGTATGCATGTTTAGTGCTGGGCAATATTAGCGAAAATAATATTTGCATTTTTGGGGGTTGGAGTGGGGGGAGAAGATCGTTATTAATGATACAATCACACAATATTGTTCTCTTATGAAGATTGTGTTTATTCTGGTAAATAGTGTAAATACGGTTTTGTGTAAGAATGGAATACACTTGGCTGTATAAACCAGGAATATACTGAGCACACATACTTTGTGTCTCAAATGAATAATAACACTGATGTTAATATGTGTTGTGCAGTTGTATAACGCATGGTTTACAGATACACACAAGACATGTCAGAATGTATTATTTAATGTTCATTTTTCAACTTATTACCTCCCTTGATGTGTTTCTCCAATGTTTACATGAACTCTGCAATGAACCTTGGAGAGAAACATCAAGGAAGGTAACTGAATTAAAAAGTGAACTTGACAAACTAAAAACGTGTCTGTGACACTCATGCGACTTACATGCTGTGTAACAATCATCTATCATTAAAAAAAGAGTGTTTTTTATTTTTTTCTCCAATTTTAATTTCTTATTGTATTGTGATGCTTGCATCATGAAGTACTACAGACTACTGGCTGAACACATTTTATTTATACATGTACCCGATGCAATGTTATACAGCACCATGACTGAAGGCCAGTGACTCCGATCAGTCAGGAAATGGTGGCGATCTCGTACCGATTTCAGATGGTAAATTCCGTAATATCTCGGCTCTGCAAATCCCAAAATATTCTGCTATGCACTACATGTTTTTAATGGGGAAACTTTATTGAAATGGCCAGATATCAACGACAGTTTTAATAGTCAGTGTTAAATATAGAATAACCGGAAACTGCCAGTTTTTAACTGCCGGTTGTCATAATCGGCCGATGCCCCATAACCAGCCGGTTCCGATTGCCGATTCCAATTATCGATTCATCACTATTCGGTATACCCAATATTTGCTCTAATTTTACAGCAAGGCTCAAGTTACAGAATGACAATTGTTGTAAATGGTGCTGCCTGGTTATTACAGTGGAACCCTGTTAATTGAATATCCACTTTGCCAATAAAAATTATTCAATTAACAGGAGTATTCAATTAACAGGGATTGTGTCACTTTCCTGTATTCTAGAGAACTTTCCTGTATTCTAGAGATAAACTTAGCATTTATTCTATTATATCTTGTTTGACAGAGCTCTGTCAAACAAGATATAATAGATTAAATGCCTTACTGGATGTACTGAGGCTAAATAGGTCTATAAACAAAGGAAAACTGGGGAGAGTCAGGGTAATTTCTCGACAGGTTACAAGATTTTTTATTCAATTAACAGGAGTTTACTGTATAACCTATATTCAATTAACAGGTCAAATTTGTACTGGAGGTATCGTAAATGGTTTTGTGTTGAAAAATTATATTCAATTAACAGGGATATACAATTAAGAGATATCCAATTAAGTGGGCTCCACTGTACCATCATATTTGGTAAAGGATTATTCAGAACTGAACTGCTTGAATTAATCCTCGACATTTTGATTTCAAAATACCTGAAATTTCAATAAGCCCTTTCCCCATAATGCAACTATGAATTTAACCACTTCAATTTTGTTTGACAGACCTCAAACAAACAGGACTGAATTGAGTGAATTCCTAGTTGTATTTTGGGAAAAAATTTGCAACTTAAAATTTTGATATTTCGACATTAGAGTGCGTGGACATAACTTATAAGCTGATGAGTATTTTAAAAATATTTTCCATCAAATTCAGTCAGTGAAGCAGGCATGGCTAGATTTGATGAAAATTTATGGAAATTTAACACAAGAAATCACTGGTCATGACGTTGAATCAATTTACAGGAGAAAACTGGCTTAAAAGCATCTAATTTACTTAATTTAGCAGCAACAGATTTCCTATCCTGCTGGTAGAATGGAAGGGGTTAATGAAAGAAACTCCACAATCGAGTTGTAATGTACTGAACTACTCAAAACGGCTTCAGAAGTACATCAACTGACAAACCATAACTGAATAATTTCTTAATGAAACTGAAGAGATGTGTATGTATCAAAGAAACCAGTTTAATCTTTAGGTCCCCAAACAGCCACAAACAGCCTATTTATATTGATCTGAAAAAGTTGTCCCAAGTGTATTCTTCCTTGAGAACTCTACTGATAGTATACATTTGTCTTGACAAGTGCTTTTACCTCCTTGTTGGCTGACTTTACAGACCACCAACAACAATGTGAAATACTGTCAATTGATCTGCAGCTACGTACATGTGTATACAGTAGTTGTTAACATAAAAACAATCTGTGGACGTAAGGGTTAAGTCAGGGTTTCTGCTGGGGAGACAGGTCTGCTTGGCGGCCTCATTGCCTAAACCAACTTTTTCCTTATTATGTACTTACCTCTTATAACAAGATTAGTTTTTAATTTAGTAGTGGCTATTGTTTTCTGGGGATGCACAGAGAAATTGCAAAAGTATTAAAATGTCTTCCCAATAGCAATGTTTTGCTGCTGCAAAACATTGCATTGCCTGTGGGAAGATGTATTAATACCCAGTGGTTCCGCAAGAGAAAGCTCAAGATTTGCTGATATGGTAGCCAAGGAAGAACACTGAGAGATGATTCTATTCTGTGACAGGAGCTAACTGATACAAGCACTTAAGAATGATGAGACACAGTTTAAAATTGCCCCTCATGTGAGAGAGCTGAGTTATCCAGGGCACATTCTATAATAGTACTCTCTTTTGCAAGCCATGGTAATGGAGATGCTCTTACATTTTCATCTTCGAAATGGCCCCATCGTTTTTGATCTAGCAGAGACATTGGTTAATCCTAACACTTATGATGTCCATCATGACTATTGAGGTGTGTTTATTACAATGTTCTGCATGTTCTGGCATGTGCAGATTAACACATTCATCTGATTAAATGTTAGAAAGATGTAAATGTGATCTTTCAACAGTTAATCAGATGATAGAGTTAAAAGTGTGTTAAAAATTTTATTAAACTTCCTCACAGATATGTACAGGTATATACAGGTCATCCATATATGGTAAAAGTAGGTGTGGCAATATTTATTTATTTATTATTTATTTATTGGTGCTTAACGCCACATCAGCAACAAAGGTCATATCGTGGCGAGAAAGTCATGAAAATGAGTTAAAAGGTAATGGTCAGGACTGCTTTTAAAAAGAAAAAATTGTGATAGATGAACGATAAATACAATGAAAATGTGAAAATGAATATTCATAATGAAAGAAGAACAACAAATATAATACAAATCAACCTATTGATACCAAATCATGATGGGAAGATTAAAAGACAAAGCTCTAAAACTTGCTAAAAAGGTTGATTTCTTTTAGAAAAGACAAAAGCTTGCGCGGACTGGTAGTGTAAAAATGGTCTCTAAGAGACTCCACAGTGAAAAACCGCCGCCTAACGTGATCGAAATCTGTACAATCTAAAAGAATGTGTTCCACTGTCAGCCCCTGCTGACAAGGAACACATTCAGGTCGCAGAGTGCCCTCTAATAAGAAACTATGAGTGAGTCTGGTATGACCAATATGACATCTTGTAAGGATAACGTGATCTTTTCGACAAAGATGAGAAAGAGGATAATAATCAGACACAGTTGGTCGGAATCGGTGGAGCTTGTTATTGGTAGCTCCATCCCATTTCGACTGCCACAAAGACCGGATGTATTTAGAAATAAGTGGCTTGTAATCACTGTAAGGAATTGGAAAATCAGTGATTGGCCTACACAGGACCTGTTTCGCTGCACTGTCTGCCCTGGTGTTACCTGCAATACCGTGTCCAGGTAACCAGCAAAACACAATATCATATTGGTCAGACTTCATTACAGTAAGTCGTTCACGAAGTGACAAGATTAGAGGGTTCTTCAACCTGGGGCTGAGAAGAGCCTGCAAACAAGAAAGAGAATCGGAGAAGATAATGGACTTCCATTCCTCTTCAGCCTCAATCTCATCGAGCGCAAGGTCAATAGCTTTTACCTCAGCTGTAAAAATGGAACTCGTATCAGGAATCCTGGTTGAGGTGGTCTGATCACCACTAACAACAGCAGATGATACTCTATCATTATCCTTGGATCCATCCGTATAGAACATAGTGTATGCTCTATAGTGAGACTTAATCTCGGCATACGCTTGCTTAAATTGCAAAGAATTTGTGTTTGCCTTTTTAGAAGAGGCCAGATCTAAAATAACCTTGGGTTTTGACAGACGCCAAGGGGGTATATTTGGTTTACGATTTTCTGCCACAGAATCTGGAGCAACACCAGTAGCCTCCATGTGGGTTTTGATTCTGAGTCCCAGTGGAGGAATCTATTTTGGATTTTTATCAAAAAAAACTTTATTTAGAGGTTTAAAAACATAGCAGTAAGCAGGATTTGAAGGATTTGCTGATAATTTTGAGACATATTGCAAAGAGAGTTTAATTCGACGATTCTCAAGAGAAGGCTCACTTGCTTCGATAAGAAGAGAATCTATAGGTGACGTACGAAACGCACCAAGGCTAATTCTGATACCACTATGATGGATGACATCAAGAGGTTTCAGATAGGATTTCCTAGCCGAACCGTAAACCACACAACCATAATCCAACTTTGACCGTACAAGAGCTCTATACAGATGGAGCAGAGTTTTTTGGTCAGCACCCCAATCAGTGCTGCCAACAACTTTTAGCAGATTAAGTGCTTTCTTGCATTTAATTTTTAGTTGTTTGATGTGAGACCTAAAACTTAGTTTCTCATCAAACAACAAGCCAAGGAATTTCACTTCCTTTACAACTTTAAGTGGAGTCCCATCTAAAAATAACTCCGGATCCAGGTGGTGTTTCCGGAGTTTACAGAAATGAACACAATTTGTTTTACTTTTTGAAAACTTGAAACCATTTTCAGTAGCCCAGCGCTGAACTTTGTTTAAGGATAGCTGAAGTTTGCGCTCAATAGCAGGCATTTTCTTGCCACTATAGCAGATGAGGAAATCATCTACATACAATGAAGAATCAACATTTGTTTCAATAGCTGTAACAATGCTGTTGATTTTTATTGAAAAAAGAGTAACAGATAGAATACTACCCTGAGGCACTCCCAATTCCTGGTCGTGAGGGTCAGATAATGTTGACCCAAGACGAACCTGGAAATTGCGGTCCTTTAAAAAATTTTCAATAAAAAGTGGCATTCTGCCTCTCAACCCCATGTTGAAGAGGTCTTTTAAAATCCTATACGTCCACGTAGTGTCATATGCCTTCTCCAGATCAAAGAACACGGCGACCACGTGTTCTTTTCTGGCAAAGGCATTTCTAATAAACGTTTCAAGGTGGACTAGATGATCAACCGTGCTTCTCTGGTTTCTGAAGCCACATTGAACATCTGCCAGCAGATTGTTCAATTCCAGAAACCAAACAAGCCGGTCGTTGATCATTCTTTCCATGGTTTTACAAAGGCAACTAGTGAGTGCTATTGGTCTATAGTTGCTTGGATTGCAGTGGTCCTTATCAGGCTTGGGAATAGGAATGATTGTTGCTTTGCGCAAGGAAGATGGAAACTGGCCAGTCACCCATATATCATTAAAAATAGAAAGTAAAAGCTTGAGCGATGAATGTGGCAAATGTTTTAAAATCTGATAATGTATTTCATCAGGACCAGTTGCTGTATCTTTTGCTTTACTCAATGACGCTAGTAGCTCATCAACAGAAAATGGTTCATTATAATTTTCATCATTATCAGATTGGAATTTTAGTTTTTGTTTCTCCTGTTGCTTTTTAACAGGGATAAATTGCGGAGTGCAATTGTCAGAAGAGGAATTTTTGGAAAAGGTAGAAGCTAGGGTGTTCGAAATATCTTTTTTAGATGTTATTTTATTATTATTATGTTCGAGGTGCTGTACTGTAGATTTTGATTCTTTACCTTTAATTTTCTTGATCATTTTCCAGACCTTTTTGATGGGGGTATTTTGATTCAATCTTGAAACATAATTTTGCCAGGACGTTTTCTTCTTTTGTTTGATGAGCCGTCGGGCTTGTGCTCGACCAATACGTAATTTATCTAAATTATTCGTCGTTGGTGACTTATTAAAATCCCGTTCCGCCTTTTTGCGTTGATGAATAGCCTGTTTGCAATCCGTGTCGAACCATGGTTTATGGAAACGTTTTGGATTTGCCGAGGTTTTAGGAATGACTTGGCTTGCAATGTCAATCAACTCTGTGGTGAAGTGTTCAATCTGGTCAGTACTGTCCTGGAATTTCTCCCGTGTGAGGCATTCAGAACAAAGCGATGAGAAAGTGTCCCAGTCAGCCTTTTTAAAGTTCCACTGGGGCACCCTCTCATCATCCGCCGGAACTACACTCTCCAACACAATCGGAAAGTGGTCACTCCCGCACAAGTCATCTTCTGCCTTCCATGAAAAATCAAGGAAGACAGAAGGGCATGCAATTGCTAAATCAATTGAAGTGTAAGAACCAGATGCGGGGTGCAGGTAAGTATCTGACCCATCATTGAACAAGCACAAGTCATATTTTGTAATGAACTCTTCTACAGTTTTACCTTTTGCATGTTCTTGACTGCAGGAATTACCCCAAAGGGGACTATGTGCGTTAAAATCGCCCAACAAAATGTATGGGGTTGGGAGTTGTCGGACCAGCAGCTCAAGGTCATTCAGCTGTAAGGCTTTACTTGGTGAAACGTAAATAGAACAAAGTGTAACTGTTTTGTCCAAAGTTAGGCGTACCGCCACAGCCTGTAAATTTGTCTGTGGTGGTACAGAACTGTGAATGATGTCGTCCCTAACCAAGACACTCGTTCCACGAATATGAAGATCATTATCATCTGCCCAGGCATTATACGGTGTATAATGCTTAAAAGCTGAATGATCTTGAGCCTCGGATTTCCTTAAGAGAGTTTCCTGCAGGCAATAAGCAGCAGGTTTATACTTTTGACTCAAAAGGCCCAGTTCATTAAAATTAGCTCTAAAACCTCGACAATTCCACTGAATTATATTGTGCTTTTGTGTACTATCCATGTTTGGGTGGTGATTTTGATGGTGGACGTATGGGAGAGATTCCCCCCGTATTTTTCTTTGGTGAATTTTTCCGTGGAGATTTGCATTGGGATGAATTCCGACGGAATACATTGGGGGATGCAACCTCTATGTCATCCTGAAAATCCATGGATTCAAATGTATCAAACATGTTTTTGGTAACAATGTTCTGTAACATTTTAGGTGTTCTGTCTGATTGTGATTTCTGTTTTTCTTTTTTCGATTTCTGGCTCTGACTCTGAGATTGTTCTTGTTTCGATTTTTGTTCTAGTTTTGTGTTTGGCTTCGGTTTTTGTCTATTGTGTTCATTTTTGTGATCAGATTTGGGTTGCTGTTTTTTGTTTTCAGGTTTAGGTTTAGGATTATCTTTTTTCTCTTCTATTCTCGTTATTTCTTGTGAAGTAAATTCAGTTTGAGTAGTTTTTGGTTCAATGGAACCAAATGCAAAAGGGTCTATCAACTTTGGTAAAATGCCATCGAGCCAAGTATATTCCGTTTGGCATTCGATTGACGTTGTTGGTGCTTTCTGTTTAGAAATTGTTGCATAAGATGGGAGTGTTATGTTCATGCCAAGCATGGTTGATACAATATCTCTGGCCTCTTTGAAACTAATATGTTTTTCACATTTTGTTTTTTGAATTAACTTTTCTTTTTTCCATATAGGGCAATCCTTAGATGATGAATAGTGATTGCCCTTACAGTTTATACATTTACTTGTTTGAGATGTACATGGCTGATCATGAATTTCGCCGCACTTGTAACAAATATTTTGACCTTTACAGGCATTCTGGCCGTGTCCAAACTTTTGGCACTTGAAGCATCTCAGTGGATTTGGGATATACAAATCCACCTTGACGTTCAAGTAACCAATTTTGAGTGACTGTGGAGGATGTGATGAACCAAATGTAACAATATAAGTATTTGTTTTAATAATAGAGCCATTCTTCTTAATTTCAATCCTTTTGACCCCTGTTACCCCTTGGTTGGTTAATTCGTGAGCAATCTCTATTTCTAGCATATCTGCTAGCTCACGCGTTCGAATAACACCTCGGCTGTAGTTGAGGGTTTTGTGAGGGCAGACTTCCACTTCAATATCAGCTATCTTCGTCATTTTAAGTAAGTTATTAACTTGTTGTTCTTTTGTACATTCAATTAGCAAACCTCCTGATCTTAATTTTTTTACAGATTTTACAGTACCAGCAATGCCTTTTATTGTTTTTTCCAGTATTATTATTATTATTTTATTGGGTTTATCCTGTGAATATCTGTTTGTTCCTTAATGCTGTTGATTAATAGAAATCTTGGCCAGTTGACTTTATCTTGAGTATACCTTGAATTGTCTATATCAGAGTCTGAGTCATTAAAATCAATATCTAAAAACCGTCGTTTGTGTTTTGTGGTTTGAGCCATGGTTTGTATTTATGTGTCTCGTTACCCGTGCCTTCCACCCTTACTTTGAGCCCAACCTGGGGGGTTCTGTCGCTGATATCCAGTGATCATCACCAGAAGTACACTTTGAAGGTAACATACTCCCCCAGCGTTGATGCTAATGCATACCGCTGAAGGATTGACCCGACAAATGTTTATGGGAAGTGCCAGGTCGTGGCAGCCATTCAACCAACCATTTCATTAAAAACGAGTACATCAAGAACCACTACTGATTGATGACCAACGCAGACAGCGCAACAAAACGAAAGCTGTTAAACAAGTATTAAGATCATTAAAACTCGATACAGGGTAGTAGTGATAAAATCTAAATAAAAGAAATGACTGTCTGAATGACCACCCAATGCCCCCCGACGTGACACCCGATATTTTTGGGGTTGGGGGCTCCCGATTGGTCAGACCGGGCCATCCGACCATCCTTCTACTCCCGAAATTGGGGCCAAAGCAGTGTCTTGGACATTATCTGAAAAAATGGAGACCAGGGCCAAACAGAGTTTACGACCTGATCCCCATCCTTGGAGACTGCCCTAACCGGGGCCTGAGTCCTCAACTGCCAGGATTCCTTCTTCCGGGGCCTTCAGAACGCACCTCATGGGAGAACAAGGTGCCTGCCAGATGGTATTAGCAGAGTTGATCATTTTGGTCCGGGGCTGCGTATTCGTGTATTTCGCAGCGAACCAGCTCAATTGAGCAAACCTGCCAATCAAAAATTAACAAACCCGCCCAATTGAGCAGGCCGTCCTCTATCCGCCACCCGAGGACCCGCCTAGTAGGGGACGATCAAACCCCCCTAGGGGGTGTTGCAGTATAAGTGCTATAGGTCTGGAATGGTTTAAAGAACATTTATCAAACTCTGCCAAGCTAATGTCATGTAATTTTACAGAGGTTTCTAGTCCAGTAGTGGCTGCCATAGTACTTTGCCTGAAAGCTGAATGTTTACCAAAAGACTGTTTCTGGGGCACATGTTCCAAGGAAGTAAAACTGACTGGAAAGGCTTGTAAGGTTGTATATTCCTTTGGAAATTCAAAATTGTATAACATCAATGAAAATTACAATTTATATCCACCCATACTTTGAAAAATGGCATCATTTTATAATTCAGTTCCTAAATGTTTATGGATAAAGAAATTTTTATTGGGCTTTATATTTTTATCAACAATTTATTGGACAATAAAAAAAGAGTGCAATGCCATGGGGTGGCCAATCCCCTGCACCTAAGTCCAACAAGGGCAATAACTCACAACGAAAAACTTGGATAAAAAAAAACCTTGAACAGTTTTCTTTGAAATGTGGTGACATGAAATGAAAATGAGTTGACATGGAATTGTAAGTCCAGCAAGGGCAAAAACAGTCCAACAAGGGCAATAACTTTTGAAGAAATATTTGGACATGACCAGTGCTCAATCTCATTTATTATATTATCACCAAGAAGATGTATATTAAAACTGGACAAAAAATCTTTAACAATTTTCTTTCAAATGTGGTGACAAGAAAAAGAAATGAGATAACAAGAAATTCTAAGTCCAACAAGGGCAATAACTCGCGAATAAATACTTGTGACATAGCTGGTGTGAATACAATTTATGATATGTATTAAATTTGGGAAAACTATTTTAAATGGTTTTCTTTTAAAATGTGATGATAAATCGCAAAAAATACTTGCACGTGGCTCGTGCAATATCAAATTGAAGATATTATCACTAAAAAGCTATATATTAATTTCTAAAAAAAATCCTCAATGATTCTCTTCAAAATGCGATGCCAAGAAATGATAATGTGTTGACAAGAAAGTCTAAGTCCAACAAGGACAATAACTCTTAAAGATATACTTGGGTACAGCTGGTTCACAATCCCATTCATGATATCATTACCAAAAGCTATATGTCAAATTTGGGAAAAATATTTTGAACAGTTTTATTTAAAATGTGAGTACAAGAAATTTAAATTTTAGAAAAAAAATTTCCTTTCTTATTATACCTACCACAATTGTTTACTACAGGATCGCACTACAGTGGAAGTCCCTAACTCAGAAAATATACTCTCTATTTTGATCTTTCCCAAGGGATTTGGGAATAAAAAGTGGTGCAAAAGCACCAAGAAAAAAATAAGCCACAACTGGGTCGCGTACTACCGGCGAACACCCAGTAGGGGACGCTCTTCTTCTAGTACAGATCCATGGCTTCCGGAACCAGTGCGCAGTCAGTAACTAATGAATAATTCTTTTGAATCCGCCAACATTGGTGTTATGTGATCAGTAGAGAGGAAGGATTCTTACCTGAATAAGAAGACGGGAGGGCCTCCATGTAAACAATTGTGGTAGGTATAAGAAAGGAAATTTACTATAAAATTTTAATTTCTTATCAACCTACCTTACAATTGTTAACAACAGGCTGAATAGACAATAGGATGGAGGGAAACACATGACCAACCCCCACTTAACCCAATTGCACTGGAACCGTGGACAGAGGAAGAGGTCCCTCGGCCTATCAAACCATAGCATCACAATCATTAGTAAAAGACAATGAGAGATGAGGCGTACGGTTTTGTGCGGCGCACAGACAGAAAGGACAGTAACAGCACAGAGCTGGAACTGACCTTGTAAGAAGCCTAATGGCTAGGGTAGACAACAGCCTGAGCAGAAGAAAGAGGGCCCAAAGCAAAAATGTCCTCCGGCTGCTCCTGCAACTGACGCAGGTAGAAAGTGGAGAAAGTAGAAGCATTTCTCCAGTAGGCTGCCTGCATAACATCCGACAGTTTGACAGAGTTAGCATAAGCCTCAGAGGTAGACAATGCACGCACCTCGTGAACAGAAATATGAATTGGTAACACAATCGTCAGTCGCTAGACAAGCGTAAGCCGCGCAAATAGCAAGACAAATCCACCTAGAAATGGATTGAGGAGAGATCTTCTGTCGACCAGGAATAAGAGACAGAAAAAATCATTTCCTGCCTTTCCTAATGGACTGCATCCGATTGAGATAAATGCAAAGTACACGAACCGGACAGAGCAAAGGGCGATTACCAAAGAAGCAGAAGGAAGAGCCCTGCTACAGATAGGAGGTGGAGTCGTTTCTGGTATCTGATTCTTGGCCATCGAGGAACAATCAGTGGCAAAGGTAACACTGTTGGGAGAGCTCCTGAAAAAGGCCGGATCAACCGAGAAGGCGTGAAGCTCACTAACCCATCTGGCTGAAGCAAAAGCCATCAGAAAAGCCGCCCTGTATGTGAGAAAACGCATATCCACCTGGGATAATGGTTCGAACGGTGCCCCCCCCCCCCCCCCCCCAAAGCAAAGCAGCACCCAAGAAAGATTCCATCTTGGGGTAAGCTGCAAAGTCCCAGGCCTTTTCAAAGAAAAGTGCCAAACAAGTTTGGAGAGGTATGGATTAGTGCCGATACGACGCTGCCCCACATACAAAAAGGTCTCCGAAAGCATGGACCTGTACCCTTTGATGGTAACAGGCTGGAGACCCCAAGAATCAAACAGATACACCAGAAACTCTGCAATCTGTGATACCGAAGGATTGGCATAATCAACAGAGTGATCGGCACACAATCGACAGAAGACATTCCACTTTGCCGCATAGGCTGAACCAGTGGAGTGCCTCCTTGAAGAAGAAATGCACTCCACTGCCCATCTCAAAAAACCTCTACGGAGGAGACAGGACCTGACAAAAGATATGCGTGAAGGCACAATGAAGTTGGGTCGACGTGAAACCTCCTCGGGTGACCTTGGCAAAGAAGGTTGCGACATAGAGGGAGACGTGCAAGAACTGCTGCCAACAGAGAGCAGAGCTGATTGATCCACACTCCTTGAGGCGACAGGGGAGCGATCAGAATGATTCGACAACTGCAGGTTCGTATCTTGGCTAGAACCTGAGGCAGAATCGGACCCGGTGGGAAGGTGTAGCCGAAAGACCGTTTCAATCAAGTGACAGAGCATCCACAGCGAAAGCCAGAGGATCTGGACACGGGGAGACGAAAGTGTCCACCTGATGGTTCCAACGAGTTGCAAAGAGATCGATGTGGGGACGACCCCAGAGATCGCAAAGCAACTGGAACACCGCCCTGTGAAGCATCCACTAGGTAGAAATGACCCTGCCCCACCGGGACAGGGAGTCGGCTAGGACGTTCAGACAACTGGGAATGTGACGAACCACCACTCCGGCGTTTACATCCTGAGTGAGGAGTAGAAGATCCCGAGCCAATTCGTACTTGGGAACCGAGTGCGTGCTGCCCTGGTTCCGAATGTAAGCAACCACTGTCGACTTGTCGGACAACAGAAGGACCTGTCGATTAGAAAAGTGGGGGATCCACTGCCGGAAACTCAGAAGAAGCACAAGAAGTTCCTCTGGTTGATGTGAAGAGCTGCTTGATCCTGGTCCCATGCCCTGTGAAGGGAAAGACCTAGAGGATCCACTGTCGCACCCCATCCGAGATCGCTGGCGTCTGCCGTCAGAACACGATCGGATGTGGGTAAGTCCAATGGAACTCCCTGCATAATCCATTGAACATCCGTCCAGGGGAGAAGGTGATGATGAAGAGACTCTGGTAACGGAAGCAACAGATCCAGAGGATCGACATTCGGCCTCCAACTACTGAGCAGAAAGTGTTGGAGAGGTCTGATATGAAGCTGACCTAGAAGAATGAGATCAGTCACCGAACCGCAGAGACCGAGCAGCCATAGAATACTCCGAGCTGTCGCAGACGTGGACTGGAACAAAGTCAGGGCAAAAGCTGAGAGAATCACGGCCCTCACAGCCCTTGCCCGGGGAACCGCCACCGCATTCATCTGAGTATGGAAGTCCATCCCCAGATGACAAAATGATTGAGAAGGGACCAGGTCCGCCTTCTCGTTGACTCTGAACCCTAGAGACGTGAGCAGGCTCAACAGTGTGTCGACATCTGACGCCAGAAAGGCAGCATTGGAATGCATCTGGAGGATATCGTCTAGATATGCCGGAGTAGTCACCCTGGACTGTGTGCGATGGAAGGCTATCACATGCGACATCAGTCGGGTGAAGGCCCAAGGAGCCAAGTTGAGGCCGAAGGGCATGGCCTTGAACTGGTAAACTCGCCCCAGAAAAGTGAACATGAGATACTTTTACGATGTCCAATAACAGAATCGGAACGTGAAAGTAAGCGCCTCGCAGGTCAATGCTGGAAGCGAAATCTCCCTGGTGAATGGAGCAGCGAACTGACCTGAAAGCCTCCATGCTGAACTTGGGAGCAATGATAGACTGGTTCAGGATACTCAGATCGATAACTGGTCAGATTCGACCGTCCTTCTTCGGCATCAAGAACTGGCTGGGAATAAAAATCCTACTGAATGAATGTTCTTGATGACCTTGATAACCCCCTTTGACAGGAGATTGTCTATGTCCATGATTGAAAGTTCCTGACGTGTAACGTCTAAAGGAAATTGGTGTTGGAAGAGGCACTCTCGACAGAGTGGGGTACCTCCAGAAGGATATCCGCAGCCCGGACCGAACAACATCTAACACCCAAGGATCGGATGTGATTGTGGCCAATGGTCTGCGAACTCGGATATCCTACCTCCAACCTGGGACGAATCGAGGTGAGGACCTTGATTTCGAGCCCCAGGAGGAAGCAGAAGGGTGCTTGTTATGCTTTGGATGGCCCCTGATCAAGCTGACTAAGCAGCAGCTGATCTTTGGAATGACGTAGGATGTCATCCCGGACCATCGCCACGGAACCATGGAATAGTCGCTGACCCAACAAAGAAGCAGATCGAAGAGCAGCGCGATGCCTCTCAGGAAGGGAATGGCTTGTGTCCAACACAGCGTCCCGGCGAACAAATTCCAAGTTAGCCGTGTTACAGGCATGCGTGTGAGTAAGATGCATGAGCGCCTTAGAAAGCACACGCAAAGGAGCCTGTATGTCGTCAAACTAATCTGGAGGCAGATAAGCAGCTAAAGCAGAGACGATGTGATATGAGAGAGAAAGCATGCCCAGCATCTCTCTCGATAAGCCCAACAGGGACTCCAGAGATGCCATAGGAATAACGGCCGACTTGGGCTTGGAAAGCCCGAGGGAGGTGGAGTCCTGATCCAAGACTGTCAAAGTCTGGCAGACTGACAGACTGGCGGAATTGTAGGAACGATAATGCACTGGAGGCAAAAAAAAGTGTCAGCCCTGGTGAAGAACGAAGTGCTCATAGCCTTGGAACTCAGCTTAGAGTCCAAAGCTGTAAACGCTTCAACCATCTGTACCGACTGGCATGGTCGAAGGCGCCCGGAAGCGGGTTGCTCCACAGGCTGTAGGCGCGCAACCGATGATCGCGGCCTGGCTGATACCGTCGGCTGGTCTGACAGTTTGAGATCTGGAAGGAACTCAAACACAAAGTCAAGAGCTCTCCCCAAGTCAGAAGACTGTTGACTCGATGTTGGGTATGTCTGGCCCATCCTCTGAGTTGGAAGACACATAGCCCATCATGGGCAAACCAGCCGTTGCCTCCCATGGTGAAGGCACACCTGAGGGATCAGGAAGCGGCCTGCTTCCAATCCCGGAAGGCGGCACCATGTTGGGCACCTGGAAACCACTAGCAGCCTCGCTGGAGGCAATTGGAAGGCTCTTGGAAAGAACCTGAGTGAGCAAGGAGAGGGCCTCCCTAAGCTTAGGCCCGTGTCACCCAGTTTGACATGGGAACGAACTGGCAAAGTGGCTTCACAACTGACCCTTTTAACCAGCGAAGGGTCACGATCCTCAAATACACCCGACGCGGGGCGACGGGTGGCAGCCGAAACATCTGAAGGCAGATGCGTATAGGGGTACGACATACCCCGAAGATCTACAGTGCAGGTACTCAGGAGAGTTACCGCGGACCTCTTAGGGACAGAAGGTCCAGGATGCACAAAAAGGAAACACAACAGATTCCATGGTGACCCCACCATGAACATCCAAATCCAACAAGAGCTGGACTGTTGTCTGGTGCATACCCCCACGTGGTGTACCATCTAGTGTGGGCATACCAATGACCAACAAATATTCTAGAAAATAATGAAAGTTATGAATATTCTCGGACTCACACATGGACGGATGCACGGACGCACAGATGGATGCATGTAATCCAGTATACCCTCCCATTTTCTTCGAAAGTTTTCAACAATTTCTAAGTCAAAAGGTATGGTAAATTGTTTGGTGTTTGGAAGTTTTATGCAATGAGGCAGAAGCCTTTGTGATAGGCAAACTGCATGCCATATTTCACTAAAATCTGATAACCCATACCTTAGATACAGGCTGAACAGACAAATAATGTCTATTTCCTACAATTTCTAAGTAAAAAAAGGGGGATGTGAGAAATATCGTTGAATCCTTTTTTTTAAAGCCTATACCATATGGAGTGTTCACAGCAAATGTCATTGCAATAGAACATTCGATACCCGAGATACAGGCTGAACAGACAAAATTTGGCTCGGACAGACACAATTTCTAATTGAACAAGTAATAAAAACAAAAAACAAGTAATAAAAAAGAAAATAACTAGTGTGGGCATACCTATGACCAACAAATATTATAGAAAATAATAATTTACTTAAGTTATGAAAATTATGAATATTCTCGGACAGACTCACACACGGACGCACAGACGGACAGATGCATGTAAAACCAGTATACCCCCCATTTTCTTCGAAAATGGGGGTATGATGAGAAAACTGCTGGGCTCGACGACTGAGAGACCACAACAGAGGATTCGGCCAACAGCCTCTTCCGCATTCGCCGAGTTGAAGTCAGGGAAGGCTGAGGCCGATACCCCACGTCCATGCTACCAGACATCTCTGCAGACCCCTGCAGGGATAAGCCGAGGCCGGCTGAAACAGTAACCGATGATGTAGCAGACAGAACAGCAGAAAGGTCCAGGCTGCACAAAAAGTGTTGGTCCTGCAAAACTGGCCATGGGACCAGAGTGCATGGACGGAAACGCAACAGAGTCCATGGTGACCCCACCACGAACATCCGAATCCAATGAGAAAACTGCTGGGCTCAACGGCTGAGAGACCACAGCAGAGGATTCGGCTGGCAGCCCCTTCCGACTTTGCCAGGTTGAAGTCAGGGAAGGCTGAGGCTGATACCCATGTCCACACTGCCAGACATCTCTGCAGACCCCTGCAGGGATAAGCCAAGGCCGGGTGA
Organism: Pictodentalium vernedei; assembly: GCA_031216915.1. NCBI lineage: Eukaryota > Metazoa > Mollusca > Scaphopoda > Dentaliida > Dentaliidae > Pictodentalium > Pictodentalium vernedei. The sequence continues at coordinate 693,103,663 of CM062295.1, forward strand.
AACGGTGACCGATGATGTAGCAGACAGAACCACAGAAAGGTTCAGGCTGCACAAAAAGCATCAGTCCCACAAAACTGGCCATGGGACCTGAGTGCGTGGACGGAAATGCAACATGACCCCACCATGAACATCCAAACCAATGAGAAAACTGCTGGGCTCGACTGCTGAGAGACCACAGAAGAGGATTCGGTCGGCAGCCCCTTCCGACTTCGCCGAGTTGAAGTCGGGGAAGGCTGAGGCCGATACCCCACGTCCACACTACCAGACATCTCTGCAGACCCCAACAGGGATAAGTCGAGGCGGGTGGAAAAGATGCCAGATGACATAGCAGACAGAACAGCAGTAGCAGCAGATACGACGGGAGGTGTTGAAACCGGTGGAAAGATGGAGAGAGCAACCAAGCTTGGCTCCAAAGGAGGAGTCACAACCCAAGTGACAGCCTCAGATGTCGACTGGAGAGGGACCACAGACCCAGAACCAGGCATCTCTTCACCAGAAAACTCAACAGCTCCCACAGTATCCACTACAGTGAAAGACTACACATCCCCCACAGAGGGGGTATAACTTTCACCAGGCATGGTCGTTTTGGGAGACCCTGAACAACAGCGTTCCCCCCTCCTCCCGGGTGCAGGTGGAACGGCCACGAGAATGCACCACATGCTTGGGCAAAAGGCATTGCCCTCAAGGAACAGTCCTGGGCATAACAGAGGTGAGAGCAGAAGAAAAGGTGAACTCAACAGATGTAGAAAGTAGAAGAACACCCCCAACTACGAGAGAAAGGTGGCAGAAAATAAAGGACCGGCGGGAACACAACTGAATCCAGACGGCCGACAGGGACCCAAAAAACAGAAATTCTGCCCTCAACAGAGAGGAGAAATCCTGTCCATACAGCCCCCCCCATTGACACCTAACTCCAATAATAATAATAATATCCAAAAGGATATCATAAATTTATCAACAAAAAAAGTGTTATGTCAGAACTGCACGTTACGCGAAAGTCACGCGTGAACACGGAGAATATATAAAATACAATAAAAGTTAAAAAATTTATAGTAATTTCTATATTTTTTATACTTACCAATGACCCAGACATAGCTGGTGCTAACTCTTAAAATATAGGGCCAAACACAAATTTTGCCCCCCAATCCCCAAAATTTGCATCTAAAACCAAAGAAAACATGTCCTGAATGGCCCTCCACACTTCACCTCTACTGCGCATGCGCAGTGTCAAGGACGTTCCGAAATTGGCGCCATTAATCATTCTAATAACCAGTGCCTGGTAAGCGCTATGTACTCAGCGGGGAGGCAAGAGTTCCCAACTCCTGGGAGGGCCATCCCCGTCTGGGTCATTGGTAAGTATAAAAAATATAGAAATTACTATAAATTTTTTAACATTTTTATACTGTACCAATGACCCAGACATAGCTGAATAGTAAAAAGGCTGGAGGGCCAAGGACATAGAGCAAGATGGAATACGCTCAATAATATAAAATAGAGTCATCCCCTCTAGGGAAAAAGAAGTAATAGGCCTTACATGTATCTTTCTTATTTATGATAAATTAGAAAGATACAACACCTTCCAAAATTGAGCATCATACATCCATGTACTCTATTAATATCCAATATAATCCTTATACTAATAATTTTTAAAGTAAGCCAATAAATAAAGTAAGTCTAGAGAACAGAGACTCTTATACTCCTTAAAAGTGTCTGAGGATTGCATAATCATGTCCGTTGACACATGCAATATTCAAAAGCTATACTTTAAAAACTAAGACTTGAATGAATTATTAAAACATAAACTTCTCACTAAACAACCATCCCAATAACAGCTCAGAATTACTAACTCCGGAGGAGGTATCCCCTTGTTTTCATAGTAAAACAGGTGACCCAAGGGAACACCCTCCCCACCCCCCTTTTTCTTGCCCTGGGTCAAATAGCCCAGAGCGAAGAGGGCAGCAGAACGGAGTCACAGCCAAAACAGACAGCCTACCTAGCTATAGTAGCAACTGTTAAGTGAATGACATTCTGAGCAGTAGATAATAGACCTAACAACAGAGGCCTCCAGAAATGGACTCGATATTTCTGAGATAAAAATTCATGAATGTGGATGGCTGAGCGCAATGAGCAGCCTTCAAAAATCTATAATAGCGACACTATTAATGTAAGCCCAAGATGTAGAAGAACTCTTACTTCATGAGCCGAAATCTTAAGCACAACTGCTGAGTCAATGATATACCACAAGAAGTACCGATAGTTAATAGAATCCATTAGCAATAGAATGGAGCGTAACGTCCTTCTACTAGGCATCAAAGACAGAAGAAGCTTACGCCCGTAGTAATAAACAGATATCTGTTTATAAATACATAAACTCTAACCGGACAGAGTAAAGGCCTATGCCCGTACGAAGACGGAAGGACCTTAATAACAATAGGTTCCGGATATTAGGAGCCTAACTCTTATGCAAAAATCCAACCTAAATAGTAAAGGAAGTAGTGATTCCGAAACTACGAAAGTGAAAATCATCCATCGATAGTGCATGAAACTCACTGACTCTTCAGTAAAAGAGAAACCAACAGAATTACTGTCTAAAAGGTCAGAATTTGAAAACTACTGTTTCCAGAGGCTCAAATGATTACTTAGCTAAATAAGAGCCGAAGTTAAATTCCATATAGGAATTTAATCTAAAGATTCTAAGTCTATTTATCAAAAAGTTACTAACTGACTTAGATAAAGAGACATAAGACTCAATTGTAAACTATCCTAGAGTGCATAGGTATGAGGTAACATAAACCAATAACCTTAATAATAACAGGCTGCAGTAGATCTTGTCAAACAAGTATACTAAAAAGTTGCAATGAGTAGTATGGAGGGATCAACAATATGAACATAATGATCCCTACACCAACGACGGAAGAGCCTCCACTTTAGCCGCATAGAATAGCGAAGAAGAGGATCTCCTATAGTAAGAAATCGCGTCCAAAGCTCGTCCAGTACAATGCTTACAATGCAATACGGACCACACAACGGAATACATGAAGGTTGCGACCTTGCGGGTTGTGATAAAGATGACATGATTTACCCAGCGAAAAAAGATCCTCTCATTGAGGAAGATTTCGCGTTAAGTCCCACAGTAGACAACAGAGTAAATTACCCATGGTCTCTGTGAAGATAGAGATGCTATCAACAGAAATGTATTGTGGTTGTTTATCTTAGCAATACCTGCTGAAACAACAGCGCCGGAGGATACGCGTATCCTATCATACCGTCCTATAGATCAATAGAGCGTTAACAACATTAGCTCAGAGATCCGGACAAGGCAACACATTCGTCTGCAATTGATTAGCAAGCTGTGTCGTAAATAAATCATCATTGGGCGCTCCCATAGATAGCAAATCTGATTGAATACTTGTTTGTTGAGAGTCCATTCTGACAGCAACAAGCGACCCCTAAGTGAACGGGAGTCCGGTAAAACAATCAGACGACCCGGAATATGACGGACCGAAACAGAACTTGGTGTACTATAACCATCAGACGGATTCTTTCCATTAAATTGAATAACGGAAACGAATGAGTGCCTCCCTGGTTCCGGAGATACGCCACTACTGTCGAATTAACGGACAGGATTTGGGCATGCGTTTCTGAATAATGTTCATGCAATGACATAAAGCAAGCCTAAAAAACATTATTCCGCGAAAGATAATTGGTTGCTAAGAGACTGCGGAACCCAAAGACCCTGGCACTTCGAAATCCGTTGGGATCAATATTATATCCCAATCTGTTTGACTGGCAACCGTCATAACTGCAACACTCGGGTCCGGCAACTGCAGTGGCACTCTCTGAGTCAACCACCGAATGTTTGCCCCAGTCTGAATCTCTTGTAACACTAGATAGACAAGAGAACGTGTAAAACGAGCAATTCATGGATTGCTGAAAAGTTGCCGTCGAAGAGAAGCTTCTCCGAGAACGAAGCAACTCTGAGAGAGTTCTTAACCTTACTATCCACGCGCGTGGATGTAGCTAGGGCTGCGTCACATCTAACCAACTCCAATCAGCCACTGAAGGGCGGAGTTATACGTGAACAAACTACTGCCCTCAAAAGAAATCACATTGAGAATAATATCCCGTAAATCTTTTCTTGAAGACGTAATGATAACGCCTCAGTAAGGTGGATTACGTATGATAAAGCGTCTAAGTTAAGTCTACTAGACATCATTGTCGTTTCCAACATTGAGGTTGGAAAAGACATAGACGGCGAAAAAGAATATTTCCAGTCTTTAACCACACCGTCTAGACGCATATGAACTCTTGGTATGCCCTGCTCTGCCAAAATAAACTATTCGTATAAATGATAAAACGGCAGAAATGAGCAACGCGGACAAGAAACTAAACTATCATGCTTGGTAACAGGCTTGTATGCATATATAGCGTCGAAAAATAAAACACATGTTGTAATGAAATTATTGGACTGCGTCGGTAAGTCAGGGACAATGTCCCTGAACCGATCCAAAAATCCGAGTCCAATGACGCTATAAGTCTCTTATCCAACATCGCAGCAATGTAGTCCGAAATAACAATGACTGGAAGATAATGCCAGAAGATATGAATGGCAGCTTCCGATACTACGAAAGGGAAAACTCGAAATCTTTCGAATCCCTTTCGCCATCCTGTCGGACCCTATAAAGCGTTCGGTCGTCCGTACCTGATGCAACCGCGGACCGCACCGACCCAGCGCCGTCGGATAATGCCTGATTCGACCAAGAAACTGTCAATTGTTGGGATGCTGCGAAACAACTGTGCTAACTCGGATAGCATGTCCGTCACTGAGGCCTGAGGAGAAGCGGTCCTACAATGCATTGCCTCTGGAAGCTCCATGATCGTTACCCCGTGCATACTACCAATATGCGAGCGAACGGAGTGTATAGGCCTTGTGTCCCTTGGCTACCGGATGGCGTGACCTATTCGCCGTGGAATCACTGAATAACGAAACTGATCGGATACTCGAGGTCACGTAGCCAATGTGCGGTCGTGTGCCCTGCTGTGAGGATGAGGAAGCATTATGGACAGTCTCTCGGACTGTCAATATAACGGAGCGTCCCGACCGACAGACATATGCTCCGAATGTAAAATATCTGAACCACAACATGCGGTCCCCTATGTTGTTGGATGAGAGAGGGACCTCTCTCGCTCACAGCCCGGACGGACCTGGACAAGCCAGGAACCGGACTAACAGGCTTCCTCCGATCTGTCCTCAATCTGCCGTCACTGGGTGAGTACTAAAGTAATTAAAGTGCTCGCATCACCCAAATCTCCTTCCTAGACCGCAACGGACGAACCCGGCAACCGAACCATTCGATGAATGCACGCTACACCGGGTGAGCTAGCGAATGTCACTCCGTCGATCCTACAAGGGATCTCTTAGGCGATAGACATATTCCATGAGCACTTATTGCCGCTAGCTCTTCATTAACTATGACGACAGAGGCACACTTTGAAAGACATCTCCGTAACTTTGCGAACAAGAAACCAGAAATGCTTGGTTATAGCAAGCATATAATAATAATATATATAGCGTCGTTCAATAATTCGAAAGTTTGTGTGACATTATTGGACTATGTCGGAACTGAGGGACGATTTCCCTGAACCGAACCAAAAATTTTTAAGTCCACCGACGCTATCAGTTTCTTATCCGGCATCGCAGCATTCTGGCCCGACGAAAGAAGCTGTAGAAGACCAAGTCAGATGACATACACAACAGCATATGTTGTTCCGAAAGGGAAAGCTCGAAATCCTCCAAATCCCTTTCGGTATCCCGGATGAAAATTTTCGGACGTCCGTACCCGCTTCCGCGGAGCGTCCCGACCCAGCATCGTCGGATAAAAAATATGCAACAGATTCAGTTGATGCTGGGATGCTGCGATAAACTGTGCTATTTAGGAAAGCACGTCCGTTCCCGAGGCCTGTGCAGTAGCGGTCTTACGATGCATTGCCGCCGGAAGCTCCGTGTACGTTGACTCCCACACACTTCCTATGCAAACGTCCGGAGTCTGCAGGCCTCATGTCCCTGGCTACCGGATGGTGCGACCTGGTCGCCGATGATTCTCTGACTGGCGAAGCTGACTGGATATCCGAGGTCACGTAGCCAAGAGCGGTGGTGTGCGCTACCATGAGAATGAGGAAGCCTTATTGACAGTCTACTCCGGACTGACTATATGTCGGAGCGTCCCGAGCGACGGACATATGCTCCAAATGCGAAACATTTTGTACCACATCTGGGGCCAGATGTTGTTGTACGAGAGAGGGGCCTCTCTCGCTCGCCGTCCGGATGGACCAGAACGAGCTATGAACCGGACTAAAAGGCTTCCTCCGTTCTCCCTCTGATCCGGCGTCACTGGGTGTGCATTTGGTTGATTTATAGTGCTCGCATCACCCCAAAATTCCTTCTAGACCGCAACGGACGAACCCGGCTGCCGAACCATTCGGTGAATGGACACTACACCGGGCGAGCTAGCGGACGTCAAAGGCCGTCGAACCTACTAGGGTCCTCTTAGGCAATTGGCGTATTTACATGAGCACTTTTCCGCTAGCCCTTCATTAATTGTGACGACGGAGGCACACTGTTGGAAGACATCACAGATACATCACCCTAATCTTGATCGTCTGAAATAGAAATTGATAAAGTAGAGTGACCCTGCGGGGAAAGGACCGGAGTGTCCAATTCCCCAATAACATACCGTGACATACGCTTCCCATATTGTCATCGAAATCATACGATACAGAACAGGAGTTAATGCGAGTACACTGACCACATATAGAATGATTATAAAAGTCAGAGGAAGACTTCCTCTTATTACAATTGATCAATATCCTTTCAATGTGAAAAGAAAACAAGTCCTGGTACTCGCACTAACCCCTGGCAATCAAAATACATAATAATAATATGATCCATTAATATAGAAAAAATAATTGAAATCAAAATATTTTGAAAAAATATTTTTTCAGAACAGCCCAAGTTTCTGAAAAGTAACGTTGAGCCCCAATGGATCCCAAGCCTAAGTGTGGACAAAAATTTTAAAAATATTTTAAACAATTTATTCAACACTTACGAACAATAATAATGTATCTAGTTATGATTAAAATAACATCAAGATATTATTTTCCAGAAATCCCCCCCTCACACAGAGGGCTGTTGTAAATGTAAACAATGAATGTAAAAACACTAAAATAAGACTCCAGGCACCCAGGCCCGGAATCAGTTACCAAAAATACACTATCTGATGCAAAACAGAGACTTCCAGGGAAGAAACTGCAGAACATCAGATGGTAGATGCAGAACACAACGCGTAACCACCCGTAGGTGAAGACGTAAACATGGGGAAAAGAACAGAATTCATTCTGTTATTAAGCTAAAACTCCCAAGAAAATTTAGTAATAATAATTACAAAAACTATGCCAAAAGCATGGGAGAATAGCAAGGGGGGACTTAAAGGACAGGGAGAGAGGAAAACACTGAAAAGTTAAAAAATTTATAGTAATTTATATATTTTTTATACTTACCAATGACCCAGACATAGCTGGTGCTAACTCTTAAAATATAGGGCCAAACAGAAATTTTGCCCCCCAATCCCCAAAATTTGCATCTAAAACTAAAGAAAACATGTCCTGAAAGGCCCTCCACACTTCGCCCCTACTGCGCATGCGCAGTGTCAAGGACGTTCCGAAATTGGCGCCATTAATCATTCTAATAACCAGTGCCTGGTAAGCGCTATGTACTCAGCGGGGAGGCAAGAGTTCCCAACTCCTGGGAGGGCCATCCCCGTCTGGGTCATTGGTAAGTATAAAAAATATATAAATTACTATAAATTTTTTAACATTTTTATACTGTACCAATGACCCAGACATAGCTGAATAGTAAAAAGGCTGGAGGGCCAAGGACATAGAGCAAAATGGAATACGCTCAATAAAATAAAATAGAGTCATCCCCTGTAGGGAAAAAGAAGTAATAGGCCTTACATGTATCTTTCTTATTTATGATAAATTAGAAAGATACAACACCTTCCAAAATTGAGCTTCATACATCCATGTACTCTATTAATATCCAATATAATCCTTATACTAATAATTTTTAAAGTAAGCCAATAAATAAAGTAAGTCTAGAGAATAGAGACTCTTATACTCCTAAAAGTGTCTGAGGATTGCATAATCATGTCCGTTGACATATGCAATATTCAAAAGCTATACTTTAAAAACTAAGACTTGAATGAATTTTAAAAACCTAAACTTCTCACTAAACAACCATCCCAATAACAGCTCAGAATTACTAACTCCGGAGGAGGTATCCCCTTGTTTTCATAGTAAAACAGGTGACCCAAGGGAACACCCTCCCCCCCCCCCCCCCCCCCCCCCCCTTTTTCTTGCCCTGGGTCAAATAGCCCAGAGCGAAGAGGGCAGCCGAACGGAGACACTGCCGAAACAGACAGCCTACCTAGCTATAGTAGCAACTGTTAAGTGAATGACATTCTGAGCAGTAGATAATAGACCTAACAATAGAGGCCTCCAGAAATGGACTCGATATTTCTAAGATAAAATTCATGAATGTGGATGGCTGAGCGCAATGAGCGGCCTTCAAAAATCTATAATAGCGACACTATTAATGTAAGCCCAAGAAGTAGAAGAACTCTTACTTCATGAGCCGAAATCTTAAGCACAACTGCTAAGTCAATGATATACCATAAGCAGTACCGATAGTTAATAGAATCCATTAACAATAAAATGGAGCGTAACGTCCTTCTACTAGACATCAAAGACAGAAGAAGCTTACGCCCTTTGTAATAAACAGATATCTGTTTATAAATACATAAACTGTACCCGGAAAGAGTAAAGGCCTATGCCCATACGAAGACGGAAGGACCTTAAAATAATAGGTTCCGGATAATAGGAGCCTAACTCTTATGCAACAATCCAACCTAAATAGTAATGGAAGTATTGATTCCGAAACTATGAAAGTGAAAATCATCCATCGATAGTGCATGAAACTCACTGACTCTACAGTAAAAGAGAAACCAACAGAATTACTGTCTAAAAGGTCAGAATTTGAAAACTACTGTTTCCAAAGGCTCAAATGATTACTTAGCTAAATAAGAACCGAAGTTAAAATCCGTATAGGAATTTAATCTAAAGATTCTAAGTCTATTTATCAAAAAGTTACTAACTGACTTAGATGAAGAGATAAAAGACTCAATTGTAAACTATCGTAGAGTGCATAGGTATGAGGTAACATAAACCTATAACCTAAATAATAACAGGCTGCAGTAGATCTTGTGAAACAAGTATACTAAAAAATAGCAATGAGTAGTATGGAGGGATCAACAATATGAACATAATGATCCCTACACCACGACAGAAGAGCCTCCACTTTAGCCGCATAGAATAGCGAAGAAGAGGATCTCCTATAGTAAGAAATCGCGTCCAAAGCTCGTCCAGTACAGTGCTTACAATGCAATACGGACCACACAATGGAATACATGAAGGTTGCGACCTTGCTGGTTGTGATAAAGATGACACGATTTACCCAGTGAAAAAGATCCTCACATAGAGGAAGATTTCACGTTAAGACCCACAGTAGACAAGAGAGTAAATTACTCATGATCTCCTTGAAGATAGAGATGCTATCAACAGAAATGTATTGTGGTTGTTTATCTTAGCAATACCTGCTAAAACAACAGCGCCGGAGGATACGCGTATCCTATCATTCCGTCCTATAGATCAATAGAGCGTTAACAATATTAGCTCAGAGATCTGGACAAGCCAACACATACGTCTGCAATTGATTAGCAAGCTGTGTCATAAATAAATCATCATTGGGCGCTCCCATAGATAGCAAATCTGATTGAATACTTGTTTGTTGAGAGTCCATTCTGACAGCAACAAGCGACCCATAAGAGAACGGGAGTCCGATAAAACAATCAGACGACCCGGAATATGACGGACCAAAACTGAACTTGGTGTACTATAACCAACAGACGGATTCTTTCCATTAAATTGAATAACGGAAACGAAAGAGTGCCTCCCTGGTTCCGGAGATACGCCACTACTGTCGAATTAAAGGACAGGAATTTGGGCATGCGTTTCTGAATAATGTTCATGCAATGACATAAAGCAAGCCTAAAAAACATTATTCCGCGGAAGTTAAACTGATTGCTAAAAGACTGCGGAACCCAAAGACCCTGGCACTTCGAATCCGTAGGGATCAGTATTATATCCCAATCTGTTTGACTGGCAACCGTCATAACAGCCACACTCGGGTCCGGCAACTGCGGCGGCACTCTCTGAGTCAACCACCGAATGTTTGCCCCAGTCTGAATCTCTTGTAACACTAGATAGACAAGAGAACGTGTAAATCGAGCAATTCATGGATTGCCGAAAAGTTGCCGTCGAAGAGAAGCTCCTCCGAGAACGAAGCGACTCTGAGAGAGTTCTTAACCTTACTATCCACGCGTGTGGATGTAGCTAGGGCTGCGTCACGTCTAACTAACTCCAATCAGCCACTGAAGGGCGGAGTTATACGTGAACAAACTACTGCCCTCAAAAGAAATTACATTGAGAATAATATCCCGTAAATCTTTTCTTGAAGACGTAATGATAACGCCTCAGTAAGGCGGATTTCGTATAATAAAGCATCTAAGTTAAGTCTACTATACATAATGTCGTTCCCAACATTGAAATTGGAAAAGACATAAAGGGCGAAAAAGAATATATGCAGTCTTTAATCACACCGTCTAGACGCATATGAACTCTCGGTATGCCCTGCTCTGCCAAAATAAACTATTTGTATAAATGATAAAATGGCAGAAATGAGCAACGCGGACAAGAAACTAAACTATCATGCTTAGTAGCAGGCTTGTATATATATATATATATAGCGTCGAAAAATAAAACACATGTTGTAATGACAATATTGGACTGCGTCGGTAAGTCAGGGACAATGTCCCTGAACCGATCGAAAAATCCGAGTCCAATGACGCTATAAGTCTCTTATCCAAGATTGCAGCAATGAAGTCCGAAATAATAATCACTGGAAGATAATGCCAGAAGATATGAAAGGCATCTTCCGATACTACTAAAGGGAAAACTCGAAATCTTTCGAATCCCTTTCGCCATCCTGTCGGACCCTATAAAGCGTTCGGTCGTCCGTAGCTGATGCAACCGCGGACCGCACCGACCCAGCGCCGTCGGATAATTCCTGATTCGACCGAGAAACTGTCAATTGCTGGGATGCTGCGAAACAACTGTGCTAACTCGGATAGCACGTCCGTCACTGAGGCCTGAGGAGAAGCGGTCTTACGATGCATTGCCGCTGGAAGCTCCGTGATCGTTACCCCGTGCATACTACCAATATGCGAGCGAACGGAGTGTATAGGCCTCGTGTCCCTTGGCTACCGGATGGCGCGACCTATTCGCCGTGGAATCACTGAATGCCGAAACTGATCGGATACTCGAGGTCACGTAGCCAATGTGCGGTCGTGTGCCCTGCTGTGAGGATGAGGAAGCATTAAAGACAGTCTCTCGGACTGTCAATATAACGGAGCGTCCCGACCAACGGACATATGCTCCGAATGTAAAATATCTGAACCACAACATGCGGTCCCCTATGTTGTTGGGCGAGAGAGGGACCTCTCTCGCTCACAGCCCGGACGGACCTGGACAAGCCAGGAACCGGACTAACAGGCTTCCTCCGATCTGTCCTCAATCTGCCGTCACTGGGTGAGTACTAAAGTAATTAAAGTGCTCGCATCATCCAAATCTCCTTCCTAGACCGCAACGGACAAACCCGGCAGCCGAACCATTCGATGAATGTACGCTACACCGGGTGAGCTAGCGAATGTCACTCCGTAGGCGATAGACATATTCCATGAGCACTTATTGCCGCTAACTCTTCATTAACTATGACGACAGAGGCACACTTTTGAAAGACATCTCCATAACTCTTCGAACAAGAAACCAGAAATGCTTGGTTAGCAAGCATAAAATAATAATATATATAGCGTCGTTCAATAATTCGAAAGTTTGTGTGACATTATTGGACTATGTCGGAACTGAGGGACGATGTCCCTGAACCGAACCAAAAATTTCTAAGTCCACCGACGCTATCAGTTTCTTATCCGGCATCGCAGCATTCTGGTCCGACGAAAGAAGCTGTAGAAGACCAAGTCAGATGACATACACAACAGCATATGTTGTTCCGAAAGGGAAAGCTCGAAATCCTCCGAATCCCTTTCGGTATCCCGTCGGACCGGATGAAACTTTCGGACGTCCGTACCCGCTTCCGCGGAGCGTCCCGACCCAGCATCGTCGGATAAAATATATGCGACAGATTCAGTTGATGCTGGGATGCTGCGATAAACTGTGCTATTAAGGCAAGCACGTCCATTCCCGAGGCCTGTGCAGTAGCGGTCTTACGATGCATTGCCGCCGGAAGCTCCGTGTACGTTGACTCCCGCACACTTCCTATGCGAACGTCCGGAGTCTGCAGGCCTCGTGTCCCTGGCTACCGGATGGTGTGACCTGGTCGCCGAAGAATCCTTGATCGGCGAAGCTGGTAATATATCGGCGGTCCTGCAGCCAAGGTGCGGTCGTGTGCGCTGACGAGAAGAGGAAGCCTTAGCAGTCTCAGCGGACTGCCTATACAACGGAGCGTCCCGAGCGACGGACGTATGCTCCGCTTGCGACACATTTTGTACCACAACATCTGGGGCCAGATGTTGTTGAACGAGAGAGGGGCCTCTCTCGCTTGCCGTCCGGATGGACCGGAACGAGCTATGAACCGGACTAAAAGGCTTCCTGCGTTCTCCCTCCGATCCGCCGTCACTGGGTGTGCATTAGGTTAATTTATAGTGCTCGCATCACCCCAAAATTCCTTCTAGACCGCAACGGACGAACCCGGCTGCCGAACCATTCGGTGAATGGACGCTACACCGGGCGAGCTAGCGGACGTCAAAGGCCGTCGAACCTACTAGGGTCCTCTTAGGCAATTGGCGTATTTACATGAGCACTTTTCCGCTAGCCCTTCATTAATTGTGACGACGGAGGCACACTGTTGGAAGACATCACAGATACATCACCCTAATCTTGATCGTCTGAAATAGAAATTGATAAAGTAGAGTGACCCTGCGGGGAAAGGACCGGAGTGTCCAAATCCCCAACAACATACCGTGACATACGCTTCCCATATTGTCATCGAAATCATACGATACAGAACAGGAGTTAATGCGAGTACACTGACCACATATAGAATGATAATAAAGTCAGAGGAAGACTTCCTCTTAAAACAATTGATCAATATCCTTTCAATGTGAAAAGAAAACAAGTCCTGGTACTCGCACTAACCCCTGGCAATCAAAATACATAATAATAATATGATCCATTAATATAGAAAAAATAATTGAAATCAAAATATTTTGAAAAAATATTTTTTCAGAACAGCCCAAGTTTCTGAAAAGTAACGTTGAGCCCCAATGGATCCCAAGCCTAAGTGTGGACAAAAATTTTAAAAATATTTTAAACAATTTATTCAACACTTACGAACAATAATAATGTATCTAGTTATGATTAAAATAACATCAAGATATTATTTTTTAGAAATCCCCCCCTCACACAGAGGGCTGTTGTAAATGTAAACAATGAGTGTAAAAACACTAAAATAAGACTCCAGGCACCCAGGCCCGAAATCAGTTACCAAAAATATACTATCTGATGCAAAACAGAGACTTCCAGGGAAGAAACTGCAGAACATCAGATGGTAGATGCAGAACACAACGCCTAACCACCCGTAGGTGAAGACGTAAACATGGGGAAAGAACAGAATTCATTCTGTTATTCAGCTAAAACTCCCAAGAAAATTTAGTAATAATAATTACAAAAACTATGCCAAAAGCATGGGAGAATAGCAAGGGGGAACTTAAAGGACAGGGAGAGAGGAAAACACTTAAAAAACAGTGTAACTAAATAATCAGAATGACAACAAAATGGCTGCTGCCTTGAAAATAGGTAACTTAACATAATTTCATTAAAAAATTTTAAGTTATAGCCCTGATAATATTCTGTCACACATTCTTTTCCTCTCCTCCTTCTCTATCCTCCTTAGAATCACCATTTCACTAATATTTATGTGTCTGGCATCATTTAAACTGAGATTTATAAGCACAAAGATCAGTCAGATGTTAACTGATGAAGGGCCAAACTTAGAATGATTAATGGCGCCAATTTCGGAACGTCCTTGACACTGTGCATGCGCAGTAGGGGCGAAGTGTGGAGGGCCTTTCAGGACATGTTTTCTTTAGTTTTAGATGCAAATTTTGGGGATTGGGGGGCAAAATTTGTGTTTGGCCCTATATTTTAAGAGTTAGCACCAGCTATGTCTGGGTCATTGGTACAGTATAAAAATATCAGTGTAACTAAATAATCAGAATGACAACAAAATGGCTGCTGCCTCGAAAATAGGTAACTTAACATAATTTCATTAAAAAATTTTAAGTTACAGCCCTGATAATATTCTGTCACACATTTTTCCTCTCCTCCTTCTCTATCCTCCTTAGAATCACCATTTCACTAATATTTATGTGTCTGGCATCATTTAAACTGAGATTTACAAGCACAAAGATCAGTCAGATGTTAACTGATGAAGGGCCAAACTTAGAATGATTAATGGCGCCAATTTCAGAACGTCCTTGACACTGCGCATGCGCAGTAGAGGTGAAGTGTGGAGGGCCATTCAGGACATGTTTTCTTTGGTTTTAGATGCATATTTTGGGGATTGGGGGGCAAAATTTGTGTTTGGCCCTATATTTTAAGAGTTAGCACCAGCTATGTCTGGGTCATTGGTACAGTATAAAAATATGTGTTTGAAAATAATAACGAGAATATATAAAACACAGTCCTGTTATTATACAATCCTCAGATCCATAATTCCAGTCACAGGTAACCATTATCAACGAGTTGAATTATCACTGTTTCTTAATGCAAATGGACGTCTAGCCACGAGGGCGGATGAAAAAAGCATGATTAGTTACTGACTGTGCACTGGTACCGGAAGCCATGGATCTGTACTAGGAGAAGAGCATCCCCTACTAGGTGTGCGCCGGTAGCACTCGACCCAGTTTTGGCTCATTTTTTTCTTGGTGCTTTTGCACCACTTTTCCTTCCCAAATCCCTTGGGAAAGATCAAAATAGAGAGTATATTTTCCGAGTTAGGGACTTCCACTGTAGTGCAAACCTGTAGTAAACAATTGTAAGGTAGGTTGATAAGAAATGGAGAAGGATGGATAGATGTTAGGATGCCATGAAGGAAGGAAAGGCAAACATAAGGATGGAAAGAAGGAACCCATGTCTATATTCCCCTCCCACTATGTGGCAGGGGAATAATAAGGGGATAATAATAATAAATAAATCATCAGATTGAAATTGGGGTGGGGGAGAATTTTTTTTTTTATTTATTTCCAGGGAGTCAAACGGTAACCAAGAAAAGACCCTCCGTGTATGCATATGGGTATGAATTAACTGGTTTAGTGCTAAATTATTCTAGGTTGTCAACATTTGTGTCTAGATGGCACTCTCCTATTAATTTCAACAACGCAAATCAATACAGAATAAATAACCTAACGTTAAAGAATATATGAAGTGCATCCATAGAAAATGAATCTGTTAAGTTGAGTTACCTACATTCCAAAATAAATCCTAAATGTGGGCTTTCAGCACTCAAACCAGTTAAACTAACACCATGTGTTAATGATGTTTTATTGTCCAAATAGCTGCCCTATAAACCAATTAAAAAACAGGTGGTAGTCAACTCACACCCATGCCATTTCAACTACTGGGATTCTTGGGTGCATGATGCAAAAAAAAAACCCTGGGGTGGGGGGGGGGGGGGGGGAGAGGGTGTCTTTAGATATGGGTTTGGGAACTGATA
This sequence comes from Pictodentalium vernedei, assembly GCA_031216915.1. Taxonomy (NCBI): domain Eukaryota; kingdom Metazoa; phylum Mollusca; class Scaphopoda; order Dentaliida; family Dentaliidae; genus Pictodentalium; species Pictodentalium vernedei. The sequence goes on from CM062295.1 coordinate 693,119,627, forward strand.
GTCTAGTTACTTATTTTTTATGGCCCTTTTGTACAATAATAATTACCAGTATCGTTCAACACAAAGACCAATTTGTTCATCATATTTCATTTTATAGGCTTCTGGGTTATTTATGATACTTGATAACTTTGGTGCATTATCATCTGGACCTGAAAAAAATAGCAAAGTTAATGCAATTACAGATATCTTGGAATATTGTTTTTAAAATTCTGTGGAGTGCATTTTGAATGGATGCTGAATGTATGAATTCCTTGTGAGTACAAGTTCTAGACTTCTTAATTATTTACTTTGAGATTGCAGTACATGTACTAATACTAATTAGTGAATCTTGGTATATGATATACTTTAAGTTGTCTGTAACTCTTGAAGGATGAATTCTCACACAGACAAACTTCATTTCACAAGACCCCAATATGCAATCAAGAAAAGTACTAAAAGCAATTTCAATATATTTCAAGTACAGGATTTTATCTTTCTGAAGCATTAAATGGTAGAGTTCAAAATTATTTTGTAAAGGTTATTTTAACACAACTATGCTAGGGAAAACCACAGTTCAAAAAGATTTTGTTTGTAAATAATTGTTTTTCACTCTCCAATAAATTGCAATAACACAAATTCATATAAACTCTGTTCTACTGCTGAACAAACAAACTAATGCATACTGTGTACAGCTCATACATATTGTGTAAAGTCGCTACAGTGGTGATTGGCACTTTTAACAGGGCCATGATAATGGCTTCTTGCCCTCAACCACTTGATCCCAAGACAAAAATCTTTAATTTTCACAGAATTAAACTGACAAACCCTGGTAAAAAATTTCTGAAAACCCCAAGGGGCTTTCCCACAAATAGGGATATCTGGAATATGTTACACCTTTAAGGAAGGAAAGCACATGGTACTCTTCAAGAAAGAAAATCATATGCAGTACACTTCAAGAAAGGAGAACATGATACCGTTGTTTAAACATTTTTTCTGACAAGTTTTATCTCAAAAAAATTTCTTTGTGATTATTAATAGTTACCTCCTTTTCTAAGACTCTGCATTCCTCTTGATTTGTAAAAATCAACTTTTCGTTTTTCCTCATCTGCAAAGAAAACAAGAGCTTCAGTGTTGTACACAAAATATTTCAAGCACTATGGATAACACCTAGCCTACCAGGCCTCCCATTTTCAGAAGAGCGATTTATTCGCTCGCCTACTGCTCGCCTTAAAGAAATTGAGGAGGGCAAAAAATATAAATTCTATAGTAAATTTTTTTTCTTATTATACCTACCACAATTGTTTACTACAGGCTTGCACTACAGTGGAAGAACTTAACTCGGATAAAATACTCTCTATTTTCATCTTTCCCAAGAGATTTGGGAAAGAAAAGTGGTGTAAAAACACCACAAAAAAATAAGCCAAAACTTGGTCGAGCGCCATCGGCGCACACCCAGTAAGGGACGCTCTTCTCTTAGTACAATTCCACGACTTCCGTTAACCAGTGTGCAAGCAGTAATCAAAACCATTCTTCTGAGTCTGCCAACATAGGAGGTATGTGATCAGTGGGGAGGAAGGATTCTTACCCGAATATGAAGACAGGAGGGCCTCCATGTAAACAATTGCGGTAGGTATAATAAGAAAGGAAATTTACTATAAAATTTACATTTCTTATCAACCTACCTTACAATTGTTTACTACAGGCTGAATAGACAATAGGATGGAGGGAATCACATAACCAACCCACACTTAACTCAACTGCACTGGAACCGTGGACAGAGGAAGAGATCCCTAGGCCTATCAAACCATAGCATCACAAACATTAGTAAAAGACAATGAAAGATGAGGCGTATGGTGAAGTGCGACACACAGACAGAAAGGGCAGTAACAGCACGGAGCTGGAACTGACCCTGTAAAAAGCTGAATGGCTGGGACAGACAACAGCCTGAGCCGAAGAAAGAGGGCCCGTAGGACAATGGTCCTCTGTCGGCTCCTGCAACTGTCGCAGATAAATGGAGAAGGAAGCATTTCTCCAGTAGGCTGCCAGTATAACATCCAACAACATGACGGAGTTAGTAAAAGCCCAGAGAGGAAAACAATGCACACACCTCGTCGCAGAAAAACAATAGGTAATACAATCACTAGCAGCTAGACGAGCGGAAGCTGCACGAATAGCAACACAAATCCATCGAGAAATGGATGCAGGAGAGATCTGGCATGTGAGAAAATGCATATCCATCCAGGATAAAGGTGCGAATGCCCCCCCCCCCCCCCCCCCCCAAGCAGAGCCGTGCCCAAGGAAGGGTTCATCTTGGAGTAAATTGCAAAGTCATAGGCCTTTTCAAGGAAAAGAGCAGAACAAGCTTGGAGAGGTAAGGATGAGTGTCGAAACAATGCGGTACCACATATGAAAAAGGTCTCCGAAGCATGGACTTGTACCCATTGCTGGAGACCCCCAGAAACAAACATATGCCAAAAACTCCGCAAGCGGTGTGACCAAGGAGTGACAGAAGCAACAGAGTGATCGCACACCATTGACAGAAGAACCTTCTACTTAGCCACAGAGGCTAAACCAGTGGAGTGAGTGCCTCCTTGAAGAAGAAAAACAACTCCACTGCTTGTCTCTAAAAACCACTACGGAAGAGACAGGACCGATAAAAGACATGCGCGAAGGCACAATGAAGTCGGGTCAACTTGAAACCTCCTCGGGCGACTTTGGCAAAGAAAGTCGCGACGTAGAGGGAGACATGCCGGAACCACCACTAACAGAGAGTGGAGCAGATTGATCCACACCCACCGAGGCGACAGGGGTGTGATCGAAAGGATTCCACAACTGCAGGTTCAAATCTGGGCTAGAATCTGAGGCGGAATCGGAACCGGCAGGAAGGCATAGCCGACAAGACCGTCCCAAAGGAGGGCCAGAGCGTCCACAGCGAAAGCCAGAGCATCTAGACATGAAAGTGTCCACCTGATGGTTTCAACGAGTCGCAAAGAGATCGATGGATCACCGCCATGTGGAGCATCCACTCGGTGGAAAAGAACCTGCCCAGTTTGGACAGGGAGTCGGCTAGGACATTCAGACAACCGGAAATGTGACGAACAACCACCCCAGCGTTGACATCCTGAGTGTGCAGTAGAAGATCCCGAGCCAATTCATACATTGGAACCGAGTGCGTGCCGCCCTGGTTCCGAATGTAAGCAACCACTGTCGAATTGTCGAACAACAGAAGGACATGACAATTCGACAGGTGAGGGATCCACTGCCTGAAACTCAGAAGAAGAGCAAGAAGTTCCTTCTGGTTGATGTGTAGAGATGCCCGATCCTGGTCCCACATCCCGTGAAGGGAAAGACCTAGAGGATCCAACGTCGCACCCCATCTGAGATCGCTGGCATCTGACGTCAGAACGCGATTGGACGTGGGTAAGTCCAACGGGACATTCTGCGTGATCCACTGAACATTCGTCCAGTGGAGAAGGTGAGGATGAAGAGATTCTGGTAACTGAAGCATCAGATCCAGTGAATCGACATTCGGCCTCCAACGACTGAGCAGAAAGTATTGGAGAGCTCTGAACCACAGAGACCGAGCAGATGGAGAATACCCCGTGCTGTCGCGGATGTGGACTGGGACAGAGTCAAAGCAAAAGCTGAGAGAATCACAGCCCTGGCCTGGTGAACCGCCTCCGTATGGAACTGACTGCGGAAGGCCATCCCCAGATGACAAAACGACTGAGAAGGGACCAGATCCGACTTCTCCTCGTTGACTCTGAATCCTAGCGATGTGAGCAAGCTCAACAGAGTGTTGACATCCAACTCCAGTAAGGCAGCATTGAAATGCCTCTGGAGGATATTGTCTAGATATGCCAAAGTAGTCACCCTGGACTGTGTGCGATGGAAGGCTATCACATGCGACATCAGTCGGGTGAAGGTCCAAGGAGCCAGGTTGAGGCCAAAAGGCATGGCCTTCAACTGGTAAACTCGCCCCAGAAAAGCGAACCTGAGATACTTCCACAACACCCTAAGAATCGGAACGTGAAAGTAAGCGCCTCGCAGGTCGATGCTGGAAGCGAAATCCCCCTGGTGAATGGAACGGCGGACTGACCTGAAAGTCTCCATGCTGAACTTGGGAGCAATGATAGACTGGTTCAGGATACTCAGATTGATAACCGGTCGGAGTCGGCCGTCCTTCTTCGGCACCAAGAACAGGCGGGAATAAAACCCCACTGACTGAATGTTCTTGATGACCTCGAACGCCCCCTTGGCCAGGAGATAGTCTATCTCCATGGACAAAAGCTCCCGACATAAAACATCTGAAGGAACTGTGGTTGGAAGAGGCACTCTGGACAGAGTGGGGTGCCTTCGGAAGGATATTCGCAGCCCGGAACGAACAACATCTAACACCCAAGGATCGGATGTGATGGTGGCCCAACGGTCTGCGAACTCTGCTATCCTTCCTCCAACCTGGGACGAATCGAGGTGAGGACCTTCAGTTCGAGCCCCGACGAGGCCCGCGAGAGGAGAAACCACCTCCTCTACTGAATGAAGAATCCTGAGACTTCCCTCTAGCCTGCCGACTCTTACCCTTATCCCGTGAGTAAGAAGTAGAAGCGGTGGCAGAAGGATCAGCCCGTTGCTTCGCAGAGGAAGCAGAAGGGTACTTGTTAGGCTTTGAACAGTCCCTGCCACCCCTAGAAGGCTGATCAAGCTGACGAAGCAGCAGCTGATCTTTGAAATGATGTCGAACATCATCCCGGACCGTCGACACGGAACCCATGGAACAGTGGCAGACCTGCCAAAGAAGCAGATCGAAGAGCAGCGCGCTGCTCCCAGGAAGGGATCGGCCAGTGTCCAGCACAGAGTCCCTTCAAACTAGTTCCAAAATAGCCATGTCACAGGCATGCGTGTGAGTAAGATGCATGAGCGCCTTGGACAGCACACGCAAAGGAGCCTGTAGATCGTCAAACCTATCTGGAGGCAGATAGGCAGCTAAGGCAGAGACGACGTGATTGGAGAGATAAAGCATACCCAGCATTCCTCTCGATAAGCCCAACATGGACTCCAGAGTCGTCATAGGAATGACGGCAGACTTGGGCTTGAAAAGCCCGAGGGAATTGGAGTCCTGATCCCAAACTGTCAAAGTCTGGCAGACTGATGGATTGACAAAATCGTAGTAACAATAACGCACAGGAGGCAAAAAGGTGTCAACCCTGGTGAAGAACGGAGCCTTCATAGCCTTGGAACTCAGATTAGAGTCCAAGGCTGAAAATGCTTCAACCACCTGTACTGACTGGCACAGTCAAAGATGCCCAGAAGCAGGTTGCTCCACAGGCTGTAGGCGCGCGACCGATGATCGCGGCCTGGCTGACACTGTCGGCTGGTTTGAGATCCTGAAGGATCCCAAACACAAACTCAAGAGCTGCCCCCAAGTCAGAAGACTGCTGGCTCTCGACATCAAGGATGTCTGACTCCTCCCCAGAGTCGGAAGGCACATAGTCCATCGTGGGCAAACCAGCCAACGCCTCCCATGGCGTAGGCACACCAGGGGGATCAGAAAGCGGCCTGTTTCCAAACCCGGGAGGCGGCACCATAGAGGGCACCTGGAAACCACTTGCTGCCTTGCTGGAAGCAACTGGAAGGCTCTTGGACTGAACCTGAGAGAGTAAGGATCAGGCTTCCCTAAGCTCACTGCCCGTACCAGCCAGTTCAACATGGGGACAAACCAGCAAAAGTGGCTTCACACCTGACCCTCTTAACCAGCGAAGGATCCTCCAATACACCCGAAACGGGGGCGACGGGCGGCAGCGGAAACAACTGAGGGCAGATGTGTATAGGGGTACGACACAACCCGAGGATCAACATAGCGGGAACTCAGGAGAGTTGCCGTGGACCTCTGCGGGGCAGAAGGTCCAGGCTGCACAGAAGCAGAACTGGCGGTGTGACCAGAATGAGTAGACGGAAAACGCCAATGACAAAACTGTGGTACTCAACGGCACAGAGACCACAGTAGAGGGTCTGGCCGGCAGCCACTTCTAACTTCGCCGAATTGAAGTCAGGGAAGACTGAGGCCGATACCCCCATGTCTACACAACCAAACACCACTGCAGACCACTGCAGGTATAAAACTGCTGAGCTCAACGGCTGAGAGGACACAGCAGGGGGTTCAGTCGGCAGCCACTTCCGATTTCGCCGACAACCACAACCACACTACAGACATCCCCGCAAACCCTTGCAGGGATAAGTCGAGGCCGGCTAAAAACGGTGCCCGATGACGTTGTAGACGGAACAGCAGTAGCAGCAGATATGACGGGAGCTGTTGGAACTGGTGGAAAAGGGGAGAGAGCCACCTAGCTCAGCCCCCAAAGGCACAGTCACAACCCTAGTGACAGCCTCAGATGTCGACTGGAGAGGGCATATATAACAGAGGTGAGAGCAGTAGAAGAAAAAGGTGAACTCAACAGATACAGAAAGTAGAAGAACACCCTCAACTACGAGAGAAGGTGGCAGAAAAAAAACGGTGGGTACACGACAGAACCCAGACGGCCGACAGGGACCGAAAAAACAGAAATTCAGCCCTCAACAGAGTGAAGAAATCCTGTCCAGACAGTCCCTCAATGACACCTAACTCCAATAACAATTTAAATTTATCAACCGAAAAATTTAATTGTCGAACCGCGTTGACACGATGTCGAAAAAAACATTCAGGAAAACAGAAAAATAAATAATATACAATGAGAATGTGGTTGAAAATATTAACGAGAATACATAAAACACAGTCCTGTTATTATACGATCTTCAGATTCATAATCCAGTCACAGGAAAACCATTATCGACGAGTTGAATTATTACTGTATCATAAAGCAAAGATGGCAACACGTCAACCACGTTGCACAGATAAAGGAAGAATGGTTTTGATTACTGCTTGTGCACTGGTTAACAGAAGACGTGGAATTGTACTAAGAGAAGAGAGTCCCTTACTGGGTGTGCGCCGATGGCGCTCGACCCAGTTTTGGCTTATTTTTTCGTGGTGTTTTTACACCACTTTTCTTTCCCAAATCTCTTGGGAAAGATTAAAATAGACAGTATTTTATCCGAGTTAGGTTCTTCCACTGTAGTGCAAGCCCGTAGTAAACAATTGTAAGGTAGGTTGATAAGAAATAGCCCTCCTAGCCTCAGAAAATAATGATTACCACAACAGCCTATTCCTAAAACCCACAGGTTTTCAGATCTCTGCTATGTTAGTGGTCTCTGCAATATGGCCACATTGCCCCTCCCACACCTCTGGGCCGGAGGTGTGGGAGGGGCAGCGTGGCCATCTCACAGAGACTACCTGGTTAGCAGCACCAAATAAAATGTACAAAGCCCACTTGGCAGAATTCATTTATAGCACAACTTCATTTTGCCACTTTTAGCTTTTGTAAGGTTTAGGAGAGCTAATCCCCCCCCCCCCCCCAAAGGCCTTGTGAGGGGAGCAATTTTTAGCCCTCGTGCATTTTCAAGAATGCAGGCCAGGGCTACCCTTTTGACTACATGTCAGATTTATATTGACTGAATGCTTTGGAGCACAGTTTATGTCAGAACTCTGTTAATTGAATAGCCACTTCCCAAGAGGGAGTTATTCAGTATTTATTTATTTATTTATTTATTAGGGTTTAACGACACATTAACAGCCAAGGTCATATCGGCTCTGTGGCAGTTTTACGGGTGGAGGAAGCCGGAGTACCCAGAGAGAACCACCGAGCAATGACGAGCAGCTGCCAGCTCCCCAACATCGTAACTCCACAATGTAGCACAGGCAGGGTTAGATTGGTTAAAGACATGCGCACCATCGATGTGCTGTACTCCCTAGTACACGGCGTCATCATGCCCCCATGTGGACAATTGGGGGTGAAGTGCAATTATTCAGCAATCAAGACTATTCAATTAACAGGAATTTAGTAATGATTCAGTACTCTCTTAATGACCTGGGCATTTATTCTATTATATCTTGTTTGACAGAGCTCATGGAGCTTTGTCAAACAAGATATATTAGATTAAATGTCTATTATTGATCTTCTGATGCCAAATAGGCCTATAAACATACAGAATGCAGAGGCTCTCAAGTAATTCTTCAATATTTTCCATTAACATGAGTCCACTCTAACCTATATGCAATTAAAAGAGAGAATTTTACTGAAGGTTTCATAAATGGTCTGGTTTTTGGAAATTTTATGCACTTAACAGGACTATACAATTAAGAGATATCCTATTAAGTGGGCTCCACAGTTCTACTTATCATTTTATACAGGATAGACTAAAGCAATGCTGAGGGTGGCATATGTGTACAATGCAGCCTGCAATACCACACCTGAAATACCATGGGTAGCATTACAGAAATGAAACATTTATTGCTGGGCGACAGATGAAGGTTGACATTTGACGGACCTGTGACAGATTACAGACCACTGGGGCATTATCATAAAAACTATTAAGCGTCTCCTTAGGATGACTAAAAAGGTACCCTCACCTCTTTACCAAATGTACCAGTGATTTTATTTGATTTGATAATTTTGTGAAAAAATATTTTTCCTCAACTTTATATATGTTGCACATCTCCAAGACATGTGTATCCATATCCTAAAGTTTCAAGGCTCTACATAAGAAATTGAGGAAGGAATTGATTACACAATGAAAGTACCCTCAATTAAAAAGTCGATAAAGGGCAATAATTTTGTGAAAAAATATTTTTTCCACAAACTTTATTGATGTTGCACATCTTCATTGTTTGTGTAACCATATCCTAAACTTTACAATCTCTACATTACAAATTGCGGAAGGTGTCAATTACATCATGAAGGTACTCTCAATAAAAAACACTGGAAATTTTCTTAGTCGATAAAGGGCAATAATTTTGTTAAAAAATATTTTTTCTGCAAACTTTACAGATGTTGCATTTCTTCAAGGCATGTGTAACCATATCCTAAAGTTTCATTAGACACTGAGAAAGGAGTTGATTACACCATAAAGGTACCCACAAAAAAAACATTAAATTTTCTACGTTGATTAAAGGGCAATAACGGTGACAAAAACATACAGAGTTGTCGGACCTTCTAATATGGTATTGTGCTGAATGTAGTTTTGCATTGTGCAAAATTTCAGATGGCTGTCTTGAGAGGTGTGAGTGTATGATACAACTTCGGGACTGATGGACGGACTGATGGACATGAGGAATACTATATACCCCTGCCAAGTAGACAGGGGTATTAAAACTGGAGATCATGCCAGCACAATATAGGATGTTTGGTATACAGTCTGAGAAATATTCAATCAGCTATTTCTGGGAAATGGCTTTGAACAGATGAGCACAAAAAACATTGTGTTTGAAGCAATAAAAATGACCCTAAGATGCCCATTATGACGGCATCTATATCATTCCAGTATAATATAGGATGGAGGTATTTGAGAAAAGGTCTGACCAGCCATCTATGAGGGATGGCTTCAGAGGGATTGACAGACACAACAAGAGCAATGCAAAGCATGGCATATGCCCCCAACCGTGTCATAAAAGGGTAGGTAAGTCTCTCAGGGGCATAACCAAATCAAAAGGAAGCTTCCTCTAGACACCAATAATGCATGAAAAAAAAAAAATCAATTTGAGTCAGCATTCATTAGTTATTGGACGGAAACCAAATTCAATATGGTGGCCATATTGAATTGGCTAGCTGATCCAGAATCAAAAGGAAGCTTCCTCTAGACACCAATAATGCATAAAAAAATTGAAATTGATTAGAGTCAGTATTCATTAGTTATTAGTTATTGGATGGAAACAAAATTCAAGATGGCCACCATGGAAGCCATAATGAATTGGCCACTGGCGGCCTTCTTGGTTCAGCTGACTGCTCCAAAATTGAAAGAAAGTTTCCTCTAAACACCAACAATGCATAATTAAAAAATAATAAAAATGATTTGAGTCAGCATTCATTAGTTAATGGACGGAAACCAAATTCAATATGGCAACCATGGTGGCCATATTGAATTGGCTAGCTGGACCAAAATCGAAAGGAAACTTCCTCCAGACACCAATAATGCATAACCAAAAACTGATATTGATTCAAGTCAGTGTTCATTAGTTATTGGACAGAAAACAAATTCAAGATGGCCATCATAATGAATAGGCCACTTGGATCAGCTGACTGCTCCAAAATCGAAAGGAAGCTTCCTCTAGACACCAACAATGCATAATTAAAAAATAGAAATGATTTGAGTCAGCCTTCACTAGTTATTGGATGGAAACCAAATTCAATAATTATTAAATCATAAGTTACCCCTAAAATTATGACTTGATCAAATAAGCAGTTCTTTAGTTATTTGACGGAAACCAAAAATTAATGCTGGACGACGGATGGACAGACATGGTGAAAACATAATGCTCCTGAGAGAATCTATATTTATTTATTTATTTATTGGTGTTTAAGGTCACATACTTCTGCACAATGGCTAATCATTACCACAACAGTTTTATGGGTGGAGGAAGCTCGAGTACCTGGAGAGATCCACCGAGCAACGACGAGCAAGCTGTCAGCTCCCCAACATACTAACTCCACACAAGCAGGGTTAGCATTGGTTGAAGACAGGTGCACCACTGATGTGCACTACGCCTTAGTACACAACACCACTGTGCCTCCACGTGGGCAATGGGGGTGAAGTGTCTTGCCCAAGGACACAACGTGGTTGCCGCAGGTAGAATTCGATCTGAGGACCTCTCAGCTTGCAGCCTGCACCTCTATCTACTGAGTCACCGCACCGTGCCCTGAGAGAATCTCTCGTGGCATAAAAAAAAACTAAGCTTTAAAGCAAAAAAAAATAATTTCCAAAATGAGCCCATTATAAAATTCTGAAAATGATAAATTTTAAGTAATTTGTATATTTTTTATACTTACCAATGGCCCAGACTACATGTAGCTGGTGCCAACGCAAAAATTAATCCAGGGCCAAACACAAATTTTGCCCCCCCCCCCCCCCCCCCCCCCCCCCCCCCCCCCCCCCGCAATCTCCAAAATTTGCATGCAAAATCCAAGTCCTATCTGGTCCTCCATACTTTTGAGATCTGCGCATGCACAGTATCCAGAAAGCTACTGAAATTGGCGCCAACCATCATTCTTTCTACAGATTGCCTGTTAAATGTTATAAACAGCGGAGGTATGAGTGCCCAGTCATGGGAGGGCCATATACGTTTGGGCCATTGGTAAGTATAAAAAATCTACAAATTACTTAAAATTATCATATTTTTATACAACAACCAATGGCCCTGACTAGCTGAATTGTAAAAAGGATGGAGGGCCTAGGACTTAAAGGAAAATCCTGTCTCTATTACTTCAGTAAAGGATAGCTCCTACAGGAAAATGGGAGAAGATAGGAATTATATATGTCTTTCTCCTTTGCGAGAAAAGAGAAAGGCATAACACCAAAAATGTAATTGAGTAATACATAATATATAATTTCTCCATTTAATGCCAGCATAACCCATTATGCTAATTCGATGAAGGAAAACCAATATATAAAGATAGTCCAGAGAATGAGATTCTTTATACTCATTTAAAAGTGTCCGAGAATTGTATATTAACGCCCATTTGATACATGACATATACAAATGTTTCACAGTGAGCTACACTTTAAACAAGAGGCCCCAAGGGGCCTGAGGGCGCTCACCTGACATGGTAGCCTAAATTTATATCAACCCAGAGAATTGATTTCAACAAGTTGCATCTGCTCCTCCTAAGAAAAGCTTATACCAAATACCCAAAGATTCTGACCAGTGGATCTAAAAAAAAAAGATTTTTAAAGAATATTCCTCATATTGAACTAAGTTATAATTCAGGCTCCCACAGGGAGCCCATATATGAACCCAGGGACTTGGCTTTAACAAACCTGAATCTTACCCCCCTAAGGATGCTGCACACCAAATATCAAAACATTCCAACTGCTGGATCTGAAGAAGAAGATTTTTAAAGAAAAGTCCTCATTTTGAACTAAGTTACAATTCGAGCTCCCACAGTGAGTCCAAATATGGACCTAGGGACATGGCTTGAACAAACTTGAATCTCACCCCCTAAGGATGCTGCATACCAAATATCAAAACATTCCAACTGCTGGATCTGAAGAAGATTTTTAAAGAAAATTCCTCATTTTGAACTAAGTTATAATTCGGGCTACCACAGTGAGCCCAAATATGAACCCAGGGACTTGGCTTGAACAAACTTGAATCTCACCCCCCTAAGCATGGTGCATACCCAATATCAGAAGATTCTGCCTGCTGGATCTTGAGAAGAAGATTTTCAAAGAAATTTGCTTGAAATGCACTAAGTTCAAATTTGGGCTCCTATTCTGAGCCCAAATATAAACCCAGGGGGCCGATTTGAACAAAACAAACTTGAATCAGATCCACCCCACAATGTTGCATACCAAATATCAAAAGATTCTGCCTGCTGGATCTGGAGAAGAAGATTTTTTAAGAAATATGCCTGAAATGCACTAAGTTAAAATTTGGGCTCCTATACGGAGCCCAAATATAAACCCAGGGGGCCGATTTGAACAAACTTGAATCAGATCCACCCCCACAATGTTGCTTACCAAATATGAAAAGATTCTGAAGCTGGATCTGGAGAAGAAGATTTTTTAAGAAATTTGCCTGAAATGCACTAAGTTCAAATTCGAGCTTCTATAGTGAGCCCAAATATGAATCTAGGAAGCCGATTTGAACAAACTTGAATCAGATCCACCCCACAATGTTGCATACCAAATATCAAAAGATTCTGCCTGCTGGATCTGGAGAAGAAGATTTTTGAAGAAATTTGCCCGAAATGCACTAAGTTTGAATTCGAGCTTCTATAGTGAGCCCAAATATGAATCCAGGGGGCCGATTTGAACAAACTTGAATCAGATCCACCCCGCAATGTTGCATACCAAATATCAAAAGATTCTGCCTGCTGGATCTGGAGAAGATGATTTTTTAAGAAATTTGCCTGAAATGCACTAAGTTCGAATTCGAGCTTCTATAGTAAGCCCAAATATGAATCTAGGGAGCCGATTTGAACAAATTTGCATCAGCTCTATCCCACAATGTTGCATACCAAATATCAAAAGATTCTGCCTGCTGGATCTGGAGAAGAAAATTTTTTAAGAAATTTGCCTGAAATGCACTAAGTTCGAATTCGAGCTTCTATAGTGAGCCCAAATATGAATCTAGGAAGCCGATTTGAACAAACTTGAATCAGATCCACCCCACAATGTTGCATACCAAATATCAAAAGATTCTGCCTGCTGGATCTGGAGAAGAAGATTTTTTAATAAATTTGCTTGAAATGCACTAAGTTCAAATTCGAGCTTCTATAGTGAGCCCAAATATGAATCTAGGAAGCCGATTTGAACAAACTTGAATCAGATCCACCCCACAATGTTGCATACCAAATATCAAAAGATTCTGCCTGCTGGATCTGGAGAAGAAGATTTTTTAAGAAATTTGCCTGAAATGCACTAAGTTCGAAATCGGGCTCCTATACTGAGCCCAAATATTAACCCAGGGGGCCGATTTGAACAAACTTGAATCAGATCCACCCTACAATGTCGCATACCAAATATCAAAAGATTCTGCCTGCTGGATCTGGAGAAGAAGATTTTTTAAGAAATTTGCCTGAAATGCACTAAGTTCGAAATCGGACTCCTATACTGAGCCCAAATATTAACCCAGGGGGCCGATTTGAACAATCTTGAATCAGATCCACCCCACAATGTTGCTTACCAAATATGAAAAGATTCTGCCTGCTGGATCTGGAGAAGAAGATTTTTTAAGAAATTTGCCTGAAATGCACTAAGTTCGAATTCGGGCTTCTATAGTAAGCCCAAATATGAATCCAGGGGAGCGATTTGAACAAACTTGAATCAGATCTACCTCGCAACGTTGCATACCAAATATCAAAAGATTCTGCCTGCTGGATCTGGAGAAGAAGATTTTTGAAGAAATTTGCCTGAAATGCACTAAGTTCGAATTCGAGCTCCTATAGTGAGCCCAAATATGAATCTTGGGAGACGATTTGAACAAACTTGAATCAGATCCACCCTACAATGTTGCATACCAAATATCAAAAGATTCTGCCTGCTGGATCTGGAGAAGAAGATTTTCAAAGAAATTTGCCTGAAATGCAGTAAGTTCAAATTTGGGCTCCTATACTGAGCCCAAATATAAACCCAGGGGGCCGATTTGAACAAACTTGAATCAGATCCACCCCACAATGTTGCATACCAAATATCAAAAGATTCTGCCTGCTGGATCTGGAGAAGAAGATTTTTTAAGAAATTTGCCTGAAATGCACTAAGTTCGAAATCGGGCTCCTATACTGAGCCCAAATATGAACCCAGGGGGCCGATTTGAACAAACTTGAATCAGATCCACCCTACAATGTTACATACCAAATATCAAAAGATTCTGCCTGCTGGATCTGGAGAAGCAGATTTTTTAATGTTTTTCCCATTGCCTACAGTGTTAAAAAGTGCTGACTCAGCACTTTTTCAAAGTCCCGAAACTGTACCCTATGATAAAACCGATGGCAATTTTTTTTTACCAAACCTTTCTGTTGGTCCTAAGGAAGCTGCACACCAAATAAAAATTCTCAGTGCCGTGCAGTTTTGGAGATATGGGCGTTTTAAATTTTTTCTATTTTTAGCTCCTGCGGTTCCCACGGGGCTGCGGGAATTTTTTTTTGTGCATAAATCAAGTACTCATGACCCAATAAGCCCTCACATAAAATTTGGTTCAAATCAGCCTCTCGGTTTGGAAAATAGAAATTTTGGGCGGGGCAAAAAATTTTGCCCCTCCCATAACGACGCCAAGTATAGCCCCACAAACTTCTCTTGAACAAATCTGAGTCTACACCTCAAAAGGAAGCTGCACACCAAATATCAAGTCTCTGCTACTGCTGGTTCATGAGAAGAAGATTTACAAAGATTTTGGTGCCCCTTGGGGGCGTGGCACCACCCAGGAGGAGGGGCAACTTCATTTGAACAAATCTGAATTGGCATTAGGTAATAAACATTTAGCCAACATTTGAATAAAATTGGGCTAGTGGTTTAGGAGGAGAAGTCGATAATGTAAAGCTAACGCCGGATGGACGACGCCGGACGACGGACAGAAAGTGATTAGTAAAGCTCCCCTTGAGCTTCGCTCAGGTGAGCTAAAAACATACATAAATGAGACATAGTTATTGCTTCATACCAAGCTACTCATTAAAACCATCCCAGCACTGACTCAGGACTACTGACACTGGAGGAGGTATTCCCTTGCTTTTCACTATAAAGCCAGATGATCATAAGGGACCCCCCCCCCCCCCCCCCCTCCCCTCGTTCTGAGGTAAACTTCCTCAGAATGAAGAGGGCAGCGGAACAGCATCAGCGCTGGAATGGGTTGCCTAAAGTAAAGACCTTATAGATGTAACCATTAGTGGATGACATTCTGAGCAACAGAAAGAGGACCTAAAGATCTAAGGTCACCGGAGATGGACTCTAAATTTCTCAGGTAAAACTTGGTAAATGAAGAGGGCTGTGTCCAGTACGGAGTCTTCATGAGATCAGTAATGGCTATACTGTTGGAATAAGCCCAAGAAATGGACAGTGCTCTAACCTTGTGCGCTGATATCTTATTAACAGAATGTTGATCCGAAGATATATTTTCATAGGCAATGCGTATTGCCAAATGAATCCATCTTGTGACAGCATGAACAGAAATATCCTTTCTGTTAGGAATCAAAGAAAGAAACGTTTTCTTACCTTTCTAACAAAATCTGATCGATGTTTATAAATGCGCATAGCTCTGACTGGACACAGCAAAGGTCTATGGTTATCGGAGGACGGTAAAGCCTTCATGACAATAGGCTCTGGCTGCTTGTCTGGAATCTGATTCTTAGCCAAAAACCCCACTACCGTAGTGAGGGTAATGGTATTACCCACTCTAAGATAGTGAGATTCATCCACAGATAAAGCATGAAGTTCACTGACTCTTCTAGCAGATGCAAAGGCTAAGAGAAACGCTGTTTTATAGGTCAAGAATTTGAACTCTACAACGTCTAATGGCTCAAAAGGAGCTTCTTTTAGCTTCAACAGAACCCAAGCCAAATTCCACTCAGGAATTAATCTGAGGGTTCTAGGTCTATTGATAGAGAAATTTCTAACTAGCTTGGATAATGAAGTATTTGATCCAATAGCCAAGTTATCATGATGAGCGTAAGTATCTGATAACATAGACCTATAGCCCTTAATAGTGATGGGCTGCAGTTTGAGATTGTCAAACAAGTAGACCAGGAAATCAGCAATATTTGGTATGGATGGATCGTATACGTCTATCGACTAATCCTTACAACAATGGAAGAAAACCCTCCACTTCGCTGCACAGTTCAACGAAGAGGAGGACCTCCTGCAGTTAGAAATTGCATCCACTGCGCATCCTGTGAACTGTTTCCTGTGCAAGAAGGACTGCACAACGGAAATACGTGAAGGTTGAGACGTTATGGGTTGTGATGCAGTGCGTGTGACTTCCCCTGATAAAGAAGGTCCTCTCGTGCAGGAAGCTTCCAGGGAATGTCCCATAACAGACACCAGAGAATATTGATCCAAGGTTTCTGTGACGACAGAGGTGCTACTAGCAGAATTTTGCAATGAGATTGTTTGATCTTTAACAGAATCTGCTGAATCAACGGAGTTGGAGGATATGTGTATCCTATCATTCCGTCCCATGAAATTGACAGAGCATTTACCACGTATGCTTGATGATCTGGACATGGCGACACAAACTTCGGTAACTGATTGTTCAGGTGTGTCGCAAAAAGATCTATCATGGGACGATCCCACTGATAGCAAATCTGTCTGAATATTGGCTTGTTGAGAGTCCATTCCAATGGCAAAAGGTGACCTTCCTGAGAGAGTGAGTCTGCTAGTATGTTCAGACGACCTGGTATATGACAGACAGAGAGATGAATGCCATGATTCATGAAATATAGGAGAATCATCTCTGTTAATTCACATAATGGAACTGAATGAGTGCCGTCTTGGTTCCTGAGGTAAGCAACTACTGTCGAATTGTCGGACAGAATTTGAATGTGGACGTTCGCTATTAGGCGAATCTAATGTTGAAGTGCTAGCCATATTGACATCATCTCTTTGATGTTTATGTGCTTCTTAGGAACTGAGAGTCCCAAAGACCCTGACACTTCAAGTCTGTGGGACTTAGAGTTGCACCCCAGCTCGTCTGACTCGCGTCTGTCATAATCGTGAAAGCTGGATCCGACAGTTGCAGCGGAACTCCCTGAGTGAACCACTGAAGATCTGCCCAAATCTGAACCTTTTGTTTTACTAGGTCCGTTAGAACAATACTGATTTCGAGCGAATGCGTCTTCACACTCCAGTTCTGAGTAAATAATATCTGGAGGAGACGCGTGCACTGGCAGCCCATCGGAATAAGATCTGCAGCCGCTCCGCACAGCCCCATAAGTCGCATGAATTCCTTCGCTGTTAATGCATCTGAGTGTAGACAAAAGCGAGCATAACAACTGACTAATTTCGCTCTAGGTAACAGCAGACAAACCAAATTGTTGTGAGCCTCCAAGTGAGTGAACGACTTAGACGGAGCTAGATCCAACTTCTTCTCGTTCAAGATGAAACCGAGATGTCGGAGTAATAGAAGCAGACTCTGAACATCGTTCTGAAGTATAATTCTGTTGCCTATCTCTGCAGAGCGTCGTCCAAGGAAGCCGACATTACCGCAGACGAATGAGCTCAGAATTACGACATTACCGAGTTCATTATTCGAGTGAATGCCCAGGGAGCCAGGTTCAGACCAAAGTGCATTGCTCTGAACTGACAAACCTTCCTTTGTACGGCGAACTGTAGGTACTTTCTGAATGCCGGATGTACCAAGACATGAAAATAAGCGTCCTTTAGATCTATGCTTGCTGTATAGTCGTTCACCCCAAATGCTCGCTCTTACCGACCAAATGGTCTCCCGGTCGGAACGAGCCGTCTGGCTTTGGTATGAGGAACAGGTGACTGTAAAAAACCCTGAGAATTTTGATTCTCGACAACCTCTATTGATTCCTTTATTAAGAGAGCTTGTACCTCCGCTAGGAGAGACTCTCTTTTGAAAGGATCCGCCGGAAGATTTGTCCAACGCGGACATCTCGTTTGTGGGGGTTTTGCATGGAATGATAGCTGTAAGCCATCCGAGACTACACTTCTCACCCACTGATCTTCCGTGATTGCTATCCAGTTTCTCACGAAGTTTGATAACCTTCCACCAACTGGCAAGCAATAGAGGTCTTGAACATCACCTGTAGGACTTGTGAGGCTTACAGGAGGAGAAACTACATCCTCTCCATGAAGATCCTCGCCCCGTCGGCTTAGGGGCATCTGACTGATAGTCCCGATCAG
Organism: Pictodentalium vernedei; assembly: GCA_031216915.1. Lineage (NCBI taxonomy): Eukaryota > Metazoa > Mollusca > Scaphopoda > Dentaliida > Dentaliidae > Pictodentalium > Pictodentalium vernedei. Next base: position 693,138,050 of record CM062295.1, read on the forward strand.
ACTTACGCCCCTTTCCCGAATCCCTATATTGACGACCTCCAGAGTAATTGTATGAGGGTTTTTTGTACCCTCGCGAGGAGTTCCCTTTTGATGATTTTGATTTGGAATGTCCTCGCTTACTCCGGTCTGCTGAAGCAGGTTGTTGAGTCACCGACTTCAATAGCAGAGCCCTGGACACTTTCTTAGTAGCTTGTTTGTATACTAACGAAAGTTTGTCGTCAAAAATCGTATGTCCAGAGACTGGAGAGACCCAGAGAGAGCTTTTCACCTTGTCATCTATAAGTGATGACGACGCAAGGGCAGCATCACGTCTAATTAACTCCAGATTAGCCACTGTCAGGGCGGAGTTATATGTGGCATACATGATTGCACTGGAAAGAACTCTAAGCGAGGTACACACGTCCTCAAATTCCTTCCTATTGAGATGTTGCGCCATAGCTCTGGTAAACTGATCTGCAGACATTGCATCCAAATTCGCTCTATTAGATGAAATTGCAATTTCCATTATATCTGAGCGAATGCTGAATGATGCAGGTAAGGATATATCTAAATGCCCGGCCTGCTCATCCAAACACAGTGGAGCTCTTTGTACATCTTCTCCAACCATTTTAAATGAATGTGGTCCAAGGAATGGTATATTTATGGAAGATGTTGACAAGAAACCGCCTCTTTTCCTCACACTCGAGAGGTTAAATATGGCGTTGTCTACATGGCCGAAGGCCTGCGACACCTGCCTAGACTGAACTGGGAAAGAAAGAACTTCTTCCTTCCTCCGTATAAAGTCTGCGTCTAGAGACACCAGCGGTTTCTCTCGTTGCCGAAGCTTGCCGATTCGGTGGAACAAACTCAGGGTAGTATTGATGGATAAAATTCATCGAAACCATGTGTTGTTCCAAAAGGGAAGGGTAATCCTCCACCTTAACAGCTAGCTCTGTTTGCTCATCAGAGCGCGACGATGGTAGCACACTTTTGGTAGGTGTCACATTACCATCACCATGTTCTTGTTCCTCTGAAAAAGAAACTGAAAAGCTTGAATGACCTTGCGGCGAGAGAACCGGCATTGGCCTCTCACCGCTAACAATGTACTGTGGCACCCACGTCCAACGTTTGTCATCCAAATCAACACATGTAAGACAAGAATTTGTAGGAGTACAATGACTACAAGCAAGGCAACACGCATGTAAATCTGAGGAAGACTTCCTCGCCTTGCATTTTGAACAATAAGCTTTCATGATTAATCAAAACTAGGTCGACCGTACACCCACAAACTCCACAATAAATATATGATAAAGATACATAATAATCAACAATCAAAATTGAAATCGAAAAATTAAATTCAAAAATTTTTTCTAAAAAATTTTGACAAAAGCCCAAGTTCCCAAAGGGAACATGAACAGCTCAATGGTATCCCAATAGAGCCTAAGTGTGGACAAAATTCCAAAAATTATTGCTACACTACCGGAATATTTAATAATGTATCTTACAACAATCTTACAGTAATAATAACTAAATACTGCATATATATAAGGACACTGTCAATGTAAACAACGTCAAGGAAAAAAACAGAAACAAGACATCAGGCACAGAAAAAAGGACCAAAGTCAGTAACAGATTTTTAAAGCTATCACATGTATAGCAAGATCTTCAAATGAAGAAAAAACGATACATTGGCTAGAAGATGCATGACCCAAACGACCGAACACCCCTAGGGTGAGGATGTAACCATGGGGATAAACAGAATAAAGATTCTGTAATACACATCAAACTCCCAAGAAATTTAATAAAAAATTTCAATAAAAACAAGTGTTTGACCACCGAGGTGGTATTAGTCCCCTACGGCACTTTTGTGACATAAGGTGTTTTTGTCACAGAAGACACTAGAGTAGAAAAGCATCTTGGATTTTGAAAAAAAAATATTGAGCGTGCATAATCCCCTCACAACCCTTTATCCATGTACCATATATGAAAGGCATAGCTTGAACCATGTTGGAGGGAGGGATGGTAACATAAAAAGCTTAAAAAACACAACAAAAATGGCCGCCATTCTGCCATCTTGGATTTTGAAAAATAAATATTGACTGTGCATCATCCCCTCAGAACCATTTATCCATGTACAAAATATGAAAGGTGTAGCTTGAAGCATATTAGAGGGAGAGGTGGTAACATAAAAACAGACAGACAGACAGACAGACAGATGTTAGATTTTGAAAAAAAATATTGAGCGTGCATAATCCCCTCACAACCCCTTTATCCATGTATCATATATGAAAAGTGCAGCTTGAACTATGTTGGAGGGAGCAGTGGTAACATAAAATAGAGAAAAAGGCTTAAAAAACACAGCAGAAATGGTTGCCATGGCGCCATCTTGAATTTTGGAAAAAAAATATTGAACGTGCAACATCCCATTACAACCCTCTATCCATGTGCCAGATATAAAAAGTGTAGCTTGAACCATGTTGGAGTGAGGGGTGGTAACATAAAATAGAGAAAAAAGCTTAAAAAACACAACAAAAATGGCCGCCATGCTGCCATCTTGGATTTTGAAAAAAAAAATATTGAACGTGCATCATCCCCTCCCAACCCTCTATCCATGTGCCAAATATGCAAAGTGTAACTAAAAGCATGTTTGAGGGAGAGGTGGTAACATAAAAAACAGAGACAGATGGACGGACGGATGGACGAATTTTGGAAAAAAAATATTGAACGTGCAACATCCCATTACAACCCTCTATCCATGTGCCAGATATAAAAAGTGTAGCTTAAACCATGTTGGAGTGAGGGGTGGTAACATAAAATAGAGAAAAAAGCTTAAAAAACACAACAAAAACGGCCGCCGTGCCGCCATCTTGGATTTTGAAAAAAAAATATTGAACGTGCATCATCCCCTCCCAACCCTCTATCCATGTGCCAAATATGCAAAGTGTAGCTTGAACCATGTTGGTGGGAGGGGTGGTAACATGAAAATAGAGAAAAAAAAGCTTAAAAAACACAACAAAAATGGCCGCCATTCCGCCATCTTAGATTTTGAAAAAAAAATTTTGAGCGTGCATCATCCCCTCAGAACCATTTATCCATGTACCAAATATGAAAGGTGCAGCTTAAAGCATGTTGGAGGGAGAGGTGGTAACATAAAAAAACAGACAGACGGACAGATGGATGGACGGACGGATGGATGGATGGATGGATGGACAGGCGGACGGATGGACGGACAGGCGGACGGACGGACGAACGGACAGAGTGCAATCCTATAGTCCCCTTACGGTTCCAGTAGGGGACTAATAAGCCAAAAAAGCCTGGGAGTTTAACAGGAGGACTTCAAGGAAGGATAGGGAAGGAACACTTAACAAACAGTGGAAAAATCATTAGCACGAATGATGACGTCAGGCCCATGTCCCGAAACTGGGAAACATGAAATAATTTTTATAAAAATTATAAAGTTATAACCCTGAACGTTCCTAACCACTGTTGTTCACTTCCATCATCCATTTATGTCCTTGGATCCACCAATTTTACGATTGATTTGTGTCTGGCATCCTCAAAAAAGGTGACTTAAAAGCACAGATGTCAGTTCATTGTTGCTGACTTTAGGGCCAAACAAAGAATGATGGTTGGTGCCAATTTCGATACATTCCTGGATACTGCGCATGTGCAGATCTCAAAAGTATGGAGGACCAGATAGGACTTGAATTTTTCGGTTTTGCATGCAAATTTTGGGGATTGAGGGGGAAAAATTTGTGTTTGGCTCTGGATTAATTTTTGAGTTAGCACCAGCTTGGTTGTTGTATAAAAATAGATGAGTATCATGCTGGAACGATGAAGGATATTGAAACTTGATTTGCGAAAGATCTGATCAGCCATTTATGTGGAATGGCTTCAAATGGATGGCCAGACAAACATCTGGATCAAGAGGCATTGGCAGTTCCAAGTTACCTTTTTTAGGCCACATGTATGACCAGGTCGTGTATGATTAATATTTTATAAGTATTTGGTGTGTTATTTTTAAATTTATATTCAGTATGAAAGAAGCAACTGCAAAATTATTAATGTATAGATTGATTGGTTACATTCCAGTTAACTGATTGCCCACCCTTTCCATAATCATGTCTGCTGATGCTGATATTTGTAAAAACTGCTGAAAAAGACCTGCTGAGAGCCCTTTCCAATGGTATATCTCATAATTTTTATTTTTTATTGGGGTTTTATCAACACTTTTGACATGCAGAATCATCTTGTGTTGGACAGTTTTACTGGTGGAGGAAACCAGATAATCTGGAGAGATTCACTGAACAGTGTCCAGCAACTGTCAGATTCCCAAAAATCCCAACACAGCACATACAAGGTCAGCATTGGTTGAAGGCAAGTGCACAATCGACGTGCAGTATGCCTTAGCACACAGTGCAACCTCGACCCTGGGTGGGCAATCAGGATTAAGTGTCTTGCCCAAGGACACAACACAGCTACACACAGTCAGGATCGAATCATGGACTTATTGGTTTTACTCTTTCGCTGCTAGCCACCAGAAAACAGACTCCCCAGTGCCAACCATTTTTTGGTAATATTCCTGTACTTAGGGTATACATGGGTAATGACGGGTATCTCACCAACCACTTGGAGCACTGAGTTGAAACTTCCCATGTTGTTATATATATCTATGGCCTATGCATAGCAGTTTTGCCAGCATCACATGGGTCATGTGACCCTTGTGGCCATCTTGGATTTACGAAAAATTTCTGATTTTTTACCAATTATTGCTGCATAATATCTAAGCAATGGGTCAATATCATCTGAAAATGTCTTAGTCTTAGTTATTAACTTAGACCAATGATGGACAATAAAGTGATATATTAGTAAGATATTTGTTGTCATTTATATCATTTGCCACTTCATGAGATCATCACTGTCTGAGTCATGAAATATATAGCCATACCTTCCTCAGTGCTCAATCGTCTGCAAGAAAACATTCTTGAAACAACGTGTGGAAAGCAAAAACGCAAGTGGTGCTCCCGAGAAATTATCTCGCTCTAGCATGCAAGAATGATTTGACCTTGACAGACAACACCTGGCTTGACTGTAACCTCTTTTTTGGCCTTAAATCGCCATTTGCCAAAAGCGGAATGCATACATACCAAAAGAAGACACCAGAAAACAAGAACACTTTGTTAAACCTTTACCTAACATGAAAGGCAGACAATACCTACAGCTGGTTCAGGAGAAGAAGATTTTTAAAAGTCCCAAACAAAATATTTTCAGACCAAAATTTTTTTTTTTTCTTCTTAAAATTGACCAAAACGCATAAAAAAACCAAAAAACTAATTACTGGATTTTGGTCCAAAATTTCTAAGTCCCACCCGGACCCCAAATTTTCAGGGTAAAAAAAAAAATTTTGTCTTAAAATTGACCAAAATGCATAAGAACAAAAAAACTCATTTCCGGATTTTGGTTCAAAATGTTCGAAGTCCCTGCCGGACCCCAAATTTTCGGTGTAAAAAAGAAAATTGTTTTGTCTTAAAATTGACCGAAACGCATAAAAAAAACAAAAACGTATTTCCGGATTTGGGTCCAAAATTTCTAAGTCCGGACCAGGACCCCAAATTTTCAGCCTAAATATGAACCCAGGGACTTGGCTTGAACAAACTTGAATCTCACCCCCCTAAGCATGCTGCATACCAAACATCAAAAGATTCTTATTGGTAGATCTGAAGAAGATTTTTAAAGAATAGTCCTCATACTGGACTAATTTGAACATTTGGGCTCCCATAGGGAACCCAAATATGGACCGAGGGATTTGATTTCAACAAATATGTGAATCAATGTTCCAAAGATGTTATATGTAAAATATGAAAGCTTTTGGAGCAGTGGTTTGGAAGCAACGATTCTTTAATTTTTTCCCATTGCCTACAGTGTTAAAAAATGCTGACTCAGCATTTTTTCAAAGTTCCGAAAAAGTACCTTATGACAAAACCGATGGCAATTTTTTTTTACCATTCCTTTTTGTTGGTCCCAAGGAAGCCTCACACCAAATAAAAATTCTCAGTGCCGTGCAGTTTTGGAGATATGGACATTTTCGTTTTTTTTCTATTTTTGGCTCCTGAGGTTCCCACGGGGCTGCAGGAAATAAATTTTTGGCATAAATCAAGTACTTATAACCCAATAATACCTCATATTAAATTTGGTTCAAATTGGCCTCTCGGTTCAGAAAATAGAAATTTTGGGAGGGGCAAAAATTCTTGCCCCTCTCAGAACCAAGGCAGATATTGCCCGTCAAACTTCTCTTGAACAAATTGAGTCTACACCTCAAATGCAAGCTGCATACTAAATATCAAGTCTCTGCTACAGATGGTTCATGAGAAGATTTTTACAAATTTTGCGCATTTTGCCCCCCCCCCCCCCTCCCCCCCCCCTCCCCCCCCCCCCCCCCCCACAATATGAGCAGAAATTCAATTTGAAGAAAAAACCAAATGCCCCTATATAACCGCTAATCATGTGAATTTTCATTGAACTGCAGCCAGTGGCTTGGGAGAAATTAACCCAAACACCACCATCACGGCGCACAACGGACGACAGACGACGGACAAAAAGTGATCAGAATAGCTCACCCTGACTTCAGTCAGGTGGGCTAACAAGAGGTGTGCATCAGAGATGCAGGCACAGAGTTGTAGTGGAAATCGAAGAGTGTTGCATGTCCATAACCTGGTTATCAATCATATTCCAGCTGTCAAATCTGGAACCTTTGTCTTTGTTCAAGTTATTATGCTAACAAGTTTAGAATGCGTAACAATTGATGCTAACAAGCTCAAAATTCATAAAAATGGACTAAATAAGGCCCATAACTCTGTTACGAGAAATCGGACCAGGCCAGTTTTCAAACTCGCTTGACATAATATTACAAAAGACCTGTTTGGCAAATATTAGTCAAATCAGAGAACATTTAGTCAAGTTATTGCACTAACAGTGTGAGGATGTCCACCCGGATGCAGACCATCGCCAAACCATAGGTCTTGATTGTTAAGACAACTTAACTTCACCAAAGAATAAAGAAAATTGAATGGTGATTTTTGTGAATAGCACTGACTGGTTTTTGCCATTATGTTGGGTAAAAGGGTTAATGAATAAAACTTACTTTCAAAGAGTGCTGGCACAAGTTTGAATACAATGTCCTGCATGGTTCTATCAGCTCTCAAATTGAACAATGGTTGAGTTTCGTGAACCTTCACATTGCACTGTGGACAGTTTTTACTGCTCTGTAAATATTTAACAATACAACTCTTACAAACTGAAAAGAAGAATTATAAAAAAACGTGTGACAAAATAAGTGTATCTAAGAAGCAAGGTTTTTATCTCCATGTACCAGTATATATTCGTACAACTGAAATTTTATGAAACATGGGTAGAAATTTCAAATATTTTCAGGCATACCATCTAATGAAATCTGGTTATTTAAACTCTTCTGTGGTAAGTGTTGAAAAATCGCACCCCATTGTGGAGCATAAAAATGCTCAGCAAAACACCCAGTCAGTAACATCAAGTCTGTTATTTGGTAAAGTGCTAAATTATATTCAGAAGGGGAGTTGTAACATGTTAATTTTTTATACCAGCAAGGATAGGCTTAGATTAGCAAATCTGGTTCATAAATAATAGTTTGGTTAGAGAGTGTGATGGTTCAGTGGTTATGACATTGGATTTCAAACCGAAACGTCAATGGTTTGATTCCTGCCAGGGGTAACTGCATTATGTCCTTGGGCATGGCACTTAATCCCGATTGCCTACATAGGGGCATGGTGGCGCTGTGAACTATGATGGACTGCACATCGATGGTGAACTTCACTTCAACCAGTATAGCCCTGCTTGTGAGGAGTTGGTACAGTTGAAACTAGAAGTCCTGTCACTGTGTTGTGCACTGTTTTCAAGTAATAGTGCACTGAGTAAGTGTACTTATTGACTCAATCAAGCTCAAACTGTGCCACTAGTGTATCTCAATTCCTGTAGAAAAACAGTGTGCCCAACAATTCTATACTAGTAAATAGAGATTATTAACATCATTCTTAACCTCTACTGGGATACATGAATATGTAATGATGTTAAGGCCACACAAAGTAGATCTTCTGTTTCTCAGGCCATTATTTGTGAAATTGCATGTGGGCGAGCGGTTTTTTATTTTATTTTTTATTTCAGTAATTACTTTTTTGCCATCAAAAGTTCATGTTCTTGGTTCAAGTTTTAGGCCTCATAATCTACAGAATAGCATGGGTGGTGGTGTATTTCATCCCTTGGGTGCAATAAGACTTTGCAATGCTAAAGCATTGCAAAGCCTTCTTGTACTCAAGGGACAAATTCATCAATTTTTTTAACTTGGGTAAAATATCAGACATAAATCATTTAATTTTTATTTTTTTTAAGTTTAAATTGGTTATAAAAAGAGAGCATGCGGCGGCCAAAAGGACCACGTAGGGGGGGGGGGCCTGAGAAACAGATTTTTTTATTTTTTTAGGCCTAATAGATATTAAAATTTGACTCATGTACAGAATGAAGAGAGTGGAATACTACTTTATCACAATGCCATATATTCTCCACTCCAAAAGTATTTATAATTGTTCATAACATTCTCTACTCCAAAAGTGTTTATAATTGTTCATAACATTCTCTACTCCAAAAGTATTTATAATTGTTCATAACATTCTCTAGAGCTGTAGGTTAACCAAAACCGAACTGAGGTTTTTATTTTTTTTTTAAAACCGAAACCGTCGACATCCCATAATCTAAGGTTTTTCGTTTTTTATTAAATACTCTCTTGCTGCAGAAATTCACAGAATGTAGCCATCCCAGAGTAGTGAGAGTACCCAGACACTGCCAATGGCAGTGTCTGGGTACTCTCACTACTCTGGGAAGGCTACATTCTGTGAATTTCCGACATTTCAGTTAAGTTGTGTTTGCAGCTTTCCTCAAGTTTCGTGTAGGTGTCAGACCTCGAAAAATGGCCAAGCACAATAAAAGTTCTGTATATTTAGGTAATTATTATATTGGCCTTCCTGATTCTTCATGTATTATAGCTTATTTCGGGCATTCATTGAGTTTCACTCAATTTCACTGCCATGCAGTTATGACTCCGGACATAAGAATGAGTTTTATTGAATTTTATTTGGCCTCATGAACAAACCGAAAACCGAACCGAACCAAGGTTTTATTCCACCTGAAAAATCAAAACCGAAACCGAACAAGAAATTTAAAAACCTACAGCTCTAACATTCTCTACTCCAAAAGTATTTATAATTGTTCATAACAGCATGAGAAACACTTGCAAACTTTCATCACATGCACATGGACGATATGGTGCAACCTGGTGGTCCACGTGGTGAAAGCCTGCCGGTGCTTCTAGTGTCTTGTCCTCAGAAATTGTAAATAATTACAGAGTGAAAAATCTATCCCACAGTAATTTAGTAGTAATCCACCCTCCACACACTGTAGTCTCAATCTTTCTGTTTGATCGGTTCAGTTCATAATTTCACTACTGACCTCGCTAATAGTGTATTATATTTTATTACACACCCGTAACTGTATTTGTCACGATCACATGGATTTTAGGGGCATGCGGTAATTTTAACCAGAAAGCTCTAGTGCAATCCGATAAAAAGTACCCTTCGTGTGCACAAGTTCTCTCGTTAGACTGGTTCTTATAGTTTGCAGCGTTCAGTGGAATGTAACCAATGAGAACCATCGGCTATATTTATTTGTCGGAATTACCGATTCTCATTAGAAAATGTCTGATGCACAACTATGCTAAAAACTGTTGAAAGTCATGAAATAGTAGTAATCCACCCTCCACATACTGTACTCTCAATATTTTTTTCTGTTTGATTGGTTCATCTTTGTAATTTCACAACCAACCTCGCTAATAGTGCATTATATTTTACATTGCACAGTGCAAACGCTCTTGTGATTTTCAGACTACTTCATTCTTTTGCAGTAAGGAGCACATTAACTAACAAGCATTTTCTGAGCTAATTGTGACAGGACTTCCAGTTTCAACTGTATGCTGAGTAGTCTGACATTACTCAGCTCTACTCGGAGGTTCTCTTCTTTTGGGTACTCTGGTTTTCTCCACCCGTAAAACTGTATGACATGAGGTGAACCTGGTTGTCAAAAGTGTTGCTAGACTCCAATAAATAAATAAATAAATAAATAAATAATTGTTTTGTTACAATTTATTGGAGAATGCCTGATGGCACACTCCAATAAATTGTGGCAAAACAATTTTAAATAAACATTTTTGGTTTCTATTGCTGAGCAAACAAGTTAATGCATACAGTGTAAAGCCACTAAATGGACTTCCAGCACTTTTCAATAGAGTCATGATAGGTGCTTCTAGCACTCAACCAGTTAAACAATCAACAGCAAATTATTTATTTGAGGTATACATGGATATTAGTAATTTATTCTCAATGTCGTGACCATCCACAATGTAACTCTTACAAACTGAGAAGATAAATAATCAAAAATGTTTGACAAAATGAGTGTACAGTAGAACCTGTCTTGAGAGTCCGCCCTTTGGGCCACACAAAAGTGGTCTCTCAAGACAGGTGGTCTCTCATAACAGGTTTCAGGTTTTCTCAAGTCAGTGAATAACCAACCACAAAATTCAGAAATGGAAAAGAATGGATTTTTGTAATTAGTTTGTAGTTGTTCATTTGCATGAAGTTTTTGTAACAAATTGAAATGGACTGTTATAAAAATTATAAAAATAAATTAGTGTTGAAAATCTTCATTGAAGATTTTCAACACTAATTTATTCTTATAATTTTTATAACAGTCCATTTCAATTTGTAACAAAAAGATTTTCAACACAAATTTATTTTTATTCCTATCTGTCACATTTCAGGTATGTATGAAATAGTTTATTCAGCAATAATCCTAATCTTTTCACAGGGGTCTTATAAGAACATCTCAATCTTTAATGAGTTAGCAATTGAAACCCAATTAAGAGCTTTTAATACTTTTAATTATGTTAGTATAACCATAATGGATTTTCCAATGCCAGAACAGGTAAAAAGCTTTTGTCATGGTTTCAGTCTTCAAAGGGGCGGTCTCTCAAGACAGGTACATTATGGCATAAAAATACAAATTGGTACCAGGTCACAGTGGTCTCTCAAGACAGGTGGTCTCACAAGACAGGTGGTCTCCCATAGCAGGTCCATTATACAGTTAAACCAATCGGTGCCTGGCAGATGTGGTCTCTCAAGACAGGTGGTCTCTCAAGACAGTGGTCTCTCAAGACAGGTTTTACTGTATCTAAGAAGCAAAGTTTTTATCTACATGTATATATTTGTGCAATTGAAATTTTATGTAACAGGGGGAGAAATTTCAAATATTTTCAGGCATACTATGCATTACCATCTGATGAGATCCAGTTACATAAACTCCCAATTTCTAGAGCTGAAACGGTTAACCGATTAATCGATTAATCAATAATCAACATCTTGATTGAACCAAAATGTAACTGATCGATTAACCGTTACAGTTGAACTACTGTATTATATGGGTTAACAAACTTGCTCCAAAACAGGCAAACATTGTCACACTGACTCACATCAATTATATGAAACAGAGTAAATCATGCTAGTTACTTGCTGACATACTTGTTTACTTGCATGATCATCATACTGTATCAGTAGCTGGAATTGGTCATTCTCAACCCTTTACCCAATGCGGGTAGCAAACGATACTTGCAAAATAAATTCATGAATTACTAAAAATTTTCAATTTTTGTCTCAAAAACATAGCTTATGATCCCTCATTTGAACGAGCTCAACGGGATCATTCCAATGAGGGGTTATAAGCTATGTTTTTGAGACAAAAATGGAAAACGTAATAAATTTGTATGGAGATTTCTGTATATAGGCCTAGTCGGTTTTGTTTGTTACATTGGGTAAAGGGTTCATGATGTAAATCATCAACAGTATGGCAATTATTCAGATATCTATTTGGACAAGTGATTAATCAGTTAACCAAGGTTAATCCATGTGATTAATCGATCAAGAAAACCCCTTAAACGTTTCAGATCTACCAATTTCCAGAGAGCAAATCAGCCTACATGGACGTGTACATGTACATCCTCCAGTCTGCGTCTTGACTAATTTAAAAAATACCAGATGTGTCAGACAGCATAGTGAATTTCCTGAGTTCTGGTGTATACAGCTGGAAGGTTTCGATTTTTTCTGATTTGGTTTTGCTTCAGTTTCAGGGAAAAAAATGTGGTATCAGTTCAGGTTTACAATGAGTTAAGAAAATATAAATAACACTCCAGGCTCCTTAATTTGGAAAAAATCCCCAATAGTTTGTGCAACACCACTCATCACAAAAAGCCCTGTCTGCAAGTACAGTAGAACCCTGTTAATTGAATAGCTCTTTTCCAATGAAAATTATTCAATTAAAAGGAGTATTCAACTAGAACTATCACTGAAGGTGATTAATACCCCCGCTTTGGGTTTTTAGAGGAATGCACTTCTGATCATGTAGGCGAAGGCCATAAGGAAATTGATTGATAAATGTAGGAGGAGTTGCGCACACAAGAATTTCATGTACAAACCCATATTACATCAAAGTTTAAGAGAGATAACCTGGTTAAAATTGTCGCAGATCAAAAACTTTGGAATATGCGCATGTTCACTTAGTAGTGATGATGTTTGAAAGGTTTCTTCAAAATCGGTTCTTTAATGTAGGAGGAGTTGCACACACAAGAATTTGTTCAGACGGAAAGACGTACGGATGGACAGATGGACGGACAGACGTACGGGTGGACGGACGGACGGACGGACGGACGTACAGGGCGATTCCTATATAGCCCCCACTTCTTCGAAGCGGGGGGTATAATTAACAGGGATTGTGTCACTTTCCTGTATTCTAGAGATAAACTTAGCATTTATTCTATTATATCTTGTTTGCTCTGTCAAACAAGATATAATAGATTAAACGCCTGTATTGGATGTACTGAGGCCAAATAGGTCTATGAACAAAGGAAAACGGGGGCGAGTCAGGATATTTTCTCGACAGGTTACAAGATTTTTTATTCAATTAACAGGAGTTTACTCTATAACCTCTATTCAATTAATCTTGGAGGTATGGTAAATGGTTTGGTGTTGGGAAATTCTATTCAATTAACAGGGTTATTCAGTTAAGAGATATCCAATTAAGTGGGCTCCCCTGTATCTCCATTGAGTTCAACCGAACATTCCTTTAACTCTTAACCCGCTGGGTTTTAAAAAAAAATATTTTTCATCACATCCAGTCGTGGCTGCTATGAAGCATCCATGACTAGATTTGAAAAATAATTCATATGAATTTAACTTTAAAAAATTGCCTTATCGACGCCGTAGCTGCGACGGGTGGTGCAATCTCACAAAATTCCAAGTCCATCAAAGGCCATAACTCCAAGAAAAATACTTGGAACAACACATGCATTGAACAGTGGCTAGACATCAATAAGATACACTTACATGCCAAATATAAAGTCATTCCATCAAGTATTTCAAAAGTTATTGAGTTCTGAAACTCGTTGGTCACAGACAGACCGACCGACAGACAGACCAGCTGACCGACCGACTGACCGACAGACAGACAGACAGACAGACCGACATTGCCACTAAAAGAGCTGCTAGTCGCAGCTAAAAATCATTGGTCAAACAGATAATCTAATATATAAGGGAGAATTTGCATAAAAGTGCTCAAATTATACTTATTTCACTGGCAACTATTCATTGTCCTGGTCGGGAATATCTGCCAACAGCATATAAGGAGTTAATCATACTAACAGTTAAAACTAGAAGTCCTGTCCCAAACTGTGCGCTTTTCTAGGCTTAATTGCGCGTGTGAATTGCGAGCAAATGCCATATTGAATGCCATCCAAAGTACAGCAGGTTCTCCTGGTTACTCATCACAAACACAGGCAATGTTTCTGCCAATGGACCTCCGGGTTACCCGGAGGTCCATTGGCAGAAACATTGCTTGTGCACAGCCCACTTGTACAGAATTTGATAGCTTTACTATGGTCATAATGCGTAGATTAACGTGCAGATCAACATGCTATTTGCGCGCATTTCATGGCAGGACTTCTAGTTTTAACTGTATGGGTTGAAGGGGAAGAATTTCTAAGTCTATTGAGTCCAAAATAAAGACATAAATTAGAGTAACAAATGAATAAGGTTCATCTAATCTATGTTGTGTTCTCATTTCGAGCTGAAACGGTTAAGGGGTTTTCTTGATTGATTAATCATGTGGATTAACCTTGGTTAACTGATTAATCACTTATCCAAATAGATTTCTCAATAATTGCCATACTGTTGATGATTTACAGTATGAACTAGAGCTGTAGGTTAACCGAAACCGAACCGAGGTTTTTAGTTTTTTTAAAAAACCAAAACCGAAACTGTCGACATCCCGTAATCTAAGGTTTTTCGTTTTTTATTAAATACTCTCTTGCTGCAGAAATTCACAGAATGTAGCCATTCCAGAGTAGTGAGAGTACCCAGACACTGCCAATGGCAGTGTCTGGGTACTCTCACTACTCTGGGAAGGTTACATTCTGTGAATTTCCCACATTTCAGTTTAGTTGTGTTTGCAGCTTTCCTCAAGTTGCGTGTAGATGTCAGACCTCGAAAAATGGCCATGCACAATAAAAGTTCTGTATATTTAGGTAATTATTATATTGGCCTTCCTGATTCTTCATGTATTATAGCTTATTTCAGGCATTCATTGAGTTTCACTCAATTTCACTACCATTCAGTTATGACTCCGGACATAAGAATGAGTTTTATTGAATTTTACTTGGCCTCATGAACAAACCGAAAACCGAACCGAACCGAGGTTTTGCTCCACCTGAAAAACCAAAACCGAAACCGAACAAGAAATTTAAAAACCTACAGCTCTAGCATGAACCCTTTACCCAACATAACAAACAAAACCGACTAGGTCTATATACAAAAATCTCCATTCAAATTTATTATGTTTTCACTTTTTGTCTCAAAAACATAGCTTATGATCCCTCATTGGAACAAGCTCATTGAGCTTGTTCCAATGAGGGGTCATAAGCTATGTTTTTGAAATTTTTTTAGTAATTCATGAATTTATTTTGCAAGTATCGTCTGCTACCCACAATGAGTAAAGGGTTAAGAATGACCATTTCCAGCTACTGATACAGTATGATGATCATGCAAGTAAACAAGTATGTCAGCAAGTAACTTCCATGCTTTACTCTGTCTCATATAATTGATGTGAGTCAGTGTGATAAAGTTTGCCTGTTTTGGAGCAAGTTTGTTCCTTTGTTAACCCATATAATACAGTAGTTCAAAAGTAACGGTTAATCGATCAATTACATTTTGGTTCAATCAAGATGTTGATCATTGATTAATCGATTAATCGGTTAACCGTTTCAGCTCTATTCTCATTGTCACATTTCTCCGTTACAATTTGACTCATGCAATAGACGAGTCAATAAGGGAGAAAATGTGACAATTAGCAAACGACTTATTCGCCCCTTTGCCAGATAGACTAAGTCCATAGGGGCCAGTAGTCCAGTCCCCCCAGTCAGATAGTTTGATCGATTTATCCACAAACACAGTAAAATCATTCAGCCATTTTTTTTATTGGGTCTTGCAGTTTGGCTTTCTGTTTTGCCACAAAAAGTGGAACCGAACAAGAAAGCAAAAAATGTCCAGCTTCACTGGTGTGGTTCCTTATCTTCTCACCAGTCCTGAGTGATGAAACAACTGAAAAAGTAAATCCACTTACATGTGTGTAAACACTCTGTAATTGTTGTAGCATCTATAAAATATCCAGCACATAATGAGCACACAATATGAGGATTCACATCTCTTATTCTTATTTTAAGAGCCTATAAAGAAAATAAGAAATGTAAAAAAGTAACAGTTTCACTTATCATTTATTGTTGTTTTACTTTAGCAACTATGGCAATATCATGGCAATATATAAATACAAAAATATAATAAACAGCTGCGCCATGAGCGCATGATACGCCTGTTATTAATTACAAGAGGGAAGCACACAATATGAGTATACATGTATTGCCTATATTTTGACGAATAAAGTCCCATAACTCTGGAATGACAAATCGGACAGTGACATAAATCGAAAGGGAGCTTCCTTCCTTCAACATATACTTTTCACCAAAAAATCGCAATGAAAGTGTCAATGACACTGTAGCTCAACTTGTCAAGACAAAGACATGTACATGTATAGTATGTAACACAGCAATGACAAACATCTAGGTAATGACCTGATAACAAAGGTACATATAAAGTATTGTAACGGTCTGTACATAAATACTGACCGTTGCCTGTAACAAATGTATAGGTAAAGTATTGTAAAGGTGGGTGACAGTCAGATGCTAAATTAGAAACAAATCTTTGAGTCCCAGAGTGGGTCTGACTGAACCCCAAAATATTTGTTCTCATTGCACAGTGGTAACAAAGGCACCCCAAAACACACTCATTCCTGTCCCAAGGTGAAAACAAAGGTACCCAAGAAGTTTCGTGAAGATCAGTTCACAAATATGAGCTGTGTAGAAGTTGTGACAAAAAACTGATTGGACCTAATTTCGGTACAAAATGGCCACGGGCAGCCATCTTGAATTTTGGACCGCACCCAGAAACACTCGTTCTCGTCTCAAGGTTATAACAAAGGTACCTAAGAAGTTTTGTGAAGATCGGTTCATAAATACAGCCTCTAGCCTGAGCCGTATTGACATGTGCACTTACAGTGTATAAGTAGCACTGAATAAATCAAAGTTCATCTAATTTGCATAATTTCTGCACGAGAAAAAAACCCGTACTATATGTGATGTATTCCATGTTACTAAACATTCATACAAAAATTCATTCAAATCAGAACTTTCATACAGAAGTTCTGTACAAAAGACTGATTGCACTAATTTTGGTACAAAATGGCTGCTGGTGGCCATCTTGAATTTCGGACAACACCCAAAAACACTCGTTCTCATCCCACGGTGATAACAAAGGTACCCAAGAAGTTTCGTAAAGATCGGTTCATAAATACGGCCTCTTGCCTGAGCCATACAGAAGTTGTGTACAAAAAACTGATTAGACCTAATTTCGATACAAAATGGCCACTGGCAGCCATCTTGAATTTTGGACCGCACCCAGAAACACTCGTTCTCGTCCCAAGGTGATAACAAAGGTACCAAAGACGTTTTGTGAAGATCGGTTCATAAATACAGACTCTAGCCCGAGCCGTATTGACATGTGTACTTACTGTGTGTAAGTAGCACTGAAAAAATCAAAGTTCATCTAATTTGCATAATTTCTGCACGAGAAAAAAACCCGTATTATATGTGATGTATCCCATGGTACTAAACATTTACACAAAAAATTATTCAAATCAGCGCTTTCATATGGAAGTTCTGTGCAAAAATCTGACTGCACCAAATTTTGTACAAAATGGCTGCCATCGGCCATCTTGAATTTTGGACTGGACCCCAAAACACTCGTTCTCATCCCACAGTGATAACAAAGGTACCCAAGGAGTTTCGTAAAGATCGGTTCATAAATACGGCCTATAGCCCGAGCTGTATTGGCATTTGCACTTACAGTGCTGAAAGTAACACCAAACAACATCAAAGTTAGTCTAATTTGCATAATTTACGCACGAGAAAAAAACCCACATTATATGTGATGTATCCCATGGTAC